>VZTZ01016243.1:55080-104469 GCA_013400955.1 Drymodes brunneopygia
TACATTTAAAGTTGTTCTGCACTTGAAGAGCTGCCCTGTGAGACTTTGCTGGCGAAATGTACAGGTTTAATGCAGAAAATCCTCCCTCTTCTCTTGGTCTGGCTCAGTTCCTAGGTGTTGGCCAGCTCCAAGTGACCTGCAGAGTTTGGGACAGACTGACCAACTTGGACTGTGGTCTCTGCTCTCCTGAATTCTGCTGGTGACATTGTGAATCATATTCTTTGCATGGAACATAAATTGGAGAACTTTACAAAATATAGATGAAAAGCATTGATGGTACATTAAGTCTTACTATATACTAATATCCTTAAAAGTGTCTCTTTGCTTTCATACTTCTTTTATTAACTTCTTTGTTAACAATGCACTTATATCCAAGGCTCTTGGGAAAATGTGACTGGAGTTTAATGGGAGAAAACTGGGAAGTTGTACAGACATACTGGCAGAAGTTGTAATGATATAGAAATTACAGGGTGAAATGTCGTCGTTACCTTGATGGAAGGTGGTTGGCAGCCGAAAACCTGTTCCACAATGTTCCCTTACACTCACAATCTGCAACCTTAGGCACATGCTAAGGGGGGTGGAATGGAGGGTAGAGCCAAGTGGGGACACCGCGGCCAGGCTCTGTTGAAATCCTTGCAGGGAGGGGCACCTTGTAGCTGATAAAGCACAAAGCAAGCTGAGCTGCCTGCCAATCCAGCAGGCAGCTCTGTGCGGAGTCCCCACAAAGGGACACTGACAGACTGGTCGGGCACAAGGCTCTCGGCTTTCCTGGGGCACTGACAGACAAAACAAACTCTAAGGTTTTGAGGAAATATCCTTTTTCCCCGTGATGGCTCTAAAAGAAGACATTATTTGTAGTTTTAAGCACATTAGCTGTGTGGGCAGGATGTTCCTATGATGTGTTCAAAAGTAGCTCTGTCTAAAACCTCTTACTAACCAGGTATGCAGAGAATCGCTTTGGGAGAACTGCATCAGAGATGCAAAATTTAGGAAGTAAGGTACTTCTGTCAAGCAGACTGCTTCTCAGCTAATTTACTGATGTAGCAACACATATATTCACAACTAACACATTGAGCTAGTACTCACATTGCATTTTATTAAACTGCATTATTGAGAATTTTGGTATTTGTTTCTCACTGCGCGTACAATTTTGTACTGACACCCTGCCTGCGTTGTAAAAATCATCAACACAAAAGCTGGAGTGTTGTCAGCTTCTGTCAGAAAGGAATGAGTGGAGCTTTTTCATGCATTTTCATGCACAGTGTTAAGAAGCAGCTCGTTTTACAGTGTCTAGGACATGTCTTCTGTGTTTCCACTAAAAGTAATGAAAATTGCAATTGATATTAAAATAGTGAAATAGCAAATGCAGCCATTATGAGCACCTGATAAGATTAATAAAAAATTTCAAAATTGATGTTGTGAAACAGGCCTTGGGTGAGAAATTACTGCTCTGTTAGGAAACCAGTGCAGATACAGAAGATTATTAGTATAGAATCTATTAAGTTAAAATTCTTAACAGCAAAAAACCAACCAACAATTTAAAAGATATAGTTTTGTAAACACAGTTTGCCTATACTTTCAAGTGAACTGGGAAGAAAGAAATGTGCAGGTCAAAGCCCCCTTATTGCCTGTAAAAAAATGAGATGCAATGTAATGATAATTTTTTGCCACCAGAGAGCTCTTATTGCATTGTACTAACAATGCTATTCAAATATTTATTCATGGGCCCCATAATTTATTCTCATGAAGTGAAAATACCTTCATATTTATATTCTTCCCTATTCTTTGTTCCCTGCTCTACTTGCAGTTCCCAGGGGGTTATTTCCTGTCATAAAACTGCACTAAGGAAAAAAAAAAAGTCTGCATAACTGACTGCATAGCCAAAAATAGTATTTCTAAAATCACAAAAATTTATTGCTTACAGAAACTAGTTTAGCTTATTATTCTTTTTGCATGATACAGTTTTAAAACCCTATGCATCTTCCCATCCTATGTTGTCAAAAAGTCCAAAACTGTGAAAATTGCAATATATTTAATATATGTGTTTTCTGGGAAGAAGAGGCAGCCAAACTTGAAAGAACTGATGAAGAAAGAGGTTGCTGAACAAAAGAAGAAAAAATATTTTTACAGGATTTGGAGTTTGACTCCATTCAAGTCAATATTAGTGATGCATAGTTAAACTGTTTATGGACAGATCCTGTTTCTTCTAGGGCTTCACATATGATTTTCATATCTCACACAACTGAGTAACTAAATTAGTTTTAGCAGCTTACACCTTTAAAAAGTAAACCATGCTACCTATATATTTGATTTCATACTCGTGACATTCACATTCCTGCTTTAAGTTGCTGGAACCATGATATAAGGTTTCCTGTCTGGTATGGATGATAAAGTTATTTTTTGTTGTTTGTAGTTCAACAGGCTTTATAGGCAGCCCTCTGATGGATCAACATTAACCTTTTCTTCTGCTGTTAGCATTTAGATTTGTACTTACCCAGTATTTCACTATCAGCCCACATGCTTTCTGTACACAATTCTACTTCACCTTTTACCTTGTCTATATCATATAAAGACTGGATGTAAAAAACAACAAAATGGGAAAAACATCACTTTGCAGCTGGTTTTGCACAAGTGCAGATATTAGCCAAGGTTAAGGAGTATTAGATCAAGCCTCTTAGAAAAGGCTTTTTAATCTTCCCAAGTAACAATTTTTAGTATATTTTCACACATGCAACTTAAATTATTAAATTGTAATTTAATTTATTATAGGCAGCATATTAAAATACAGATTTTTTTTCCTTTTTTAACCTATTCCTCTGTTTGCCATGTTTATTTGTGCACCCCCATATCCTATGTAATACTGGACTGATTCATCACACTTTCAAACTACTCCAGACACCTAATGATTAATATGAATTTTGTGGACCAGATTTTGTAGGTTTCAAATGTAGTTACTGTTAAAACCAAATTAATCAGCGGCAGATCCATACTCTGGTGTTAATGTGGCTGGCACAGTTTTTGCCAATTATACTGCAAAGGTATTATATCTATTTTATCAGTTGATCTGAGAAAAAAAAATCATAAATATCTAGCCTGAATATTCTTCTTACAGTAAGTCTATGATGAAAAAGCTTTTCTGATAACTTCAGTAATTTTAGTAAAAGAACTAATAAGACAAATAAATTAGGATATTCAGGATATCCTCCACAAAACAAAATGCATGCTATCAAACCTTTAGCTAAGGAAGGAGTGAGATTTTTCAGAAGTTCCTTCCTCCCTCACGGGAGCTCCCTTCCCAGAGCTTCCCTACTTTTGAAGCTCTTCATTCCCATCAGTTGTTCAAATGTTAACCCTAAATCTTTTAAGGCGACTCATGCCCTGGCCAGAACTGGACACCTGACAATTCTAAATTCCATTCCTCATGTCTCCTAACCAAGGTTCTGAAACTGGTGGTAGCATTTGTCCAGTCTCAGTAAATGCCAAGACATGAGGTCAAATTACGAGTCAATGAAAAGACATAGATACAGGGAGGATGAGTGATTAATTCAGGCCTCCAGATCTACCTTTTGGAGAACAAGATAGGTGACATAATCCTGCCCTGCCTCCCACTCATGTGGAACCTCCTCTCCCACCTCCTTCCCATGGTTTTCATCCTTTCCTGTCGTGTATGTGTACAGGAAGAGGTGATACAGAGGATAAATATACCAGCCGTGGTTGGAAGGAGCTTTCCCCACATCCCAAAACTCTGTCTCTGCGTGGGTTGTGACATCCCTTAGAGCTGTCAGTGTATTTCCCAGTTGATTGCCATTTCTTTGAAGCCTGCATTAATTGTAGAGTAAGCTAGCTAAACTAACAGGGAGACTGGATTTGATTTTATATTCCTGAACAATCTCCATGAATCATGTGGACATCTGCTGTAGTTATTTAAGAAACAGGTAGTATCTACTTGTCCTCTCCTTTCCTTAATTCTAATGTCTAACAGGATTTTGCACATGGGACTTGCAGTAACCCACTCATGGATTACTTGGCTCTTAAGGTGATTTGTCAGTGGGATTTATTTGCTTTGAATTGAGATGAGCTGCTTGACTTCTACATTTTCACTTCAGCTACCAGGAAGAGTTTGGTAGGAGAAGTCACAGAATTATATTCCAGATGCTATGAAATGGTGGTGCTGTGCTATGTGGTGGTGTTGTAAATGATGATGTTTAATCCCAGTGACTGTAGCTAGAAATCCTCCTCACAGTGACAATGTTCTTAGTACTCTGTAAATCATGTTTGCTATTAGTAAATAAAAAACATTTTATATGAGACATGTCTTCTTTAGCATGCTTCCTATCATACCCATCAACACCATGCACACTGCGTGAGAAAGAACTTTAGTGAAATATTGTCGCCCTGCTTTGCAGGGTTCCATATTAGTAACTTTGTAGTACAAGTTTCCCATGCATTTTCTGTAAACATGGTCCTTGTTTTCCTAAGTGGCCGGGATTGTTTTGCACTTGTAGATTGTTTTTCATTCCCTTCCCCTGGGGTGGAGAAAGATGATTGACCATGTCTTTGTCCTGTAAACTTACAGAGGTGTTAACCCCTCTCACCAATCCCTGATTATCCTTAGAAACATTTATAAATAAGAGAATAAAGAAGAGCTGGCCCTTTTAGTTGGTCCTGCCTGGAGGTTCAACTGCTGCTCTAGAACCTGCGTATTTCTTCTGTTGCCAGCTGTGCAACAAAATACTTCTGTCACATGTGGTTAATTTGCTCTGCTTGGCTCCACAGAGCAATAAGGACTGTCAGGCAAGGTCTTCTGAGCTGACAACAATTTCATTGTCTTGGTGAGGACTTAACTACTTGGCTAACCATAGAAATGACATGCTGTGTAGTAGCTCTAGCACTGACAGGTTCAAGGTTATCATCTTCCACCAGGGTTGTGTCTGCTTGTGTGGTTGGTGTTGCCCAGGGAATCCTGCAGTTCCCCCAAACCTCAAACTCAAATCATGATATTTCAACCTATGGCTAAACCAGGAACATCCCTTCAGGCAAAGCTTTAGATTTCATCTGAAGTTCAGTTCCTCTTCACTGGCGGTTGGAGGTGTGGCTGGAGAAACAGCTCAGTGCAGGCTGCAGTTCCAAAATACTGGCATGCCTCAGGGGGTCTGTGGCACAGGCCACTTGCAGCTGTGCTCCAAGCAATTCCCACATCACCTCCATGCTGGGAGTAGGACAGTCACTCTTCAGGCTGCAACTGAGACCAGTCTTGCAACCACTATTATACATCATAAATGCAGCAGAAAGTATTTGAGGATGGGTTGCAAATGGCAAAATTAGCATCACTTGTCTGAAAGCTTGGTGTTCAGTTGCAACAAATGCAAAACGATTTCTCTCTAGTACAAAAGAGTCAAGAGAAAAGTCAAAAGAAAGTTAAAAAAATGGGACAGATGAGATGAATTATGAGCAGGGTTTCATAGTCTAAGTAAAAATGATAACTTGCCATTCAGATAATTTTTAAGCTCATAATGTAGTTTCCATTCTTGGCTATTTTTTCACAGTAAGTAAATTCACAACACGTATTTCCAACTGGTGGTGTATTTCTGCAAATGAAACTTAAAAATCTGATTAATATTATAAAAATTAAAAAATTATTTCTCTAGTTAGATCTTTAATTATGTGGGGATGTCTAATTCTATTTAATGCATTATATATGGAAAACTTTACCATTTCTTAATTTCAAAAGTATTTCTTCAAGAGGAAGAAATATTTTACCAAACATTTCTGCTGACAGTCCAATTCTTGGATCCTTCTTCTTCTGTTCAGTAAAAGGCTGGACTTGATGATCTCAGAGGTTTTTCCCAGCCTAATTGATTCTGTGATTCTGTTTCAGAGATAAATTAGAGAAATAATTGTGACATATTGGGTAGGTGCAGAAATTTGGTTTGGGGTATTGTTCAGACTAATGCTTAATTAATTGTGAGAGATCCTGGGGAAAAAAATTCCTCTTGTGCAATTTAATTCTTATCAGTGACATGTATTTCATAAATTCACTTCTGTTCAACAAAAGAGCAGTTACAAAGTTAGTTTAACGGGAAAAAAATATTTTTAAATGTATGCTGTTTTTACTTCTGATACTTCCCTGCTCTGACACCAATGTAGCGACCTGGAAACATTTTTATATCACTGCTATCTTCACTTAAAAATTGAAATAAGGGAGAACTGAAGCCACCACTTTCCCATAAAGAATGCTTCAGACTTTATCGAAATTATTTCTGCAAAACTGAGGGAGGATGTCTCAAAAATATTTTGAGGTAACTCAGTTGTCTCTGCGTGATTCAGCGTGTCTGCCACGGGCACGGTGCTACCGACCGAGAAAGGAAGGAAGCCCACCTACTGAGAAGTCTATTGTGTGGGGCAGCCTTGGCAATCTGAATTGTTTCCTTTCTCTTACTCCTCATTTCTACCTGGTTGATATTTTGGTGTGATAAATCTGTCGCCATTCCTAAATCCCCAATAGTTTCCAATGCAATGCTTCATTACGTGAGTGGTTGATCAGCTGTAGACCGCTTTTCCAGCTTTGAAATGAGTTCCAAGCAGCAGCTAAAATACACAGATGTCAGTTTCTTATTGTCTGTAATGTCACATAGCTATAAAAACTGTTCACAAAAGAACACCCAAGGAAAATATATTTTCTAAGGGATGAACAAATGATTGTGAAGAACACAAAAATTGAAAAATAGCAGTATTTTTGAGGACTTCGTTAACTCAGACCTGAATTTGAGCATTCAATAGAAAAAAAAAAAGAGAAGGAACTTTAGATTGTCATATTTGTTATAATCTATATTGTCATCCAAAAATAATGAATAAAGTTGCTCAAAACACTCATTGTGAAATGCCATTATGCGATTTTTCAAAACAGTCTGTTGACCGAAAATTGCTCCCTAACCTGCAGAATCCCAGACTTTGAGTACAGTCTCTGAGTGATTTCTAAGTAATGGAGCAGGTGAATGTGTCTGCATCCATAAACTGGTTTGCTGCAGAATTAATTTTAACCTTTAGAATTCAGATATTTAATTCAATTCTATATTTCAAGATAATAATCTTCTACATAGAAACTACAGAAAAATGAAATTATTTCCAAATATTGATTGAATGAAAAAGAAATTCTTTTGAAAATTAAATATACTCAGGATGTCGAGCAAAACTGTGATAGCAACTGATGAAAATATAAGAGAGGAGCAAAGGTAAACCCACTAAGAAGTTTCACAAAGCATGATAGAGTTGTTAGATAGTTGAACTAGGAGAAGAAAGACATTAAATGTTCATTCCAAGTCCTTCTATAATGGTGTGTAGGTCTGCACAGTGCAAATTTTTTTCTTAGTCAGAAATACTTGTTAACTGTCACATCTGTCACACAGAATGCTTCAACTGAACCAGCTTTGGTTTCAAATGATAAAACTTAAGCTTTGACTCCACCAAAAGTGTTCGCAACCTCACATTTATTTTTTTTTTTTAAACACTGCTTTACTTTCTTATGCAGTGCTGCATTCGTGCCCCAACCATGCCAAGATCAGCATCAGGAAACAGAAGAATATTTATTTAGGTGAAGTTTAGTGGTGTTGAAATCAGGCACTATGAAGTCTTCCAGGACCAGAGAAGCTACACAACTCTCTTGCATTCTCTACTCATTTTTGTTTTATCAACAAAAACTTTTTATTTGAGTGTATGAATCACTGTTACTGATAACAGAAACAAATGAGCTGGATTCCCCAGATTAACTAGAATGGATTTTTGGTGTTCTTATTTGGTCTAATCTAATCTGAATTAGGTTAGAATTTAGATGTAGTGATTTATCTGGGTATAGAAAGCAAAAATATGTAATTAAGTGCATGTGAGTTATACCAGTCAGAGAACTTCAATGTGAAATTGGTACCAGATCAGAATGCATTAAAAAAAACAGAGACAACAAATAACCACACACATAAATACCTACTATATATAAATGTGTGTGTGTATGTGTGTGTATATATATATACATATATATATATACATGCACTTAGACTGATTTATAAATCCCAAATTGCATTTTTAATTTTTATAGGTTTTATATTATATAGTTAGTCTTCATATAGTGTCATTGCATCCCCTGGATTACAAAAAAAAAGCAATCTATCTAATCACTTATTTTTTAAATGCAAAAACCATCTGTTTTTCAAGTTACAAAAAAAAATTCTAAATGAATCTAACATGAAATAATTTTGACCACTTTTTTATCAATGTGCAGAAAACACTAAAACATCCATTCATAATGATTTCATGAAGTAAAACCAAATTTAAGATGAAATAATCTTTTCTTATTCCTAATTCATTGTGTGTGAGATACATTAAAAAAAATCCCTTTTAACAGAGCTACAGGATCCTATTTAGAATACCTTATATTTCTCTCTTTCTCTGCTACAATCGATAAAATAATGACTTTACAGACAGCTTGTTAGTAGATACATAAATTCTGGCTTCCAGCCCCTGTCTTTGTTTCTCACATGAATATCAGCAAACCACTATGTAAAATCAGCAGCATAGAAGTTAAACAGAAGTAGCAGATGGGTGAATTTCACACAGTCTTTTCAAAATTAATATGAATGGGGGGTGGAGGGAGAGGGAAGCATGGGAAATTACAGTGTTGATATAAAATGGTGGAGTTGAAAAATATTAGCCTTTTGCTGGAATAGAAAATGTAGAAAATAGGAAAAGATTAAGGCCCAAATAAAATGTTCTGAATCCTCCCTTTTATCTACTTTGGCAGATGGGTGGGAGAAATTTTCTGTGCTTCTACTATTTTTTACTTTTCTCTGAATTAGGAATAAAATTGTGGAAAAGTTAAATTCAAACTCTCCTTCGATGTTAAAAAGACATAATAGACAAGAGTTGGGCTTTAAATATTTTTTAATTGCTGATAGAATAAAAATTAACCTTATTTGGCTGCCATGTATTTAAAAAGTCTTTTGGTATGTGAAAAAAAAATTATAATACACTGTTGATAATAACATCATCTGTCAGTCTACTAGTTTGGACAGCATAACACACACACACACCAGAAGACAGAATTTTGCTTTATTATTATCTTTAAGTACTCTAAGCCTAAGAAACTGAGTTAAATATTACTAACTGAATCATCAGGCATATGCATACAATAGACATTATACAATATACTATACATACTATAGACACTGTCATGCAGGTATTTTGCATACCTGTTAAGTGTAGCTAATAATAAACTTTGATTAGAATTTAAAGCTGCAGCAAAGGACATGCCAGAAATATGTAACATAATTCCTGCCTTGATTTGTCTAGAAGTGAAAGTAGAAAAAAAAATAGAAATCCACAGGAACAGAAATCCTGACAGACAGCTAACACCTGAATTTTTCTGCAGAGATGTAAAGCGTGTAAAAATCCTATGAAAAAACCAATACCTTGGTGACTAAAAATAGGTTTCATAGCTCTTTAGGGTGTCTGTGGTTATTATGGGGATTCCTTAAGTCAAATGTATACTTTAAAAACTTTTCTATGTGCATTGGACTTGGAAAATCTTTGCAGGAAGCAAGTGACAGAATCAGACTGGCAATACATTTAATGTGTTGCAATGATATGATGAGCCTTAGTATGGGTTATTTATTCTGTTTGGTATTGGAGAATTGCCACACCTATCTGTCAGACAGAAAATTCTGCTCGAAATTAAGGTTTGGGTGCCTTCACTTCTGTCCTGCATATCTATATTTTGCTGCAAAGTCAATAGGAAGTGGCATGAAAAAGTATTGCACCTGTCACAGGGCTCATAATGGAATATCATTACGTACAGTTTTTCATTCAGTCAAACAGAGATCTTATGAATAAATGGACAGCTATCATACAGAGCAAACCGAATTTTTACACTTAAATGACATCTTTGTTATTAATGAGGAATTATGCGGACCTGACAGGAGTCAGGTCCATTTAAAAAAACAAGTGCTCCTTAGATGCACAGGGTGCCTTCCTCCTCATATTAGATAGAATCAGAAAGGGGGAAGGAAAAAAAAAAAAAGGAAGAAAGTCAAAATATGAATAAAAAAGTAGAAGAAGCACAAATATAGATGTTAATTAGTCCTATTTCCTCATAGTAATTGAGGGAGGAGTGGATCACAGCGCTCTTGTCACACTTTCACATCTCTGTGCTTCAGTTGCCACATGCTGCTGAAGAGGTAAGTTGTAAATCCAATGTTCCTCTCAAGGTTGAAGCTGTGGACAAGAGAATGTTCTTACACTATTCATTGCAGAGTGCCAAGTATCAGCACTGCTTCAGAGAGCTTGCTAATTTATTTTGTACAGAAGAAATGGACAGAGGATGTGTGCTCAGGGCACATGCCAGAAGGAGGGAAAATAAAAATCTTCAAATCTGCCAATATCAGAGGATATTTAAATATCTTTTATTAGCCAAAGGACATAAGACTTAACCTCAACGGATTTTTGGGAACCAGCTTGACCATCTTTGTCACACTTGCACAGTCACTCTGTTAATTTACATGCATGCTTTAGTCATGGTGAGAAATGCTGCATTTGTTTCCTTTCCTATTGCAATGCACAGTCATTTTACTTTTCACCTTAGGGATTCTGATTAATACATGGAGGTATTGCTTACTGCCTTATTATTATGGTGTGGATGAACGGAATAGCTAAATGACCCCAGAATAAGGTAGCAAATTTTTCTCTAATAAAAACCTGGCTAGCTATGTTTAAAACAGTATATATACTTATATTTTAAGTATATATATACTTATATTTTAGGTGTATGTATATATATGCACACATATATATATACTTAAAAATGATAATTAAAGAACACCTCTTGTAAACCAGACACAATTTTCAGTTTATGTTACCAGACAATGCTAGTTTACCAGTCATTTAACAGCGCAGATAATTCAGGCCATTGTCAGCCCTATGAGGAAGGCACCTCTTCATGTCTAAATGTTTCCTGTATTTGAAGAAGTTTTGTACTGAGTGTACTTACGCACTGTTTGTAATGTAATTCTGGGAAAGTAGCGGCGATATCAAAGTTCAAGAAACCTTGAAACTTATTTATCTTAAGATTTGAAAAGACATTTGAAGTGGCATAAGAAACAATGAAAGAATAAGAAGTTCACAGACCGGATTTAATATATGGAAGTAAGAAAAAAACGGAAGTATGGAAGGAAGAAAAAAACGCAGACAAAACTAAAATTAGTTCTGTTGACTAGCTAGTCTTGAAGACAGGATTTGCATTCATTTTTCACCAGGTTTTAAATTAGGACTTCACCATTGTACAGTCCTTCCAAACTAAAGTTGATTGGTGGGATGAACCAATAAACCAGAAAAAAAACCAGTTTTTGGATGCTGGGAAAAATTTTACTGACTTTAGATTAGATGCCAATGAAAAATCAGAAACATGGAACTAATTTCTGTTGGTTATAAATGACCCGGGCTAATAAATAGAAGAAAATGCTTGTAGTAATCTCATTAATCTTGCATTAGATAGCTTTCTTCACAAAAAGAAAAAGAATGACTTTTAGAAGTCACTAACATAAATATTTTGTTGAATCAGACCCACAATAGTCTCTGATCTGATACTTGCAGTTGTGCAGACGAGCAATCACACTTTGAAGCAATTTTCAGTACTTCTATACTGCTAAAATATTTGTTCCATTGGAAATGTAAGGATTGATTTAGCAGGCATATAAAATGATCACCCACTGCTTCTTTCCAGCCAGAAAAAAAGCTCCACTTTTTTTCCTAAAACTAAGATTTTGAGTCTTGAAGATCTGGTGTCCCAGACCCTACACTTTCCTCCATTTATGGTAGCACAGAGCAATCTACCACAACAAAGGTAGTTGGCTCAGCATGTTAGGTGAAAATCTGTGGATTGGAAATACTTTCCTGTGTTGTTAAAAATAAGTGCAAGTCATTCAGATACTACAAGAGCGAGCACAGGACACTAGTGTAATTAAAATCTCATTGTAAATCCTCATGCAAGATCAAATAATAAAAGCATTGCAAGAAAACTCTGTGAAGGGTGAGGTCAAGTGGTGAGACACTGTTAGGAGAAGTAATTTCACAGACTTTTTATAAAATTTGAGGGGTTAATGACTGAATTATACTGACTAAAGACCACAAACAAGATGAATTTGTTGTGCATAGGTCTGCGCAACCCCAGAAATTTGGGATCCCAGAATACACATTTTTCAAATTGCAGCTTTGATTCTTCAGCAGCCTCTCGAACAACGGCCTCTGGAAGGAATTGGTTGTGTCCTTTCCCATGTTATGTTTTTCTTTGTAGTGTTGTTCCTCTTGTCTTTTTTTTTTTTTTTCCCCAGTTACTCTAGATTACTTATATTTTTAAGTTTAAATATCTTTTACACAGAATGCTACCGTGGGTCTACTAATGAAACACAGTTGGCAATTGTGTTTTTTATGGAGAAGGCTTCTTGTAAAGATGGACTAGAGATCCAAGGAGCTCAGTGATTTTCTTTCCAAAACTTCACACTCTGTCATAAATAGAGTATTCACGGAAATTCTGACTAAAGTTTTCAGACTTTAAAGAATTTCTTGAAATGAAATATTTAGTACATCTTTTGTTAAAAGGCAGAAACTCTGAGTGCATCTTAACTAAAAGAGAACTTCTTGAGCGTTTATTCTGAGCATTTAGAGATAAAGTTCAGCTTTTCAAATGATTTTCCTTGGAGTGCCCAAGTGCTTAAAAATGGGAAAGGAACTAAGGTGAAGCAGCATTTTGAAGTCTTTAGAGCTCAGCTGAGGATGCTGAAATAGCAATAAAAATGGGAATACTCTGATTTGAAGGCTGAGTTTTGCTCCTTGGTTTCTCTCATTCATGCCATTGCATCAGCCCACATTCTAATGAAATGCTTACACAGAAACTGCATTTGTGCAAGAACTTGCTGCGGTTTCCATGAGGCCAAGTTTTGCTGTCAAATCTTTTGTATGGGAGGCTCACATTTAATGTGATGGTCTGATTTAACATGAATTGTTCTTAACTGGCTACACACCACAAACCTCAAATAGAGTGCTTGTCAAGAGATGGCTAACAAAGACAGGCTAGGCAAAGCTGAACAGACCAGGAGCTCTTTGTGTTCACACCAGATCAGGCTTAGTGAACTGATGGAAAATGAGCCCAGACAAGCCTCCAGGGTCTTCTGTTTTGTAGTTAGTCTACTAAAAATGTTTAAAAATTGCTGGAAATTTTCTGAGTTCTGTGGTTTTCTTCTGCCTGTTTGAGAATGAGCTTCTTTCCCAGGCAGAGAATAAGAAGTGTGCATTTTCACTGCTGTGAAAGACTACTTTTAAAATCCCCAAGCTGTTTTGATTTGCAGCTCCCTGAGCAGTAGTGCAGTCCTCCTAATCAGGGCATCACCTGGTTTGCCAGGCATTCTCTATGTGTATGGTCTCTCCTAGGTTAAATTGCTCTGTTAAGCTCTGAGAACTTCTTCATCATTAGAGTGTACTACTACTTAAAGCTTCTTTTATTGTTGGTGCTGAAGTACCTATTGACTGGCACAGTAACTAGCCATTTCTCCCTCTGCTTCAATCCTCTACTCGGATAAAACCATTTGCTGGCAGAAAACAAATTCCTCGTCAAGTTTTCAAGTTTATGAATTTAATTTGTATTCAGGATTGTACTGTGCTGCTAAATGGAGCCAACAGCTAGGTCCTTCATTTTGCCTTAGTGCAGGATGCATTCCTAAATACACAGTCCTGAACACTGAACTTGTTTATACCTCCTTTCATCCTCCAAATCTTCCTTGTAATGCAGTGTTGTGATGTTTGCTCACAACTTTTTTTCGTGCTTATTTGTGATAGCTTCAAATTTTGCAAGAAAATGAAGGATTTTCTTTTATGATATTATTGATTCTTAAGCATGGTCTAAATTTTTCTACCTGAGAAAGAAAACATAGCAGATTCCATGAAGGTTTAACAGTGCAGTGCCCTTTATATGGAATGTATTCACACAGGTTTCAGTTTAAAGAGGTTGTGCAGTCCTTTGATGGGATGTGTTAGCTGAACATCCATTGAAAGTGGCCTGAAATGGGATGTAAGAATCTTGCTTATTATTCAGAAATGTGTCCTTTAGATTGTGTACATGTTAAAAGTATATTCAATATTTCTTTTGCTTTTGGAGAAATTTTTAGAAATGAAAGATAATGTGTTTTAAAAGTGAAAATTGTACTTCATGGTTGTTTAAATCGCAATCCACACTTCTCTGTAACTTGCTGTAATAATTACCTGAATTTTAATAAAATGCATTACTGTGCTTGTTCAGTGTCTCTACAGCGAAACTTCTCGAGTATGAAAAGCTTAAGAATAACACAGTTTTCATGAACATTAAAGGCAAAAACCCCTTTATATGTAAAGGTAAAATGTTGTGTTTTAGTCACATTTGTCCTTCAAGGGAAAGTGAAGCAGGACAGAAAATAATGGAACAGCCTTTCCTTGACTTGTTGTGGCCATATAGCCATACAGCTTTTTACTGTCGGTGATTTACTCAGAAATCACTCCAATACTTTTCAGTGTAGCACAGCATTAGCTAGATCGGCCCTACTCTGTCCTCCCTTCTAACTGCATTAACCCTCTGCCCTTGAATTTCTCCTTCTAGCTGTGAACAAAGAGCTCTTCAGCTTGGGTGGAAGTGGGAAATGTGGTTATTGATTTAGTCATGAATAAATGAATGTGTGCTTGAATGTATGAACTGATAAATGGATAGATGCTATTAGTTTTGTATGTTATAGAAAACTTTTTTTCATTTTAAAGCAATATACACAAGAATGCCAAGAGTCAGACACACATGCATTATTTCTAAGTCTTTATAATCTTTTGAGGCTGTCTGTATTTATGTACTGGAGTAGGCTACAGTGCATTTTAAAGCCAGATACCTCTGAAAGCACACTGCAGTCCTTTCTGGAGGAACAAACAGTTGGGAAAAGACATATTTGTGAGGATGTTTCTCCCCGAGAAAATCAGGATTCACCTCCAGAGAGTATCCCAGGATATCTGTGGGTTGTGGGAGGTAGACACAGACTCAGAAGCCCCTTCCATACAAAGATTTTAAACACAGCTTTTTTCTTTTTTTTCTTTTTTAACTGTTTTTTAGGTTAAATAAGTGATCTATAGTTATTCCATTACATACCAAAGTCTTATTTTCCTATGTCTGGTTGCCTTTATTTGTACTAGCACATCGTCATTTCCATGAAATCTATACTTTCTAGAGGTTTCTTAATGCAATAATTCTGGTTATCCTAGTAGCTATGTATTTGTCATTAATGTCTTGTAGAGTGTAAAAGCATTATGACTATATTATTAATGCAACACAAAGAAACACATGCTTATTTCAGGAGAGCTTATTTTGATAATAGATGGAAATACATTTTGTGTTGTAACAGACAATCCAACACCAGTCTGTTAAAATCAAAATTGAAGGTTTATTTGCTTAATTAATTGGGTAAAAGCAGCCTCCTCATAGGAAAGTTAAACTGGTGCAAAATTTATGTGTGGATTAGCCTCAAGATTAAAAAAAATGAATTGCACTGTCATGCATGAATTATTTTCTGATATTAGCTCTATATTAACCAAACAAAGTGCCTAGTAGCTGAAAATCAGGAATTAAGTGATGAGGGAAAAATGGGGTTGGACAACTTACTAGAAGATTATTTTCCAAAGAACCTATCAAATGAAATGAAATTACTAGTTACTTTAAGGAATGGAAATTTTCCTTTACTTTAGATGACAAATTTTGAATCTAAAGAAAAGGAGAAAGGAGTGTATTTCCTTAGTGTGCTTGAGTGAAACAGTGCTGCTAAACAATAGCAGTTTTTATTTGCTGTGGCAAAGCAGCTTGTTCCTGTGCCCTGGCCACTCTAGTATGAGTATTACTGAGTCAAGGAGGTACAGGAAATCATAGAGATTAAAGTTTATTATAGTTTTTCACCAGGAATGCAAAAAGGCTTCCAATAGATACACTTCAGTGTTAGACAATATTTACCAAGGCAAATATTTTATTCTGTCATTTTTCCATCCTGATGTTTCACCTGTTACTGAGGAAAAATACTGTTGCTATCATAGCTGGTTAGGACAAGGGGAGTGGATTTGGTAACTGAGGAGCTGGGGAGTGCAATTGTATCATTGTTTGGTCTGCTATTTCTCAGAAAAGTAAATTAACCTTCATTTCCCTGAATAAATTTCCAGCAAATGAAGGAAAGAATTAAGAGAATATAATGAAATCTGGTGTTGCAATCCTTTGGGAAATTAAAACATTGCAAATTATAATAATCTAAAACCTTGATTGTTATCCCTCTTCCATTCTGTTCAAAAAGCAAAAAATACATGTAATGGGTGGGTTTTGCTTGCTTCGATTCTTTTGACTATTTTGGAAGATATTTACTCTGAAATGTGTAAGAGAGAGCTATAAAACTTTTTTCAAGCTTTTTCAAATCAGAAGTAGTGACATTTCTTAATGTATATGTTGTAATGATGGAGTAAGAATTTAATTCTTGAAGAAGTATGTATGTTCATATATTTCAAACGATTCCTTTTAAATGCTAATATTTAAAGAGCGGTCATTTATTAAGCCAACCAAAGAAAAATGTTGTCATCTTTGAACTGAATTTGAGTCCTCATATTTCCCTTACCTGGGATAATAGACATAGCTGAAGGACAAAAAGGATGATAATATTTATACACCACTATTTATAAACAGATAACTGATCATATAAGCGGATAAATTAGAGTGCCTCAGACACTTTTTCTCTTTTGAGGTTTGATCTATGGATTTGTCTCATTTGTTTTCCTTTTCTGTTTAAGGCTATTGCAATATATATTGGTAATCTCTTACTTCCTCATTTTCTAGCACAAGGTAGAAGTAACTGAAAACATCCATCAGCTCAGTACTCTACATTGACTGTATTTTGCAGGTCAGATCAACTTCCTCTGATACTATTATGGCTTCTAAATTCTAATCTTTCTGTATGTCTTCCCCTTTTTTCTTCTTCAGAGATGTATCTTTCTTCTCTAAAGGATGCCCAATGCAAATTTTGTTCCGAAGAGATTTTAGATTATTTTTTATTAAAGATTTTAGATTAAGATTTTAGTCTTGTAGTTATTAAAGATTTGATCATTTGCCACCTAGCACTGACTGATACACTGTCAGTACCAGAGCTTCCCCTATTTATGTTGTATTAGAAAAGTTTGATAGTTTGACACATCCACTTATAAGCAAAATGAATTTTTTGCTATCTGATGCCATGTGGGGACTAGATTTCAACACAAAATCTATTTCATTGGTAATCTGTGGCATCTTTGACAGTGCTGGAGTAAGGTGGTTTTGGTCCCCCCACTGCATTTCTGCCTCACAACATACACAGCCTTCTCTTAACCTTCACTCTACGTCTTAGACTAAAATGCAAGATTTAAGGATAATTATAAAATGCCTGGTTAGTAATTTACCTTAAACTACTAATATATACTTTCAGTAGCAACTCCATTTTAATTTAGGTTTTGTCAGGGAATCATTATGCCTACAGATAATTAACTAATATGTTCCCAGGTTGTGTAACAGATACAATCGTCATAGCATCTCAGCTTTGTTCAGTGTCAGGTGAATTACATTTCTCTCCTAGGCAGTTACTATTAAAAAACTTGAAATGAAGCTTTCATTATTTGCTGACTGCTTTCAGTGTTGCAAAACAAAGCACCAAACATTTTATTTATTCTTTGTTGTCCACATATGACAAATTAAATGATCTCTTTGCCATGCTGCCATAATGAGCATTCAAGTTTTAAAGGCAGTTAAAGCAACAATGCTTTAAAATATCTTTTAGAATGAACAGGTTAATAAGAGAAGTCCAAGAGAGAACACAGACCAAATTTGGTGCATCCATTATTATGTAATGTCCATAAACATAAAATTAATTAAACAGTAACATATCTTGATAATCTGGAAGATGGCATCTGTCAGATCACCCTTGTGTATTCCTGTGTGTCCTCCCTTTAGGGCCGAGTGTGCCACTGCTATCAGAAGGCTGCCTATCTTACAAATGTAGCCCACAGCAAATCAAGCCCTTGCCTGAAATACATCTGCAGCTGTGGTGAAGCAGCCACTCAGAACTTCCAGAACTGGGGAACTCTCAGGTGTTTGCACAGTTGTGAAGATGCCTTCCACCATAAATCTGACCTTGCCCTGTACATCTGCCAAGCTGTATAAACTGCATTTTGTAGCTGGATCGCTTAGTTACACATGAAAGTTCTATTCAGTAGTGAATGGGAAACACGTTAGGGTTCTTATCCTGAGCCCACTCTCAACTTCCTGTGGACTAAAGATCATTCCATGCAGCTTACCAGGAATATTAAGAGATCTTTGTACTGTAAATCCTTTTGCCTGCTTCACTAATATTACTTTAGATACGAACTTGGTTGCTACAGCTGTCTCCTGGGCAACATCAGTTAAAATCCTACTTCTTCTAAGGGAGCCTCTGGGAATTGGTTTCCTGTCAGAGCCTGTTGATTTCTGAGCTCAGCCCTTTTCTTGTCAGTTAATGGGTACAAATTGAGGAAATGGGCAGCATGTTAGAGCAGTGTGAATAAAGGAAGCATTGCTAAATGAGGTGGGTGGTGGAACCATCTGGACATTTGAAAACTTGCCTATTTCTCAGCTAGATAATTATCTAATTTCACTATTATTAGGCATGTGAAGTCCAAATGGCAATAACTTTGCCTGGGATTTAATATACAGCATCAAAATGCCTGGGGTTTTTTTTCATGTTAAGCTGGTTATTCTTCTCTGCTGTATTATTTTTGTTTGTAGTTTTTGTTGATGTTTCTTGTGTTTTTACTTACTAATAGCATTATGCAAGTTATGACCTTTTCCCTTAACTTTAACAACATTTTTAAAAGCCTTTTGCATCCACTTACAAATTAACAATAATTTTGAAAGTTTTCTAAGTAAATATGCATTAGTGATTGTTCACTATTTTAAATTTTGAGTAGTATGACAACAATTGTGAAACAGCTTTATTGTGGAATTCAGTCTCTAAACCTCATAACTGGGGTGGCTGCAGAATATATTGGAACAGAGTGGTGAAACAGGGCATCTTTCAGCCTCTTTGATCCAACACACAGAACATTTTTCCTGGAATCAGACTAAAAAAATATTCTTTGATACTATTTCTATATAAATTTCTAGGGAGACAAATTTTCAAATGAATAAGTTGTGGGTTTTTACTGGCTTGACAACAGTTGTTTTCCATCTGAGAAACTTGATAACTTTGAGAGAGAAGACCAATTGTAAAAACATGATGTAGATGCACTTTGCATCTTTAAAGCTCTTGCATCATTTCTTGGAAACATGGTATTTAGATAGTGCTGGTTGTTTATTTATTCACTGAAATTTACTAGAAAGTCTTTGCAGTGATAAACAGATTTTCCTTCAAAATGCATATATGCAAAATTTTATTCTACATTTATAAATGAAGAGCATCAAATAGAACATTTTAGACATCTTTTCAAAGAGGAGGAAAGAAGGACAAAACAAGAAGAAAAACACCAAAAGACAGATAGAACAAAAAGTTAGTCTGTCTGAAAATGAAGAAATATTTCTTAGAATTTTTTTACCACTTTTCACCTTCAAGTTTAGAATTTCTTGTCATCTTATCTTCCATCATGAAGTTCTTGGTAACATAATATGAAAATTAGCAGTAATTGTTCCAAATATGATTAATAAATATGATTATTAAATAGATATTTTAAAAAGAGTGCTCACAATGGCCTAAATTTTTAATCCTAGCATTAGAAACCTGGTAATACTTCTATTCCATTGTTTCATAGCCCTTGCTTAATAAGACACTGAGCAAAATGTCTTACTAAGCACTCTTTTCCACTACAGAATGTATTTACTTCCATTGATTATGAAAATATCCATGCAGACTCCCAAAATGCATGATCAATATGGTGGGGTGTTCTCTGAAGATGCAAATTTTTTGCTTGTGAGAAGGAAGGAAAAAAGTTGTAGAGTCATGTCTCTAGTAAGACATCTCTACTATGCTGTGGAAATTTAATGCTTTGGAAACTTTCCTCTTTCAGATCTCTTGCTGTCTGATTGGTTGCTTCCAAACTTGACATTCATTGCTTAATGAAAGACACTGAAAAATGAATTAAGATATTAGAAGATTATGTCAGTGGGGAGTCTGTGGGGTCTTTCTTTTTTTCTGGTGCACCCATGTCAGTCTAGTGCAAAGGGATAACTGCTGCTGGAAGTTTATTGCTGGCTATTAAGGCAGCGCAGCAGGACTGTCTGGTTTATATTGAATTTGAAATATGAGGAATTGCGCTGGACTCAGAGGGAAGGAAGACATTGCTTTTATGTAAGTAATGAAAGTCAGCTAAATTCCTTTTTCTTTTTAAAAACAAATAGATATGAATTTCTGTCTTGTTTGTCCTCCTTCCTTTATGGGTCCAGAGAAGTCAGCATTTTCAGTGGTGCCTTACTCAGAATTTTGCCGGTGCTTGTTCCTTGGGCCTTCTATCTTAGGGCAATTAATTTAAAGAGGTACGTTATGGCCAACTTGTAGATGGTTAGATTAATTAATGCCTCACACTGATGATAGTAAACCAGCTGTGGCATAAAGTGACAGAGTCCACTTCTTGAGAACCTAAAGATGAAAATATTGAAATAAGTTGGTTTATTATTGCTATTGTTATCACTTATGGTGTCATGGCTTAACCTCAGCAAACACTAAGTCCCACACAGCCATTCACTCACTCTTCCCTGGTGGAATGGGGGAGATAATTGGGAGGATAAAAGTGAAAAAACCCATGTGTTGAGGTAAAGACAGTTTAATAGGTAAAGCAAGAGATGTGGACACAAGCAAAGCAAAGCAATGAATTCATTCACCCCTTCCCACGAGCAGGCAGGTGTTAAGCCATCCCCAGGAATTCCAGACTCCATCACATGTAACAGGGACTCAGGAAGACACACACCATCACTCCAAACTTTCCCCCCATATTCCTTCTTCCCCCAGCTTTATATGCTGAACGTGACTCCATATGATTTGGGCTATCCCTGTGGCCATTTGGGGTCAGCTGTCCTGGCTGTGTCCCCTCCCAACTCCTTGTGTGCCTCAGCCTGTTCACTGGTGGGGTGAGAGGCCAAAAAGGCTCTGACTCCGTGGCAGTGCTGCTCAGCAACAGCACAAATCCAAAACACAGCCCCACACCAGCTACTGTGAGGAAAATAAACTCTATGCCAGCCAAAACCAGTACAAACGGGAAAAATAAGAAAGTAAAAGGCCTACTCCCAACTGAGACATTAGGAAAAGCCATGGCTGTTCTAAAGGAATTAAACATTCAAGAAAACAACACACTGTTATTTATATGCATTCTTTCTAATGAATAACAGAAGAAAACAAGAGGGACTTGTGTTCCTTTTTCAGAAGAATTCCCAGAGGTGATTAATCATACAGAATTTTTGGCTTTTTATATGGTCTGTAGTTTAACTTAATTAACAGAGTTATTTGTGAATGAATTTGTCCCAGGAAGAAGACCAAGCAGGTTCTTGGCTATCTGTCCTTGTACAGTCTCTGACATCACTGAGCTGAACTTCTGCACCAGCCAGCTGCTCAGAGCAGCTTGTACACTTGCCAGGAAGGGGAAAGCCTAGTTCACCCTTCCCCCACCCCTGCTAAGAGCCCAAATCTCTCTTATCTCCCTCCTGTGTTTCCTCTTTCACCCTCAGTGTATTGATTCACTTTCACTGCAAAAAGCCCTTCCCACACACACTCCATAGAGAACTGCAGCAACAAGTTCATGTCAGTTAGTTTGAGAAGATTATCTGCACTGGCATGGGATCAGCCCGTGTTTTACTGGTGATTCCATGTCTTCCAGGGACCATAGCCCTTCCACTCTTGACTGCACCTTCAGTTTCGTGTCAGAAGGATATCCCACAGCCTTTGCACATAACCAGACATAAATATCAAGACAGAGATGCACAGTTTTTCTAGGTTTCTCAGACTGACTAATGAACCTTAATTTCAGTGTATTCTGAAAATACTACTGCAGTAAAAGCAAGTGTTAACATGCAAACCTGGTACAGAGCATAACCCAGGACCAGATCCCCCTCTATTACCCATTCAGCAGCCATGTGTATTGTCCTAACTATGTTACATACAAAGTATAAACTATGAAGCATTGCAGGTATTCAAAGGACTGCTACCAAGTAAATACAAACCTGAACACTTATAGGGAGTGCTAGTAAATTTGAGGAATGATTTTTTATGACTAAATGGACCTCTCCTATGTGCTTGTGTGTTCTGGTAAATTCAAATCTTCCTCAAAATATCAGTATTTCCATTACCATTATATCACTGGTCTTATTAAATAATACAGAATGGAGAATGTAGCCAAAGTTACTTGTTTTCCTTAGTTACTTGAGCTTGACTGTTTTATTCTATAGTTGAAATGGGAAAACCTGATAGTGTTTTTTTCCTTTTTTTATTTAGTTTAATACACCTTGGTGGTGCTGATATTAAGTGACTTTGGGAATTCTGTCGTGTACTGTGCCAGTTCAGAATTGCACTATTAAAGATACAACTGTACACAAGATTATTTTTGTAATGAAGTTTCCAGCAAATCTTAGTGAATCTAGTAAAGGAGGGAGGAGAGGTCAAGAATGATAGGAAGTAAATAGCAATCTGTAAAAGAAAGAATGGTGTCAGGGACATTGATAGCCCAGTGGACTGTGACAGGTGTAGTTATGCTCAGTCTCTCTGGGACATTTATGGATACAGCTGGATGCTCTGGAAGAAAAGGTGGGTCAACTAGCTGTACAGTGAGATTTGCAGAATCCCAAGGAAAAACTTGATGATTTTCTTCAGACTGCAACTGCTGGGCAAGTTGGGGCAAGTTACACATTGGAGATAGGTTTAATGTGTAGCAGATATAAATCTATTTCTTATTTTTATGAACTATGAATTTGCCTTTGAACAGTTTTGGGCTGAGCTTTTGGGAATTTTAGACATGAGTCTCCCTTAAACTGTGTCTGTGAAATTTGTCTGAATCTATCTAAACTCATATTTGCCTGTGTACAACAGTAGAAATGGCATTGCTATGAATATTCGAACTCTCTAGTCTTAGTTTTGAACTGACTTTAGATCAATATAAATACTATCAGAAACAGTTATGACAAATTATCAGATTCTGAGCCCCACAATTTTATTGATCCAGTTTCTTGGTCTCTGCCCCATCTGCAAATGTTCCCAAGCAGTCACAGTTCTCATTTTTAAAGAGAACTACATGACCTGTCCAATGAAACAAAATATGCAGGTGGAGTCTCAAAGATGCCTAATATTTTTGGATGCTGTACCTCTGCCTCTGCTTTCAGATAAGTTTTCTTCACATAGAATTTCCTAATTTTTTTGTGCTGAAAGGTACATTTGGTCTGAAGTCAGTGCTGGAAAGTGGCTATATATTATATTCTGTGTGCAGCAACCATAGGTCATGACAGTAAGAGGAATTTAGATTATAAATAACCAATTTTGAAGGTCAAATGTATTATTAATTTATTATTAGTATATACAGACAACATATAGCATTTGCAAATTAGCATCTGGGAACATTACGGTTTTTTCAATTAACAGTCCTTGTCTCTAGGCAAAAGCTGCCTTAATACAAAAAAACTTGATGTGAGCATGGGACTAGAGGAAACGCTTTTAGGGGTTCATGATAATAAGGCCAAAATTTTATTTCTTGAAGTTAGTGCAGTTGATTAATTGTTTTTGTTCAACAGGAAGCATTTTAAAAAGACTTGGCTACCTAGGCTTAACTAATGGGGGAACAAATTCCGGTAGTCACCCCTATGAAAATAATTCCACAGCCTAAAAATCAATGTTTCATGACTAGTGCTGTTCTAACTTCTTCAGAGTGCTTGAGGTACCTGCGTATAGCCTGCAAGTATTGTCCAGGATTTGCAGGAGAGCTGCCCCTCTCTCTATCAGCAACTGGAGACATGTCAGGGTGTTCGAACAGCATCACTCCCTAGCTGCATCCTAGGTTTCTTCTCCTTTCCTCCTGAATCCAGTCAGAGATCAGTCTTTCAAGAAGTAGAAATACTTCTGGTGTCTTCCCTTTCTTTTTAAGATTTTTGTGATTAAAATACTCACTGGTGGTTTCAGAGACACAAGTTCTCTGATTAGGATACTCAGACACATCTTCAAGAGTCTCTTAATCACCCAGCAGTCCTGGAGAGAAGAGGCAGGATTTGGCATGCCGAACTGTTTCTTTTTTTCCCCAGAAGATAATTCAGGATTCTCCAAGAAAGGAGGAAAAGGAAACCCATTTATGTACAATTGGCTAGAGCACTCAACCGGGTTTACAGAGACTTGGCTGCTCGTTTCCACATTTCTTCTTTTGACCAGTGACTGTTTACATAGTGAGTGAAGAACAAATAAAAAGGAAATGTTATACTAAGTGCTATTAAAGTGCAAAAGCAGTGTGAAGTGCATTCAAGGACTACTTATGTAGACAAATGATATCACTTGAGTTTTATCTCATTAAAAGATAGTTAGAAGTTTGTTAAAAGAATACCTCTTAATTCAGGCTATACAATTACTAATGAAAACTAGGCTAAATTTGGCTAAAATAGTTGAAACTGAATTGACAATTCAGACATAGTTCTTTCAGCTAGAATTAAGACTGAACACGAAATGTTTGCAATTAAACAGAAATTAATAAAAGAGGAAGAACTCGCCCAGCTTCCATTAGAACCTGCATGTAAATATAGCGAGAAAGTACATGCCTGCTGTAATTCAATGTCTTCATTGGAGTTATATGAAGAAACAAGTTGTAAAAACTGTTGATACCAAACGTCCTTAATTTACATTAATGGTAAAACCAGCTTTTAGTAAAAATAATACCTATTTTACTGAAAACTAATTTAAACTTTTAGTGCTAAGTCAAATATAATTTCAGTATAATTTCAGCTCACAAAGGTTTGTGGTCTTCATATAATGATACTTCTCCTAGAAATTCCATGGGCAGACATAATTAAATTATTGAATAATTGCTGGAATTGAGTGAACACTAAGTGCAGCCAACTAATTTTAAAATCTTAGAAGGTGCAGCAATTTTTAGAGCTCCTACCTGCATGTTCCCTCAGGGCTAGATGCTTACCTGGGCAAAGCCAGCTGCAGGAAATGAAGTGTTAAATTTCTTCTCACAGATAGCACAGACACTGGTTTAAGGGGAAGAGGAGGGGAGATCAGAAACAAGATGTACTTAAGAAAGCTTGAACTCCCCCTGCATCAGCTGGCAGTGTGTCTGTCCTGGTAGTAACGTGTCACTTGGGTGTAGCACTGCAATCCAAGTAGGCTGCTGAAGAATTAGAGAAAGGAATGCCATGAGCAAAATTTTGACTCCTCTTATTTTGGAAAAGAGTACCTGCACTTACATGGAACAAGAAAAATTAGTCAAGTAGCTTGGTCTCCTTGAAGTATCCAGAATGAAAATTTGTGAAAGGTTAAGCACAGAAATGAATACTAGGTATTTTGTCTAGCTACAACAGCATCAGTAAACTCAGCAGAGCTAGGACTCTGGCTTTGAGCACTGTCACACATTCATCCTTAGCAGTTCTCCTCAGAGTTTTATAACACACTCCTTAAGAGAGTTCTTGGCTGTGCCAACACATTTCCAGATAGTGTCCCTGCTCACTTCAACAATACTGTGATCAGGACATGTTTCTAACATGTGCATAGACAAGATCACCCTCTTTGGGCTGTGAAAAGTTTAACTACTGGGACACAAGCTCTGCTTGCCCTTATTTCCAGTATTAGAGACCTTGCCCTTTTTATTTAGTAGAACAGTTGTATTTTGTTGGCCCAGGAACAGCTGAACCTGCTTGCTGGGATTTCACATTCCTACATTTTAGCAATAGCAGGAATAGCTAGCACTAGGTTTTTCATGGCATATACAGCTTTTATCTCATTTTGTTACCTACAGTTCCATAAATTTTTGCTATTGCTTAATATCACAGAGAGATATTTTGGTGCATGTAGCTGTGTATATCAAAAGAATCCACCACTTTGCTTTCAGCACAAAACTAGAGGTAAAAACATTTTGATGGCTGTTTCTGGTAACTGTGTAATTGTTTGTAGAATCATTCATCTAATTTCAAGGAACGTTACTTTCAGAAGTGCACTCAATAATTTTAAAAATGGTCCAAAGTGTTTATTAAGGGTTTCAAAATGGGGGATATGAGCATGAGATTCAGACCGATTTTATTAAGTAAGTCAGTAAATTAAGGAGCATTGTATTGTGAGGTCTAAGTGCATATATAGTCAGGCAAAGATGATCTTTCTTCTTTTTGTAGGGGTTCTGGTACAATATGACACTCAGCTGTTTAAGAACGTTCCACTTTATTTTTCCTTTTACTGTAACCTGCATATTGATGCCTCTGGAAATAGGAAAATCGAGTTATGATTTCTCTTTTGAGAGCTTTCATCAGTCAGATTTGCAGGTTGTATTTCTCTCTCTGCTGTCTCTCTTCTCACACTGATCCTCACTCTCTCTGCTCTGTGTGAGTTCTGGCTGATTCTTTTTGCCTCTGCTGGGTGAGATGCCTCTTACAGGTAGATTTAAGCAGTTTTTATCAGTGAGTGAGCACTGATAAACCTGCTATTGCTCTGCTTCCTAACATTTAATATGTGTCACAGACCTGCAGGTACTTCTGGAATAGGGTCACTGAATAATCTGAAATAATGCCCTGAAAGCAGGAACTGTGGCACCACTTCTTATGTCCTGAAATCAAACTGAATAGAAGATCACTTTCATATTTATTTGGGAAATCTTTTGTGGGGCTGTATATAATATTTTATCTAAAGTATAGGCTGCACCATAGGATAGTAAAACAGATCACAGATGTAGCTCCTATGTAGTTCTGTAATTTGTCTGAGAACTAGAAATTTGACCTACTTGATAACATTCACAGTAGTTATCAACATTTTCAACAGCATGCATTGTATGGGCAGCAGAATCAATGGGCAGTTAGATTTCCAAGCTAGTAAGTGAAAAGGAAGCCCAGAGAGACAGTAATTTAAGTAGAGATAATACATCAGGTAGCCAAGAGTGACAAGGGTCACTGGAAGGACAGGTAGAATAACAAAGGACTAAAAGACAAGGGAACATAATTTGAGGAAATTAAATTGGAGCAGAAACTCTAAGCATAAATTAATATTAGCAGGCTGACAGAAGGAAGGGGTTTGTAAGGACAGGAGCTGAAGGATGAGAATTGTAGTGGGCTGTGTGATACACAGAGGATCAGTAACCAAACAGTAGCTTTGCAGCATCAAACCATGTGTGGGAGACAGAGACAAATCTTGCTGTACAGCTAGGAGTTTAGGGCATAATATCACAGAAGAGCAGATGCAGACACTGAAAGAGCTTAAAAAATAGAGCATAAGAAAAGATGAAAACGTACCAGCAACTACAATGTAAATCTTGCTGAAGTTCTGAAATTCTGGAAATAAATACTTTTTGATGGATGTAGACTTCTTGATACTGTCTTGATACTGCCACATACTGTGGCAATGAGTTTCATAATTGGATTACTTGTCAAAAGAAAAAGTAGTCCTTAATGTTTGCATTTTAGGGTTATGTTTTGTAAATTTTCAAGTGTCCAGCAGGCCTTGCATGAGAAAAAAAATAAAAAAACCCTTCCCTATTCCTCTTTTCCATGTAATTTTTTACTTTATAATAGATTCCTACATCTCCTGATTTAAATGCAAACTTATCCAGGTGCATTTCTGCATTTCCGTCTTAACCATTCTTATCATTCTGTTTGTCTTTCTGATCATAATGAGAACCACTGTATGTTCAGAGGACCATCAACAATATTTGCAGCATATTTTTTTTTACATGGCAACAGATAATTTAATGCACCAAGTAAATAGGGTTAGATTTGTTTTTCTCCATGTATGTTCACATGCTTTATATCAGTCACTAAAATGAAAGGTTAGATTCAGCCCCTTAACAACAGGGTTTCCTTCATTAACTCCTTGGTGTCAGCCTTATTCTTGATTAATGTGAATAATTTAATAATTGTGAACACCAATCATATTTTCTTGATCTCTGAAGCTTCTCTTGGCTTTAGTTGAAAGGCATTTTCAAAAGCTCTTGTTTCCCCATTCTGTTTCATCAATTTCTCTCATATTCCATGCTCACTGAGTTTATCAAAATGCCCTAAAATAATTTTGTAAATTCTGATTAAAGCAAATGATGTTGACTCTACCATAATTACCATGTGCCTACTGACTTTGTGTTACACTATCTATGTGCTGAATAGAAATCAGGTATAAAGAAGTATTTCAGAAATTGTCATTTTTATTTTTATTAGCTGCTGTCCTCTGATACTGAGGCTGGTTTGAAAGATAGCTCAGTGCTAATTTGATTCCTCAAGAAACTGAGTGATGAATCCAGTTTGTGGCGGATTTTTTGCTGTTCTTTTTTCTGGATCCTTCCAAAATATCTTCGATAGATATTTGAATAGAGCAAGATATTCCAGCTGAGCAAGTTTTTCTCAGCCTTCCCCTTTACGTTAAATTTAGAAGCTTCCTAAGCTGTTTTGCAGTGAAAACTGATGCAAAAAGGTAATTTTTTTTTCCTTTGACCTTATTATCAGTGAGGGTACTTTCTACACCTTGCTTATCTGTCAGCCCCACTATGTCTTTGCCAGGTTCCCTGCTGGTGTTGAGGCCATGATGAACATCTGGTACTTGATATGGAAAGATATCAACAGCTGAAACAGAATGGTAGACAGACAAGAGACACAGTTGCAATAAAATTAAAGGAGAAGTAATTATTTTGGGATGTCTTCGATAAGTGCTAATGTAGGAATTGCTGAAGCAAGAAAAAATAAGGTTTTGGTAAACAAGAAAAGTTAAGGTAAGAAAGAAAGGAGCTGGCAAGGTCCTATAAAACAAATGAGGCAAGATTTAGAGACTTACGGAGAGAAGATGGAGGTTATAGCTGCCGTGGAGGTTTCCTTGGAAACCTCCGGGGGAGAGGGCACAGAAGAAGAAAAAGATAACTGGTGGAGGCCCTCCAAGGGAGCCAAGCTCCCCCGGGAGAGTGAAATCACCATGGTCTAACCCAGGAAATTCCAGAGTAGCCATCTGGAGTGTCCATCATTTCCTCCCTCCCCCCAAGGCCTTTGTACTATCCCCTGTTATCTCCTGAGCCCCTGTACTATCCCCTGTTATCTCCTGGGCCCCTACTCCTCTTGATCCCATAGGACCAAGTAGCCTTGGTCCTTCCCTAAACTCCCCCAACACCCCTGGTGATTGGTCCTGTGGAATAACTCTTATGTGGGTGTCTGACCCTCTCTCGGCCTCTTGGTCCCTGCCTTCCCCCTGTGAAGAGCATCTGGCAATAAAGCTACGCAGATAAAAGGTAAACCAAGGGCCCTCTCGTCTTTCTACTTCAGCTGATAGCTAACCGGTCCTTAGCACCTGCACCACAACGCAGGCAGCAGATTCTCTGGTTAAGTGTCCATGGGACGCTGCCAGAGTGCCTTTAGGACAGGGGCACTCCTGGAAATATAGCCAGCTGGAACCTGTCTGAATAACCGGGCTGGACAGAAGAAACCCAGCGAGCTATATGTGGCGCCCAACGTGGGGCGAAGGTGAGGATTTAAAAAATGTATACATTTCATTATTTCAAATAAAAGGATCATTCTTTCCAAACTGTTCACTTTCCTAATTCTGAGCACTGGACCAAGCCCATTTGAGAGATGACTTTTCTGTTGTACCAGCTCATCTAATTGTCAGGTTCATGACACACAGAACGAACAACTCATATCCCCTGAGGGCCATTTCAGTTGACAGTGCTGTCAGACCCATGCACAGCTGTTTGACCCTGTTGGATGGTATGAAATCAATGAGATTGGTTTGAATTTGACATGCTTGGTAATCAAATCATGTGTCTAGCTTCTAAGGATGGATTTTAAGAGAGAAAAGCACTGGATATTTTAGTTTAAATGTTCTTCTTAGTCTTCTATGCATCTTAGCTTCTTTGTAGATTATGGGTAATATTTACTTATTCTCAAGAAACTGTCAGTTTCTACTCAGTTGTGGAGTTGTTGTGTCCAAATGAATCCCTACAGGAATGTTAAAATTCATAAAGCTCAAAAATGGAAAGGTCTGTACCAATGCTGAATAATTTTCTTTTTGGTTCTTCGAACACCAAGACAGATTATGTAGTTTGGAAGTTCTCAGGCTTACCTGGGGTTGCTGTTCAGAACATTGCACTTTCAAAATATAGTTGCCTGACTTTTCTTACCCATTGCATTTCACTTGAAGTATGAATATCAGCAAAGGTTGTAAAGAGCTCATGAAAGTACAGAATAGTGGATCTCAATGTCAAACAGTAGAAGGTGAGTATTTGCTGATATGTAAAAAGAATGGTGGGAGGGAATCTAGCTGGCAGTTTTAGCTAGAAATAATCCAGAGGGGTATGTAGATAGCTGAGCTTCTGGAAGCATGTAAATGCACTCTTCATACCTCAGCTTTCTGCTGAATTTCTTATGCTCCTGAGATCTTCTCAATGTAGCCTGTCTTCTTTTGCTATCCTGCTTTGCTATGTAGAAATGGAGCCTTTTAAAAAGGGAAGCCTTTTTTCTGTAGAATTATATTGACAAAAAGATGTGATTTTTTTTTGCCTAAGCACTGAGCGTAAAGCTGTCCTACATGCCCATTGAAGGAGATGGCCTTATTTTGGTAGGGTAATCTGTGTTCTAGCCTCAAATTCCTAAGATGCTTTGGAACAAAAGACAAATGCATATTTTCCTTATATATTATTAAATAGTCTGATGTCTGTGACCTTTGTTTCTATTCCCTTTCTCATCTTCTCCCTGCTATGTCCACCCTTTTTGTTAAGCAGGACTATGGAACAAGTGCCAACCCTCAGAACAATTAACTTGTACCCAGACATACTTACACCTAGGTTGTTAAATTCATACACAAAACGAACTAAAAATGATCCATAGAGATTAAAGGTAGGGGTTTTTATCCTCTAAATATTAAAATAAATCAAAATCTATAATTGACTTATTCTGCCTATATTATTTTTTCATTGCTGGACATATTTCATGCAGAGAAAACATTGATTTAATTCCTGTGTAGTCCAGTCTGATTTTTTAGGCTGATCTTAGGCTGGGAACCTCTTTTTCTGCATTTCAGAAGTCAGACTTGTATAAAAGTTGAACTTAATAAGAAAAACATTTTTGTTTTCTGTATTATAAATTTAATATTAAATTCTAAAGGGTCTAGAAATCTTCTGATCCTAAAGCAAAACCAATATAATTTTTATACATGCAACCGATGAATTTTTTTTTAATAAAATATTATGGCAACCATGTATCTGTACCTTCTGAGGTCCTGTTTTTGTCAGTTATTTTATTTGTGTGTTCACTCTATACCCATAGATCAAATTGCTAGAAGTACTGTCTTCTGCTCTTAAAAGTAAAAGAAATTTATTAATTCTTGCAAAATGAGAGTGCAAGTGCAGTGACTTGTTTTTCTCCTACTGTTTCCTTTTGCTAATATAAGAGTTTACTTCTGGAGAGTATTTATTGTTGTGCTAAAAACTGAACTTGACTGGCTTTTTGCATCTCAGTCCTCTGATATTATTTTGGAGGAATTTTTTGGTTTCATAGATGTCCATTAGTGCCTATCATGCCAACTGTTGATTTCCAATTATTTTCTACATATTTATATTAACTACCACAACACAAATCTTTAAATATTTTCCTCATCCCATTCTTTTCTTCATAGCATTGTTCTTTACAACAGGAGGGCTTAATTCATTATTCAAAATATTCTATGTCATCAGATGTTTTGTCTGAGGATGAGGACCTGAAGACGTGGTTCTGCACATGGAAAACCACCTGGTAGCATTTCAGCGACTTCTACTGGGACCATATGTCAGTTTGAGAATTTAGTCCCAGTCCCCGTGCTGCCACTTGTATAGCTAAGGAAAGCTTCTGAAATGGTGTATGTTAGAGGAACTGAGGCAGTACCTTTAGAGGCAAAGCACAAAATTTGTGCCTCAGATACCTCCTCTTTCCTGCTCTACAACTTGGACTAACATACAAGGGTTTCATGCCTTTATTACTACCAAGTTCTGAATGTCATTCAAACCCTCATATTCATAATGTGCTAATTTAAAAGCTAGCAAGCATTGCTACTTTTGCAGAGAGAAGAGCACTTTATGCATGCAGCAAAGCCAGGTGATGTGCTGCCATTTTCTTGACCCTGAAGCAGATGGAAGATGACTCTCCCAGAGTTAGATTAAGCCTTCCTTCACTTCAGCTCCTGATAATTTTGTCTGGCAGAAACTTGTGCAACTTGCTCAATTTCTAAAGAGTATTTCAGCCACCAACAGGTCATTAATTTCAAAGATGAACAAGCACCTTAGGTACTTAGGGGAATCTGACCATCAACAGAGGGTAGAATTTGCCCTGAAGGTTTACTATGCTTCTTTTGGTAGCCTAATACTGTCTTCTCCTTTCTGTTAAGAGGAGGTCTTCTGCCAGTTCATAGAATCATTGTAGAATCATTAAGGTTGGAAAAGATCATCAAATACAACCAGTAACTTAATAATTTCAGGTCCACCACTAAATCATGTCCCTAGGTTATTTCATGCAACTTAGCATGTCGGCTGATGTCAGTGAAAGAGCTGAGGATGGTTAATATCTCTGAGAATCAGGTGTTACCATCTTCAATTCATGCAGCTTCTGGATTTTAAATCTGCGTTTTGTCTTCTCTGTTTTCATCTGATTACAAAAATACATTATATCATTTCAAGGAAGTCTGTGCAGCTGTGACAAATTAAAGCAAACAAATGATTCCCTGGCCTAAGTTAGCATTGGAGAGAGCTCAGAGGACCAAAAGGAGTGATGAAGGTCTCATGATTTACCCTTGAGAAATTTGCAAACTGAGTTTGGTCCCAGAGAAGTCTGTGAAAATGGCTTTCTTACAGTGAAATAGCCTTGTTTGTTAATTGACCCTTGGCCAAAATCACACCATGTAAAATTTTAATAGATATCAAAATACTCGAGATAATTTGCAAAATTATCTTTCACTGTGTGAAATTAAGGAATTTATTTTGGTTTTGGTTCAGTCAGCCCAACTGTAAGTTAAATACAGTGCAGTTGCTAGTACAAAATAAAGTTGATAGAAATATTTCAGAAGTTTTCCTTTTGCTGCTCCTTTCTTTCTTGTTTTTCAGCCACCTATAGAATGGACCTTTTTAAACTGAAATTTTGATGGGGAGGTTCTGAAAATCAAAGACCTTTTTGATCCTTTCATATTAATATTAACCAGTGTGATAGAAAACCAGATGTGATTGCCAAGCTAATTGTTCCTAGGCAAATAAATTGCATTTACAAAAGCCTTTTAAAAATCTAATCAGATTTAGAGACTTGTTCTGGAAATGTTTCCTCTTTATTTAACATAAAGAATTTTAGTTTTCAGTTGTCAATCTATTATTTATTGATCTATTTATTTATTAATATATTATATTAATAATGGCCAATAGAGTAAAAAAAAAACCACCCCAGAAAAATAGTGCACTTGTAAGCGCTTATTAAATTTACTAAAGTTTATTATTTTCACAGTATACAATGCAGTATTACAGTCTCCAGAACTGCCACTGATAATCCTGATTATATTTGATTTGCAGATTTAACATTTATGGTGGTTTTTTGCCAAATCCAGTCATGCTCAGTGTTTGCCTTCATCGCATCCCTTTGTTGTCTGGAACAATAAGGACCTGATATTGTGTGAAGCCTTCTGGGTCATATTCTCAAAAATAAAAGGAGAAGTCTGTAATCATAGTTAAATATCTAATTTAGTTATAATTATTATGTTACAAACAATTATTGTGCATCTCACCTATGTAAAATATTGTTCAATGGTAAAACATTTTGGTAAGAATTTTAAATGCAAGGCACAGTAGGAATAAACAATGGTTATCATGGCATTGACAACATTTTTCTCCTAAGATTCAGCTAAATAACTCTGACCTTGACTCTTAGAGATTAACAAAACACATCTGTTTTACTACCTGAGCAATGTTATAAGTCATAAGCAGGGACTGTACCCACAGATAAAATGGTGTAATTGGGATTTGGCAGCCTCATTAGTGTCATTGATTAGTGTGCATTATTCTGTTTTATTTCCACTTCTTCAGAAGTTATGTCTTATGCTACTTTTTCTGTTGCTGCATTTTTAATATAAATGCAGTTCTGTGTTTGTTTTGTGCTTTCTTTTTTTTCTTCTGAGCATAATTCTTTGAAATATTTAGGCTCAGATTTGTCATGATAAGATGCCTTTTGAAACTGTGTAAAGGAAAGCAAAAGGGTAATAATTTACTAATATGAAACGTGAGGCAACATATCAAAAGTAGCTGCTATAAAGGACAGTTCAGCTGAGCAAGCCTGAAAACATGCAGGTGACTTAAATAGCGTGAACCACACAAGCGGTTTTGCTGAAAGACTGGAAGGCTGCCACAGCCACATAGATGCACCCCAGTTTTAGCTGGAGAAGGTCAAAGAAACCTTGAGCTTTGGATTTACGCATACGCAGATGACAGTTGTCTCCTAAAGGAGATATTACAAAAGAGGGGACAAAGTCAAACTGTTAAGAGCTCGTCAGTGCGATCCAGACTCAGCCAGTCACTTTCTGTTTGAAACTCGTCTGAGTGCCACAAGCACGCAGGCAAAATGTAGTCCTGTCATACCAAGTGGTGAAATAAGGGGGTGGGCTCAGCAGTGCAGTGAAAATTATGCAGGATGCAGACATAGCTGTAGGTTGCATTTGTGTACTGTGAAAAGTTCAAAGCATCACTCCCTTGCTCCTCTCCTCTGCCCTCCAGCTAGTGTCATATCCAAGGATGGAATAATCTCACAGATTAATTTTGTTTCAGATTTTAAAAAATTAGGCAGCTAGTCTGAGCTAAACGTATCATTCTCTTTCCAATCAGTGAAAAATGAAAAAGGAAAATCCAAGATGTAATTAGTATCTGATACTTGACCTTAGTGAAAGGAACTAAATTGAATGAGAGACTATAACAAAAAGCAAGGCTCACAACCTGTAGAAACTGGAAAACGAAAGCTTGCAAAAGAAATATATGTGCCTGCAAAATCCATTAAAAAAAAAAAAAAAGAGACTGTAAATAGTTTGGGGAGCAGCTGAAATTTTTCCTATGTATTTTAGAGCCAACCTAAATTAAAAGTATATTTATCCCACACACGCATTTTCATCACAGACCTGCTCTACATTGGGCAAAATGTGGTGTGGTCAAGAGAATTTTCTTGAACATATATAAAAGGTGAATCTGAATTGAGATTAATAGTTTTAGAAAAAGTATTTTGGAGGCTGAAAAAGCAAGTATCTCTAGCTTAAGGGAAAAAGAAATTTATTTACCCTTGTAGCATTATAATTTTAGAACATCTGAATTATTTTTAAAATATGAAACTTTTTGTGCGCCCATAAATAATAAAAATATTATTAACTTGCTTGAGCATCCCATTGGTCTGTGTATAAAAAAATATTGTATTTTTCTTAAAGTTAGTTTTCTTTGTTGGCAGAAGTATACTTAGGATAACCCTTTGTAACTCACAATTTAGGAAATAATGCAGAATTGAATGGTCAGTAGTGAAGAAGTAACTCCTACCTAATCCTACCTAAAAAATGAGCATTTCACCATTATACTATCTTTGCCTATTAATTATTTACACCTGTAGAAGTACTGCTTTTAGGAGACTCTTCTTACTTATCCAGATACCACCAAAACTGATACCAAATTTGTGCTTGTAGAAGTTCTTGACTGAAAAGCCATCACGCATTAGATGCGCTGATTTAGTGTTGTGGGATTTTTGTACATTTACTCAACACAGACACCCTCCAACAAAGTGTGTTTGTCTCTCTGCATCCATTGCATGAATTTGGTCTGCTCTCAAGATGCTATTTGGTGACCCTGCACAACACCTGCAGAGGATCTTCCGCTCTGGCCACTGCAGGTCACAAGCAGATGTGCAAGTGTGGGAGTGTCCAGCTGTTGTCCTGACATTTCCTGTTTGACTCCTGCTGAGCTGGTAGGATTTGCTATGAATTTAATGAAGATGAATGGAATATGGAGAGGAGTCATTTGGGAAAGATTGCATGCTCTAAGCAGCTGGATGTCTGCAAAGCTACTGGATTAACTCAATTGTCCTGTAAAAAGGAAAATTTTAGTGGTGGGTAAAAAGCATATCCTGAGAATCAGATCTTTCAGTATGAGTGACATTTTCCTCTTCTGAGTCAGATGAAACCTAAAAATATTTGTTATTCTATTTCTAATATATGTTTGATGTTTTAAATTTCTTTGTACTCTGTGACATGTTGATTGTATAATTAGAGGGTTTAGTAGTCATTCCATAATGAAGCATAATTTCCATCATAATCATTGGATAGATAGATAGATAGATAGCCATAATGGTTATATTTCTAACATTGACTGTGGTTTAATATCAATTTGCTTTGTTTTGGTTTTCAGTCAAATGCAGCAAGTGTGAGATGCAGTGCTAGAATATGCTGGCTGTAGGGAGTTTAAGTTCCCCATGAGGTCAATGAAGTCTAAAAAGTAATTCAGCCTATATATCTGAAGAAGACACATGGTGGTTAGGTATTGAATTGTTTGTTATGTTTCATTAACTGCAATAGGTTACCCTCCATCCTCTGTTACAGATATCTTTTGTAGGTCTTTAAACCTGAAATAAGTCCCTCCCACAGTCTTTCTACTTGCAACAATATCTTTAGTGTGAAGAGGAAAATTGCAGTTTGCTGCTCCAGCATTTTGTGTTGCAATAAATGTTAGCAAATAAGAAGCAGTAGTAGGAATAACTTGAGCTGTTACTTTTATGGCTCTTTTGTTTCATGCATCTTCTGGGGATTTTCAAACGCTCGGGTTCTTAAACAGCTTCTCTACAGATGTATTCTGTCTTTTGAGATGTAATTTCAGAGGACTGGAAAAAAAACCCCTTCAGTAAATGCATTAAAAGATACGGGCTATCTCCTGGCCTACTAGATAACATTCTCAACCTTTTTGAAGATTCATGAAGGTCAAGGATTTTTCTTGAAATATCAGAATTTTTTTTTTGTAAAAGAAATTTACTATTTGAAAATTCTTATTACAGAGTTAAGCATAATTAACTAAATATGGACTGGCCTGTGGCATCTTTGTTTTTTTTCCCAGTGATTAGACATGACAGGATGTTATCTTCAACTGTGAGATGGAAGGTAATTCAGTTTTCACAGAACTTTTATGAAATACTGATTGAATTAGTATTTAAGATATATGCCATGTTTTGTGTAGGGCATTATATGCTCACTGCTATTATTTATGACTGAGGTGTTTTACTACCTTCTAGGTATTCACAGGTGTGATAGGTCCAGAGAGATAGTTACAATTAATAGTGGAAAGCAGATTTTGATGTTTTGAGATTTTAGAATTATGTTCTTCATTTTCTTTAGTATTTTTTTTGGAGAAGATTGTCTTAAAACCATGCATGCAAATGGCAAAAATGTTTTGTCAGCACAAAAAGCCTGCCTATCTCTAGATCAGTTTGGACATATGGCCTTTATGAGACAGCATTGCAAGGGGAAGGAAATGAAGATTCAAACCCAGCATTTTGCTGAGAGATGCAATAGGTAAATTACAGCTTCATTGTTGCATGAAATTATTAAGAGTTTTGAAATATGTGATAGCATATATAGGGAGTGAATAACAGTTAACATAATAGTTTCATTCCAGAAAATGAAAACCTCAGTTTAACTCTCCCCTCTGCTAAATTTGTTTTTCAGCAGTTCATTAAGAACAATGAAGGAGAATAAATGTTCCTGTCTTGTTTCATGCCCAGGGTGATTTTGGTGAAGTAAAGGTTTGTGGAAATAACATTTCCCAGTAATTCAAACACCAACATGTGCAGACAGAATCTGTTTACTATTTCTGCATTCTAGACTTTAATTTCATGCCATTTTATGTTTTTCATGGGTTTAGATGTTTATTTATGAAACTATTAGGCATTATTTATTTATTGGTAGTGTAACCTAGAGATATTATTAAGATTTCAATTAAAAGTCCTTTCTTCAGTGTCTGGCACATCAAAACATTTACACACCACTAATATGACTGCACCAGCCCTGTAAAACAGGAAGTATTTTAGTATGTACCCCAGGAGAGTTCTACTTAACTTAGCAGAGCACAGAGAAATCTTCCTTGCAGCTATCTTTGCTTTGAAAGCATTTAAAATATTTAAAGACACTCTTTATAGCAGTCTTGCCTTTCTCTTGTTATGAAATCCCCATCAGTTTTCTAAAGACAGTAAGTCTAAATGTAATTGCCTTTATTCTGTGGTGAGAAACAGAGTTAAACTACTTCCTTTACAGAAAGACTAAATGCGTGCATCTGATAGGACATGCTTGGATTTTTCTGTTGTAAAGCAAGGCATGTGTGGACCTTTGGCTTTCCCATTCTTGAAAGCCCCCATGAACTCTGTGTCAGAAGCAGAGGCCCAGCAAGTCTGTTGCAGTTGCTTTTCACTGATAGTTCAACAAGCTGAACTGCATTGATGAAATTTCAAGAGGGTCATCACAGAGAATGAAGATCATGCAGTAAGTCATTGCATGAGAGGTCCATTGCTGAGTCTGGCAGAGATCAAAACAAGTTTCTTACTTCTTTCATAACATTAATCAATAGGAACACGTGCCAGGAGGGTGAGATGCTTGATTTTTTAAAATTTAAAAGAGATTAGTGCAAGTCCTAGCAGACAGAGCCTGGTGAAAGTGGATGGCAAATAGAGCATCCTCAGATATAAAAGATATCTGAGAGGTTGAACTTTGAACAAAGACATCTAGTCAGTATATGGAAATACCTGGATACAAACTGGCATTTTTGTGGTTTGGAATAAACATGTACAATATCTCTGCAAGAGCAGCAAATCTGTTTCTGCACTTTGTTCTAGCACCTAATTACTTAATCTAGCACCTAGCTACTGAGTGAATGTTTATTCAGCACAGTTGAAAGGATTTTCTTTATCTTTATGGAAGCAGAGAACCTTATTTTACATTTGGTTGTATTTCCAAGAATGTTGAAGCATTCCTGCCCTCTTGGTAGAGAAATGGAGACCACCATCTTAAGGTGTCTCAAGCTGCTCGTGCAAAAAAAATGAGTCACTTGATACCAAATTTTTAAAAGTGAGTCATGGTTTTATTTATAAGGAGTAGGTAGGAGGATATGAGAACTCCTCAAGTCCCCTTAGGCTTTAGGAAACCCACAGTGAAAACAACTTTTAGTTGTCTGATCTGGGCAAATATTGTCACTGTCCATTTTTACCCGGTGCCTCAATAAACTTCCATTCTTACTTCATGGAGTGTTAATTTGGAGAAAAACGAGGTAAGGAAGGGACACTATCAAGTAGTAAAAGTGGGAAAAGAAACATTTAGTAATCACTCGGTACCCCTTTTTCAGACTGTCTTAGAAACAGATTCAGCTCTGATGAGGAGCTGAATTCCAAGCCATCTGTGAATCCTCAAAGTTGTACACCCACAGTGGAAAATGGGTTTAATTTGTTTCTATAGCTGCTTATGGGATCTGCCAAACTTTTTTTTCCACTTATGGTTGCTTCTCTTTTCTATCTACATCCGTCTTCATCCTTATTTTCTCCGTATTTCTGACCAGTAAGAAGGGGATAGAAGCACCATCTGTTCTTGAAAAGCTCTAAGTTTGGCTTCTTCTGCTGTAAATCAGCAGCAAATCAGACTAAAGCACAGCAACTGGTATTCCTCAAATATAATGTATGTTACAGCAAACAAGCAAAAATTAATGGATCTGTGTTTAGTTACTAAACTAAGTATGGCCTGGCTACCGTGGGATTGTTGTTTAATTACTTCACAAATATGTTGACCAATCCAGATTTTTCATTCCTGAGGACATTGCTATCTATCATCAAACTGTATCTGAATATGTTTCATTCTTTTTGGCATTTCGTTTGCAGTATTTGCATAGCTATAATCTATAATCCAATTAACTTTTTCTCCAACAGTAGCACTAAATGATATTTTACAGTAAATAGAAATCATGGTAAAAACTGTGAATATTCTTTTCTTTCTCTTTGTGTCTATTGGACAGACTGGTCTGAAGTCATATATAAGAGAATTCACACTAATTTTAAAAAGTATGTTTCACTTCAAGACAACATTGCTGTTGCAAATGTTAAAACTCCACCTGACAATTACACCAGTAAATATGTTAATGAGTTTTTCCTTTAAAACATTGGGATTTCATAAGTCATTAGTGACTGTGAGTCCTTAGGTGCAAATGAGTCAAAATAGTGTGCATGGCTTCATGAAGAAATATGATAAAAATTGCTGTTTGAATCTGAGTAGTGTGCTGGGTTTTGTGCTGTGACATTTGAAGGCTGAAAATGCATATATATGGAATACAGTTTCCTCCCCTAGTGAAAATGGAGGAGTAAATCTTAGCAGTGTTTTGTCATGACTCAATCTTAATTTTGATCCTGTGCTTTTATCACTACAGCATATCCAAAATTTTTTTCAAACAAATACAAATAAAAGCATCGCAGTCAATTCCTGGTTTCTGATGTTATGACAAACTGCAGAGAAGGCCCATTATTCTGTCTCCTTTCAGTGAGCAGTAGATGAAGGAGGAATTTCACCCTAAGTGTTTTTTTCACTGGAATCTCCAGATGGTCTGGTGTTACTGTGCTGCATCCGACGCACTGACAAATAGGCTGTCAGTGAAGATTTTTCCTGTAATGTACACTGTGAAACGAAGCCATCTATTTGTTGATATACTTTGTTTGAAGTGTGTGCAGATTGCCATGAGACATCATGGGAAGGTGACACATCTTTGCCTCTGTATGAATGCAATATTTGATTGAAATGAAACTGATGTGGTTGTTCTGAGATGTCAAATGAAGTAATGTGCCAGGGAAGTAGCTATGCAGAACTAAGTCAAAAGTATTTCTAATCTTTACAGGGTGTTATTGGCTCTGTGTAGGCCCTCGATATTTTTTTATGTGAATGATCTGACTGGATAGAATTAGATAAACCCATCAAAGTTTGGTTGCCTACCATTAACTAAAAGAGTAGAAATAGTGATCCTCATATTCAGTTCCTCATTGGATTGAAGGCTACTGCAACACTGTTGATTTGGAAGCTTAAGCAAACAGGAGGAATCAGAATCTTAACCTGTTACCTGTTTCCCCTACTTGGCTGCATCCCTTAGTAGAACTTCACTTGGAGTAGTTTAGTTTTCCTCACGTTACTACTGCTGTGGATTTTGACCACAGAATTTTTCATGTTGTTGACTATGCTGCATGTTGATAACTAATTAGTTTCAACAAATCACATCTGTTTTCTTGGCTTTATTGTTTTAAAGTGAATCCTAGTTCAATGTGACTAATATGGGTCTGCATTTAATCTCACAGAGTTACATTTCTATTTGTTGAAAGATAATTTGGTCCTCAAACTACTAAATTCATAATCCATATGCATGTCATTGGTTCACCGTAGAAGAATATCATTTACCAGGAGCAGGTGTACACTGCTCTCCCACAACATCTTTCTCTAAATTGGAGAGAAATGGATTTGAGTGGACTGTTGGATTAAAAAGTGGTTGGATGGTTGTGTCCAGACAGTAGTGGTTTAGAGTCCTGATGGACATCAGTGACAAGTGGTGTCCTTCAGGGGACCCTCTTGGTACAACTGTTACTTAATACCTTTATTAATAAAATAGACGAAGGGGTCAAGTGCATCCTCAGTACATTTGCAGATGATACCAAGCTGAGTGGTGTGGTTGCCACATCTGAAGGACAGAATGCCATCCAGAGGGACCTGAAAAAGCTTGAGAAGTGGGTCCATGGGAATCTCATGAGGTTTAACAAGGCCAAGTCAAGGTGCTGCACCTGTGTTGGATCACTCCCCAATATCAACACAGACTGGGGGATGAACCCATCAAGAGAAGACCATCCAAGAAGGTCTTGGGGGTGCTGGTGGATGAGAGGCTGACATGAGCCAGCAATGTGAGCTTGCAGTTCAGAAAGCCAATTGTATCCTGGGCTTCATCTAAGGCAGCAAAAACAGCAGGTCAAGAAAAGTGATTCTGACTCTCTACTTCCCTCTCATGGGACGCCACCCATAGTACTGCATCCAGTTCTGGGTTTCTCAGCACAGGACACACTTTGAGTTGTTGGAGTGAGTCCAGAGTAGTGTCACCAAGATGATTAGAGGGATGGAGCACCTCTTGTATAAGGAAAGGCTGAGAGAATTGGTTTTGCCCATCCTGGAAAAGAGAAGGCACTGGGGTGACCTAATTACAACCTTCTAGTACCTGAAGACAGCCTACAAGAAAGACAGAGGGACTTTTTACAAGACAGTGTAGTAAGAGGACAAGTGGGAATGGATTCAAACTGGAAGAGAGTAGGTTTGGATAATGTATTAGGAAGAAATTCTTGGCCGTGAACAGAATTGGAACAGATTGCCCAGAGAAGTTGTGGACTCCCCAATACTAGAAGTGTTTAAGGCCAGCTTGAAGGGAACTCTGAGCAACCTGATCTAATTTAAGGTGTACCTGTCCATGTCAGGGGGTTAGAAATAGATAATCTTAAGGGTCCCTTCCAACCTAAACCATTCTGTGATTTTTTTATGTATTTATTTTGTGGTATTCTTCCAGAAAAATGTGTTTCTTGAAAAGGCTACATAAAATATACTACTCAAAGCAATCTGTCACACATGCAGCCACAAAGAGCCTAAATACTGCCACTACCTACCAGAAGCTTCCCATCAAATAGTTCTATTGCTTCATTTCATTCATTATACAAGTGTATATCCTGATTTCTAGCTATAATTTTAATTATGCTTGAACTGATTTAGTAGTTACAGAAGTTAGGAGTTGATTGTCCTGAATAGTTTTGGGGCAAATTTTGTAGTTTCCCACTTCAGTTTATGAAGATGACAATCTATGTGTTTATCTTTTTAGATTTGTTTTCCTGTTCTTGATTTGATTTGGAAATGAAGAGCCATAAATAAGTGACTTATATGACTCTTTTTGCATATACTGAACTGCTGCATGTTCATAGCAGCGTTTAATTAAACTTCGGAATATCAGTGCTTTTGACATCACTTTTTGCTTTCTTTTTTCCCCCTTGACCTAGTCTTCTTAAGTAATAATTAATTCCTGCAGAGAGATCCTGCCACAATTTTGTGTTCAATGGTATACATGCCAGCCATAGTGAATGCAACATATAAGGAAATATTAAATAACTTAGTGAGGCTTATTGTGCTCTACCTTGCAGAAACAAGCAAATCAGCAAGTACTCTGAGAACACAAAACAGGCATTTTCACTTCTGAAAAATAGACAAGGAGATGAGTGGGAATGAGGTGGGCAAATTTAGTTTGCTTCTAAATAGTGTTACTATTCTTGTGTTAGTACAGAATTACCTTAGAAATATAGAAAGTTACCAGCAGGATTGACAGCGGGTGACTTTCAGAGCCAAATGTCAGTTGTTGACTGAGCAATCCGAAATATTGCAGACTAGTAATTTATTCAGATTGACTGAATTTTTATTGGTTCAGTACATTTAGGTAAAAAAAAAAAAAAAATAAAAAAGGCTAGGATCATAAATATGCTGATCCTATAAACATGATGGGATGTAGATAGGTGTCTGTGCTAGAGAGGAATATTTTGCTGCCTTTGTAAAATTCCATCCAGGTTTGACCAAATGGCAAAAATTCTAGTTTGCATATGCTCAGTGGCAATTTTTGGACTCCAACTAGCTGGTATCTCCCAGAAGACTGGCCTAATAATCAAAAATACATGTGCATAATTTGCCCTGTGATTTCTGTAATACTTTGCTCAGACAAGCAGCATTGAAAACACCTCTAAAGGCTAAAGTATTTTGAAAAATTAGGTGTAAGGTACCTTGAACTTGTTGTCCAGTGTTGAAAGAAATCTTTCACTTCAACATATCTCTTTTGTCAAGATAGATGCTCACTAAAATCTAACCTCATTGAATAGATGCAAAGGAAAAGGAGACAGTCTTTTCAAACACTGTGTTGTACAGGTAATCACTCTAAAATCCTGCTAGGAAAGACTAATTTTGCCTTCAAATTAGGTATGAAAAATATGCAATAAATAAGTCCCTATATTAAGCAGCTTCAGAAAAAGAAAGTACTGGATACTCATTTAATGAGCATCGCAGATAGCAGAGCCTGTATTGGGGAAAAAATTATACACAGCCATAATATATATGTATAGGAGATAGTTTTTCACATTGTTCTTTCCTGGCTCTATGGGGCATGACTTTTAAAATTACTAAAACTTAATGTGTTTTTCTGATCAGAAATATGTTGTCAAGTATAGCCTTTAAGATCGTATTGCGTCTCTTCAAATTTTAAAAAATTTGATATTACCTTGAAAATTGATTTCAAATTGTATAAGCATAAATATGTAAACATACACAATAACAGTTTTTAAATAGATTTGGACAAATTTACATATTATAGGTTGTTTTGTTATATATTTTAAAAAGCACCATTGTATTTCTGCCTCAGTTTTCCTTAGATTAGTTATCCAAGAGAATGCAATGTAGATTAATTATAAATTATTAATTATATATTATTTCTCTATGTTAATGATAGATTATTCCATACCTATTTTGTATTTTTAAAATGTGAGTATCTGAATGACTCGTACTTGATTTTGGCCAAGACTGGAAGATGGGATCAAAGATTCATTACGGCAGTTTCTGGATTACAACAAAATGTATGTCAAGGAAAGATGAAAATCACCTTTCCTGGAAAATTATCTGTTCGTCTATTATTTTCCTTCAGACTAAATGAAGAAAAGTCTCACGAAAATTGCAGCTTTTTTGAAGCAACAGAATTTCTCAAGGACTTCCACAGCTTTTCTTTAAGTGTTTTCTTCAGGTACCTCTGCAAAAGAACAAATATTACAAAGTGCAAAAATGCACCTGGGAGCATCAGTCCTGTTTCTGATAACATTTCATCATCTGATTATGCAGCATGTACTGCATCTTTAATGCTTGCTTTCTAATCCACTTATAGCTATTTTATGCAGGAAATGAAATACTGGAACATTAAGAAATCAGGAAAACACATGATACCAGGGGAGCTTAGAAAGCAGTAAAAATGAATTCTGGCAAAAAAGTAATAATCATATTGTTAAAATAGGTCATTTTTTTTTTCATCTGTCATTACTTTGAGAAAGAGATTAATTCAGTGTTCAGAACATCAGCCAAAGTGTTCACATCCACAGAGGACATGAAAGGAAAATGAATTTATAATTACCTGTATCATATGCAGGAGCATTACAAATAATGAATCATACAAAATGTGTATGGACTGGGAATGTGCATATACATCCAGATTGATTTCAACTCATAATCTAAGTAGCTGTCTGTCTGGATTACTATAGTTGAGAAATGATATATAACCTTCTCTCTGACAAATTAGCATCATAAGGAGAAAATTGTACTTCAGTGTTACCTTCTAGAAACAAAATGAGGCCTGAATTTGACAAAGCGCTCTAACAATTGCTTCACTGACTTGAAGATAGGGCAGATGGCTTCGCTCCACTAAGGGCAAATTTTAAACTGTTATTATGCATTTTGCTTGCTAGCCAAATGGAGAGCTATGATTTGCAGTCGTTAATAAATTCAGACTGTTTTGAAATTTCCTGAAATAAAAATCTCAGATTTGTTTATTGGTTTTGCTCTTTGTTTCTTGTCAAACTCTTAGGACAGGAGGAATTGTCCAACCTCAAAGAGTTACTTGTGAGAAATTATTTATGTTGTCTACTTCAGGCAGAGCAGGTGCCCTGAATTTCTAGGGGCAGTCACTGAGGAGAGGTGACTTTCTTCAGGGTGGGGGTTCACAGCTTCACACTTGTGCTGCAATTACACCGCCTGCTTTGAAGGCATCTGCTACCTTTGGTCGGCTGTACAGGGAGCTTGCTACTTGAATAAAGCTCCTTAACTACATGCTTACATGGAGGTGGGGTAGGATGGATCAAGGTTTGGCCCTTATAAAATTCCTTTCTATATGTTTCGACTTTCAGAGTTCTTTTTGTCCTTTGTTTTTTTATTTCACTTATGTTCTCATTTTGCTCTCTCCGTGCCCTCCCAGCACATAGCATTTCCTTCTCTGCAGTTTGGAGGTAAGGTTACAAGACAGACTAAGTAATCAATCTGATTCTGTAACCAGGTTTTTAAATAGCAATAGCTGGCTGTGCTAGGATCTTATTCTCTTAAGTTTATTTTCTCACCATTTGTGTTTAGCTGCTCTCGCTTCCTATGAAGTAGTGTCAGTCTTCTGAGTATTTCCATGATTTTAAGCTAAAAAGACATGAAAAGAAAATTAAAGGGGTTTTTGTATCTGTCCTGCCTGTTTAGAAATTTTAATCTTAGAATATGGCAAGAATCTGTAGCAAAAAACTCATTTTTTACTTTGCCTTCACTAATAATCAAACCAAAGCTCCTTTCATTGTAAGTTCTTAGAATGTAACAGACAAGCATAAAGGTGATTTTTTAGTTTGAAATTTTTAGGGTGTGCTTTTTGAGGAGACCTGACCTTTGAATTTCTTAGATGCCATTATTCAATGTGGTTTTTTGGTAGCTGCTGGTTGTGTTTCCCCGCATTCTGTGGGGAACCTTTTCTACACCCAATGTACTGGCACTTGTACACCAATGTGTTTCTTCTGCACAAATCACTGGCAGTCAGGAGAAATTGATTCAGACCAAGTAAGATCTTATTCTCTGAATTTATACTGCATACTTAAAATGAAAACATCAACATTCATACAATTAATGCCCCCTGACCCACTCTTAAGTTATACCACTTCAGTCTATTTTAGGTCCATCAAATGATGTTTCATGATTTGGCAGGTTAGAGAATGCATATTAAATTGAGCAAGAATGAATGGATTTAGGATTTAGGGTGGAAAGGCTGATGGATTTGGCAAGGAATTTACTTAGGTAAAGTCAGGTGGGTTGGCAGTAAGCAGAAACATATTTTATTTTTTGGCAAGAAAGCTGTTATGCTCAGGGAATATCATATGTCTTGTTGACTGAGGTGGAAAATTTTGGAGAGATCCTCTTGTAAGACTTCTGGAATTATATCACAGCCCTTTGTCAAGATGTAAATAATTCAGTATTGCAAAGTCATCTGGAGAACAGTCAGGAAAGAAAGCAGGGATTTTTTGACATTGATGCTTCTCTTATACTCAGAAAAAACTAGTTTCTTGATCCCTTTTATATAAGCACTGGGACTGTGCCAGCCAATGAAATGCTGGTTTTAATCCATAAAACAAAATGTTATGCAAGTTAGAAAGAAGTCTGAGCCATTAATCCATATAAAACAAAACAAAACCAACCCAAACCAAAACAAAAAAAAAACCAAAGAAAAGAATAAAAGAGAAAGAGGAAAAGGGAAAGGAAAAGAGAGAAAAAGAGAAAGAAAGAAGAAAGAAGAAAAAAAGAAAGAGAAAGAGAAAGAGAAAGAGAAAGAGAAAGAGAAAGAGAAAGAGAAAGAGAGAGAGAAAGAGAAAGAGAAAGAGAAAGAAAGAGACAAGCATTTGATTTACTGAAATGGCCTCATTTGTCTTCACCTTTCATTTATATCCTTAATAATTAACATTTTCATTAAATCATGTCTCTTCAGTCTGTTCTTTCCTCACTTACTTTTATTTAGAAACAATGCTTCAAGGAATTTTTAGTAGTTTTATGATTAAAGTAGAAACAGTTCCATCACTCTTTCATCACAACTAGTATGATTCAGTTTTGGACAGCTTTTGGTTCTAACACCATGTTATGTATGGATGCAATTAGGCATCAAGACTAACTTTTGGGAATGAATTATTGCACAATAAATAGATTTTATTTGGGGTTTCAATGGAGATATATAAAATACTTCTATCTTTAATGCTTTTAATTTTTTTTTAATTGTGGAGAGATTAGTGACTTTGTGATTTTTCTGGAATGTTTACCATTTATTTGGCAATTGATTAGCCTATTGTTAGGACATTTGTTGTTCAACACAATTGTATTTAATATCAACATGCAATTTGTGTAGATATGGGTGATTAACATATATCTGTGAGATGCATACTTTAAACTCTGAGCAAGTATTTAACGTCCTGTATGCCCAAAACCAGCTGAGGTCCTCTGATAAGAATAGTCTAAATAACCTCTCCGGGAATATGCACTTATATGTGCATACATGCATCTTTATTTATAAGTAGTTGTGGTACTCTGTTCACCAGTCACCTGTGTGTATCTTTCCATCTCTGTGTTTGTAAGTTTGTGAACAGTAATCCATTTTTTATGAGTATTATTTATTTCTCTGAAAAAAGTGTACATATAACTTTACCCACCTGTGCTACATACAAAGGAAAAGTTATGTCCCCCTTTTGTTTATGAAAATTCTTATTATTTGTTGGAAATTAAGTTTCAGAATAGAATAAGGAGCACTAGTGGCACTAAATGGGATTTTTTTTTATTTGTACATGCAAAAAACCCTCTCTAGTTAATCATAACAATGATTTTAAAGCTTGTTATACAGCTGCTGTAAAATATCCAGTATACATCAACTTTGAGAATCATTCCATTTTTCTATTTTTAAAATAATTTTTAATGTATATGAGGTCTAGCTTTGGGACATGGTCTTTCAAAACTTTTTTTCCCCAGGCTGCAGTAAATGAGAAAATGTAAACAGCTTCTTGATGTAAGCCTTAAAAATGTTGGTTTACTAACAAACCCAGTCAGAAATGCTCAGTTAGACTATTTTTTCTGTAACAAACACTGTTTTATTTGAAACCTGAAACCTTTGGAATCTTTTCATATAATCGTGTCTTCATTTTTTTTAATTTTTTTTTTTTAGAATAGTGGATTTTGATTTTGTAGTCATATCTGACACAGTAAATGAAGTGAAATATAATTTGTCTATGCCTTCTGTGTCGCAGTCTTTTTTTTTCCTGATTGCAATAATTTCAGTCATGTGATGCACCAAAATGCTGTCTAGTCAACTTCTGTTGCGGGTTTTGAGGTTTGGGGAATTGAAAACTAGGCAGAAACATTAGTTGCAGCAGCCCTCTGGCTAAACGCCAGCATATTTACTAAAATTACTTGATTTTTGTTGTGAGGTAAGGACCAATAGTAGGCAAGGTAGGTTTATACTTTAAAGAATATAAAAAGAAATTTATTAACA
>VZTZ01016243.1:104736-147042 GCA_013400955.1 Drymodes brunneopygia
ATTTGTATCGCTTTCCATCCATGCCGTGGCTCAGCTGCCGGGGCCGGCGTGGCTGTGTTTGGGCTGCAAGGAACTGTCCGAGCCCTTTTCTCATGCCGAGCCGCGGGGCTCCCTGGCCAAGGTGCATCCAGGCACCACGAGGCCGGCCCGGCCCCTTCCCCGCCGCGAGAAGCTCGGCCCGGCCCGAGGCAGGCGGAGTGCAGCCAGCGAGGCTCCTTGGCCGAGAGCAGCAAAAGTAAAGTCTCTCTCCTTGTTCAGAGCGGAGCCGAGCGACACTGTTATTGTTACCTCCCGCATAATGTTACCACGCAAAACTGAAAGATGGGTCTGGGCTCCTTCTCCTCTTCCCCCCCCTCCCCCCTCTGCACCAGCACGGTGCAAGGGGGGAGAGGAAAGGCACGGCTTGTCAGTCCACCGGAAGCCGAAAAGAGAGCTTCTTCAGGTGCTCACCGGGTTTTTATGAGTTTTTTTGGAGGCGGAAACTGTAGTAACTGCTCTGGAATACCTCATTTCCGACTCCGCCCCTTTTTTTATGCCAAAAAGTTTTGATATAAGTTATACTAACACAACTTCATTTTCTTCAAAGAGAATACAATGTTGTGAAACCATTAGACACATTAACTTCAGAAAATTAGTTGGGAATTCAGCTTTGTTCAGAGTCTGCTAAGCAGAGAAAAGATTGTGCATGGTTCAAACTCTGCTATGAACAAAAAAGTGTACAGGTTTTCTAAAGAGGTCAAATCTAAATTGCAAGCAAGCAAGCAATTTGTTATGATGTGAAATGCACAAACATAAGTCTTGTAAATGATAAATGCTTAACTATATTTTCTTCTTAATAGGCCAACATGAGTAGATTGGTTAAAAAAAATAAAAAACTGTTTCAGCTGTAAAAAACAAATATATTTATTTTAGTACAACCTAAATAGCTTTTAAGAACATCTTCTGAAAGAGCCTGAAACTCAAAATGAAAAACCATGATTTTCAGATTTCATCTATTTTTTTACCCTCTCTTTCAGTCCCTAGTCCAGGAAAGAGAACTTCTATGGATTACCTAGATTGCAGACTCTCAAATCTATAGTGCTGCTTTAAATTTAGGGTTATGTTTTCTTTCTCTAGAAAGAAACAGCCCCAAAGCTATAAACATGCTGTTCGCTCTGTTATAACTCTCACAACAAAAGCCTCACCTGAAAATACCTCTATCTTTTCTATGATTCAATAAAATAATTAAATATCAATATTTATAGAATGTTCCAATGATTAAACACTTTGACTAAATGAAAACTGACATATGTAGCACTACCTTTTCAAAAGAAAATATTTGAAAACTATGACTGCATGTCTTATGGTTTTTCTGCTGTTCTTTACAAACATTACAGTAACACATGGCTCACCGAGGAGATGCTGAACTGGACTGGCAGCTCCTATCCAACACACCTTTACATCCATCTGTTTTCAGACAAATTCTTATTTTCGTGTTTGATGTTTAGGAAGAGAATAAAAATGACACTGAAAAAAACAGAAAAGTAGTTTATTCTTTTATAAACAGCTATTAGAAGAAATGTCATAGTACAGGCTTAGAGCTGCATCTTTTTCTGTATTCAAATGTTGAGTGGAAAGCTGGGCAAAACACATAAGGTACAGTGAAGAGAACACATAAGGTACAGTGAAGAGAGAGATAAATATTGTTCTAACTCATATACTGAAGAAAATATGACTTAAATCAAGATTGGTCCTGCTAGGATGCATTACTCCATTTCTTCTTTATCACTTTTTCCTGCCTGGGTCTGTTTCTGCAAGACGTTGCACACATGAGTGCTCTCGCTAAACATGACAGGATGGCTGGAAGACTTGGCAGACCTGGAGCCAATACATGTCACAAATCCCCAGCACTGCAGAGAAACCAGCTGGGTGTCAGGGGACATCGCTAGTTCAGACCTTAAAGCCTCCTTCCATCTTGCTTTCATACTGTTTTATGTGTTTTAAATTATTTTCTGTCACTTTCAAAACTCATGAAGATTGCTTTCCTCTTTACCTACTTCAGCTTTCTTGATCTGTCTCCTTTCTTTCTTTCTTTCTTTGAGGGAATAAAAAATAGAAAAACTACCTTGAAGACAGTATCTGATACTACCTATATAGCAAATAAGGCAGTAAAGGAAACTGTTATTTCTGTGTATTAATGGGCTATCCTGTGCTGGGAAGTCTGAAAGGCTTCATCTCAGGCTGTTTCCAGCATGGTTATAATATAATTGTTTAGCAGTGCATGCTCAGTGAGTGTGGTAATTGTTTTGGGTATTGGTAGTAAAGATTAAAGATAACAGCACACAATTGTAACAGAATTTTAAATATATTATAAATAGAAGTCAATATTGATATGACTTCATCCATTATTAATTTGGATAGGAAAAGCCCCAACACAGAAAGTGGATATGTGAGATCAGGTCTCTGTCTCAAGATTCTCAATGAAAGGTCCCAAGGAAAAAAATAGTAAACAAATGGAAAGGAAAAAACAAGTACCCAAAAACCAAGAAGAAAGCAACTGATTTTTTTGGGGATAGGATGAATTCAGAAGACTTGAGTTGCACCAGGTATAAAATATTTAATTGTTCTCTGATTTTGCTAGCAGATTAGTATTTGATCAATCTCATGCTCAATAATATCTTGCATTAGAATGTCAAGGGGAGAATGCAATTATGTGTAATAATGCAAGACAACATCTGGGGAGAAGAGATACTTAATTTTCCAAATTGTCTAGTGCAATGTAATGACAAAAAAAGAATTTGTAATAAGATTTTTTTTCATTTAATCTTTTCCATTTTTAAAATACTTTAGAAGAGATAGTCTAGTGTCATGTTAAGTCCAGTGTTAAGTATTTGTTTCTTCTGTGTCAATCAGAACATCTGTTTAAAATCTTTTTGTACTCTGTAGGTGACAGTGTTTTTTCAGTACCAACAATGCAGGAGGAAATGAACTTGCCTATTCATATTGCCAGACTGTGGTATTCTTTTATTCTTTGCTTCTTCATGTGTCATGCTGCTGCAACATTAGTAATTTTACAGCAATTAGCTGAGAATGTGTCTAACATCCCATTTACCTGGTCATGAACCCACCTTGTTGTTCTGGGATCAAACTTTTAACTAACAAAATATTTCAAAACTAGGAAAAGCAAGTAGCATCACAAAGAGTTTTTGTTTAAACAGTTCTGTAATTTGAAAACACCCTGTTGCTATATGAAAAATCTTTCTGTGTTAACTTTCAGAAAAAATTCACTATTTTCTGTCCCCCTTATGAGGAGTGGGCTTTGTGGGTCTTTTTTTCCACCACGAGATGTTCTACAAAAGTTTTCAGAATGTGTTTCTTCATGCAGTCACATTGGGGGATATTGTCAGGAAAACATATGTACAAATACAAAACTATTAGAGGCAGAGAGTGAAATCAATCCAAACTCTTTTTTAGATACAATTAATTATTAAATTTTTACATTGGACAGAACTTTCTTCTGCCACCCTTTCTGAGAAGCGTTTTATATTTTGGTTTTGTATGGTTATGCATAACCCTAGCATTTCCACACCTTTCTGGAAAAAACATTGGTAGACTTTTTGGAGTCAAGTATCTCCTGTTTTTGGGTGAGACCAATGGCTGCATGAGTTCTGGGGGCTTTTGGTGCATCTACTTTTTTTTAAATAAAATGCTGACATTATTTGCATGAATGTCTTTGCATTATTCCTCAAACACTTTTCCTTCCTGTATATGGTCAGTAACCCAAAATCACATCTTTTCCTAGAAAAAAAAAAAGTTCTTATATTACATAAACTAATGCAAAAGTGAGATCTCAATTGCATTAAGTAATTTGTTTTCATATTTGTTCAGTGCTAAAAACAAAAAGCTGTGGGAAGGTTAAAATTACTGTTATGTTTATACCTCAATTCCACTCACTAAGACAAGGCCGTAGATCATGCTATTTTTGCTAGAGCTGCTCCTTTGGTCTAATCTGAACACTGGTGACTAGAAATTGAGAATCTAGGGCAACAGCAGCAGCAGCCCAGGAAAAAAAAAAAAAAGAAAAAGAAAGGTAAAAAAATGTATGAATAATTAATGTGTTCACTGTTCATTGTATGCTGTATCTAACTTTTAATAATGATGGAATAGTATGGTAGTGGACTTGGTTGAGTCAGTTTAAGGTAGAAGAACTGTAACACTTTTTCTCACTTCACTGACTTCTATCCGTAATGTGATCATAAACTCACTGTCATTATTGTAGGCTGTCGATTTTTATGGAGGACAGAGGAAGTATTTTGTATAAAATCAGTGGTTGAAGTTCTTGAAAGTCTTAACCTTTCTTCACAAAAGGTTGAAACACCTGTCTTCAAGAGTCACTTTTTCTTTTGGTAGGAATCCCTTTTTGAACATTTTTCTTTCCTGATTGCTGCCATCATTTCAGTCATTTATTTCCATTCTTTTTTCTTGTGCATCTCTTTCCTTGAACAGAAAATTAGGCTTTTGAAAATTTCTTGTGACTAGAGAGGATCTATTAGTGTATTTTATTTCCCTTTGCATTCCCTTCTCTAGAAAATTATTCTCTGTGCACCTTAACCTTTGCATCTGTTCTAGTGAGAAAAGAGTTAGTAACTGACAAGCCAATGGGAAAAATAAAATCTAAGTATATTAGCAAAACATTAATGTTATCCTTTATTTCCTACATCACCATTCATGAGACTGGAATAATTTAAGGGCTTCACACCAGAGGCACTTTTATAGATTTTGTAATATTTTGCTTAGTCCATAGTGAATTTTGATGTTACTGAAACTTTTTACTGTTCAACTTCACATACATGCAGTGAGTGCAGAAGTGAAGAATTGTGTCTTCTTGCTACTTCACAAATTCCCTTCATAATAATTTGGCATTTTGCATGAAAAAGATGGGGGCAGCATGCAGAATTGATTTAATTTTCTTTACGCATTGGCCATACAGTTTAAAACAGTGTATATATATATATAAATGGGGAAAAAAATAACATTTTGGTATGAGTATAGTAGTCTTTGCTCCCCTTATGTATGCACTGCATAAACAGCTTTTAAATATGCTATTATAATGTGCAAGAGTCTATTTCTGTCTGTGATATTCCTGTGAGAATATCACAGATATTCCTGTGAGAGGGAAAGACGATCGCCTGTAAGGTGCAGTCGAGTGGGAGAAAGAGTCTTGCAAATTACTGTGGGTAATGGGGAGGTGAGAACCATGTTCTTGTTGGTTAAGAATAACCTCCAACAAGCACTCCTCAGTGTTTTGGCAGCAGTTGAAGCAATTGTCTCAGCTTTCCAGGGGTCTGGCAGGGCCAGCAGTAGAATTATGGATGTCTATGCCTATAGTCAGCTCCTCTCGGTCTGTTTGCCCATATTGTAATGCATAGGTTAGACCTGAGTCAGCATTCATTAGCACATTGTATGAAGTTATGGAGTGTTAGTATCCAAGCTGGAATGGTCTGTAGAACCACAAGACTACTTTTCTGACTGGAAACTTTTGCTGAAATTTAACTTGAATCCCAGCGGAAATTATCTTTCCATATAATGGATGTCTTGTCGAACTGCTGCATCCCTATTGAGGTGAGGCACAGTCCACAACTGTCCATTACACAGCCTTTTTTACACAATGTTTTTAATATGGAAGGCTGGTTTTCCAAGCTTAGCTGCTATGATGATAACTTCAAAAGAATATCAGGGGTTCCTTCAAACTCTCACCTTGGGCTGTAGTATTTTTATGGAGGACCACTTTGTCCAGATACGTTCATGACATTCCAAGACAAGGAGGCCACCCATTATGCAGTTTATGTAATTTCCCATTTCATCGTTCTTTGAACAGTTTTGAGGGTAAATAAATAAATAAGTAATCAATCAATTGTTCCTTGCAGCTGTTGTCTATATACTTGAAAAAGGCTGAATATACCTTATATGCAACAGAGTACATTACTAAAGAATGTTCTTTTTGGGAGGGCACTGTCAGAATTTAGTCAGTTTGTGCAGGGAGCAGATTTAAGTTATGATAATGTCAATGCAGACCAGCAACAAACTTGTTTAGAGCTGGTACTGGTTTTAACCCTAAAAACCTACTTACACAGCACAGTTTCAGATGATTGTAAGAATGGCATTTACAATATAGAACATAAGAACAGGCATACTGCAATATTGCTCAATCTTTGTTGTTTTTACATCAGTTGTGACTCACAAACTCATTCCAATGCTGCAGTCTTGCCATATTGCATCTTATTATATCAAGTGCCAAGAGCAATAACGTAAAGCCTTTGTTTTTCCTATATGCTCCATTTAATCTCTAAAAGCAGGACTCAGCTCAGTGGAGTGTGTACATATACCAGCATTACACCAGTCCCATTCTGGAACCACAGCAGCCTTTGCTCATAAATTTCTAGACCACAGCAAAGCACAAGTGAAGCATATAGGTGAAAACTATGCGAAGTTTAATATCTAGTAAATCTAAGAGTCACTTTCTGTAACATTTGCAGTAAACCTCTTCTAGATGGTTGTATATTAAAGCTACATGCTCTAAAGGGATTTAGCCTTGTCTTGGCACCAGGTGAAAGAATAAGCTATAATGTGTGCAGAACTTTATATTGTATTTCAATAAGCTGATTCATTTCTTATTAGTTCTGGGCGAGTGTATGTGGGGGAGGAAGTAAAAGGGAGGGTGAACTTAGTTCTAAGAATATAAATTTAAAAAAAGTCAAACTGTAAACATGGTATTTGAGTATAAATATAGTGTCATATTTTCAATGACACTCTTACAGTAATTAGCACTTTTTGAAAGCGTATTATTTGCCTCCAGAAGGGGAAAATATGGCTTTACTGGAGCTGCATGTAAACAGCCTCAAGTGCAAGTTGACATGATTTTTCCAAATAAAAAAATCTAGAATAGACTGAGACCCAACAGTGCTTGACACAGAAAAGCTACTGTTCATGCATGCATAATACATCTCTAGAAAGTTACAAAAACCAGTGAAAAGCAATCTAAGACAGGACTATGTGCTGCCTAACTTTAGGAAATTACAGTGCTTTGGGATATTTGGTCATTTCAGAGGAGCAGGGACTTTGAAGTGGTAATGGATCATTTCCCAGTGTACATGCCTACTTTAGAGGTAACTCAAGTAAAATGTACATCACTCCAAATAACCATTGTGTCTATTTTCCATCCATTGCTATAGTTGGTAAACCAACTATAATATTTTTGTTATAGAAGCTCATTTATTCCACACTTTGTATACCAAACTTCTAAAATCAATCTCTTTCAAGCATCTTTCTTCCCATGTCCCAAATTTGCCTTACCAGTGGAAGTTTATTATAATGATCTTCATGCATTAGAAGGAGGGAGCTTGCTTAATGGGATACAGGACAACTGTCACTCACAATTGAATAGAATTAAGTAATGGTCATGCTTCATGGTACCTGTGGCTGGACTAACATATGGCTGTCAGGAGGAAGAACCTAATGTATTTGTTATATTATTTATTTTAAAACTTATCTCTGTGTCCCATCTGTAGCTTTAAATTGTTGTACTTGTTTATTTGCTTTTACTTTTACTATGGCAAGCAGTAGCTGCCATGGCATATAGGATTCTGTGTGGTTTTCATTTGTAGTCCCTCAAAGCAGTTGTCCATCTTCAGTGGTCATTTGCATGTTGTTCAGGTTTCTTCTGAGTGAGCTTAATAAGTCATCTACCAATATTTCTTGACAAAGAAAATCCACTTTTAGTCTTGTCATCTCCAGTTTTACCCATTGTTGCATGACATTGTAGGCTTGAGGGAGGCTGGAAGAAATGGAAACTGTAGAAATTCTGGAGCAATAAGAAAAAGGACAATTTCTTTCAAATGTTATCAAGTCTGAGGTAAAAATTAAAACCAGGCACAGTAGAGTTGTTGCCTGTTATTTAAGTTTTTCAGCCGTTTAGAGACAGTTTCTAGTTTCCCCTCTTCATGTGCTCACTGTAATTCAAGCACTGTTCAACATTTACATCCAGTAGTAAAATGTGATCCTAGCAACCTCATTAAGGAAAACTCCCTGTCCTTTCCTAAATCCTGTGTTATAAGTCAGCATTTCTTTAGTTCCTCAGAATGTTGTAAAGGAGAGAAGTTGTATGACTTTTCTTTCTTTCTAAAAAAAAAAAATCTAAAACCCTTAGAGATTTGTATAAGTTTGCCTCCTAAGATAAATTTCCAGGGTGAGTTTTCTGTGAATCCATTAGCTGCCTTGTACCGTAACAAGTTAAAAAATGAGATGACATTGATGAAGATCTTGCAAAGAATAAAGCAATTGAGGCTTAAAAGCAAAAAATAGGTTAGGTTTTTTGATGGGTGACAACTGATCACTAAAACTGTGCAAGAAACAAAGATGAAAGGAGGCAAAAATTACTCAATAATCCTGTCCAAAGTGTGAGGGAAAGAGATAAAATTTCCTTAAAGGAAGAAAAAATTTATTTCTCCAAGAAATAGGCAATGTCTTTCTCTCAAGAAGTTTTCACATATGCTTTTCTAAATTTCTGCTTGACAACTATATATTACTGTTTATCAATGTTACTCAAATGGTTGAGGAGTATATTTTTTTTTCATTTACTCAATATTAAAAAAACCCCATTTAATTCAGTAAAAAAAATGTAAGCTTACAGTAACTTCAGTCTTTTATGTTTTCCATGCGGTGCATCTGGTTATGTATACCTTTTAATCTCTAACAAATGTAAAAAACCCTGCCTATCCAGGCTCAACAATTCATTGCCTTGATTGATGTTGACCATAAGGGTGAAAAATTCAGTGTTTATTGTCAAACCAGATACTGTGGTGTGAGAAAGATAGCAGGGGAGTTACAGAAGAGAAGTTGAAAAGAGAGCAAACCCAGAAACCTGTTAAAAATAGTTGAGACGAAGTGTCTCTGTTCTTGAAGATGATGTACTGTACTTTCTGTTATACAATACAAAGGAAAGTGATTATAGCAAATTGGCTGTAAAAACACAGACCAGTAACATTTTGTTCTTGTTTTCTTGTGGGATAAAATGTATTGTGGGCTCTGGGGACTTGAAAGGAAGTACAACATTGGGGGAAGTATGCAGGAAGATGTGGTTGAGAGATGAGTTTCCAAGTTGCTAAAGAAAATATAAAATGAGCAAACCTTAAAATAGAAACGTGAACAAGGAAGATGCACAACGGGAGAACCAAAGGCGATGCACAACCAGTTAAGCTTCTTTCAAAATAAAAGAACAAGAAACAGTGTCAGATTGGGATGATTATTCAAATACATGTATTTTCTTACATTTTTATTTTTCACATTACCAAGTGTGTTTCTTCTTCTTCTTCTTCTCTTTTTGTAGAAATTTTTAGGAATAAAGTGTATGTTCCATTTTTAGGGTCTCTATATCTGGCAACGCATGAGAAACATGAAATGTCAATAGATTCCTTTGTTATACTGAAGTTGCTGAAAGAAATAAATTTTCAAAGTAACTGATGAGATAGAAAATTAGTTATCATCTCCCCTTTAACTGACAGGAAAAAATGTGAAATGGATATTGGCTTTTAGGGCAGAGAGTGACCTTAACTTAAAAATTATGTTAGAATTTTAGAGAACAATAGTGCTGCTAAAGCTATCAAGTGCATAACTTCACACAGAGTCACACACAGTCCCCTAAAACCCTGGCCTATCTGCATAAAGATACATGATATCAAGTCCTTCACAATCTGCTTAAAAAAAAAAAAAGACTGAAATATTAACAACATTAATCAAACTTTTTATTGTCTTTTGTCTTAAACCTTTGGTTTTGCAGAAAAGGACATAGGGGTAATGTGAGATTCCAAGTTGTTCATGTGCCAGGAAAAGTCCCTTGCTCTAAAGAAGGCTGTTTTACACAAAGTATTGCCAGCAAGTGAAGCAAGGTGATCTTTCCCCTCTGGTCAGCTATGGTGAGGCCACATCTGCAGTGTTGTGTCCAGTTTTGGGTGCCCAGAACTAGTGACAGACGTAACGGAGAGAGTCCAGTAAAGACTCACTGAGGTGATTGAGGTCTGGAACATTTCTCCAGTGAGGAAAGGCTGAGAGAGCTGGCACTGTTCAGCCTGGGAAGAGTAGGCTCAGAGGGATGTCATTAATGTACAAAAATATTTGAAAGGAGGGTGCAAAGAGGACAGACCCAGGCTTTTTCAGTTGTGCCCAGTGGCAGGACCAGAGCCAGTGGCACAACCTGAAACACAGGAGGTTCCCTCCCAACATCAGAAAACCATTTTTCACTGTGTGACTGAGCACTGGCACAGACAGCCCAGAAAGGTTATGGAATCTCTAATCTTGGAGATATTCAAAAGCTGGCTGAATATGATTCTGGGTAGCTCGTGCTGGGTGGCTGGGCTGGAGCAGGAGGGTTGGACCACATAACCTCCAGAGCTGCCTTTCAATCTCAATCATTTTGCAATTCTGTGAGTTAGTTGATAAGATAAAGGTTGTTCTTACTGTTTTGGTTCAACTGCAAGTATCTTTTCAAGGTGCTTGTTAAAATAACTTTTTTTTCTCATTCTCTTCAAGGAATTTCTTTCCTCTTTCCTTGAGTCTCAGAATAATATGTTCTTCCTTTTAATTATCACAACTCCATTTGTATGCTCCCCGGTACTCTATATTGTATGGACAGGATTACAACAAATTGCTACATTTACAAACTCAAAATCAATTTCTAAATTAAAAAAAGTTACCATAGCAAAACTGCAAAACTTCTTAAATTATAAATATGCAAAGTATTTCATATTCACTAATTAACATGTTTCAAATCAATAATTTGTAGCTCAAATCAAGTTTATGCCCTGTAGCACAGTTAGTCAATGATAAGTTTGCTGTCATAAAAGTGAATACAGTGAAATACTGCACAAATTCAAAGCTACAGAAACACATGTATATTAAATATACATGACTGAAATGCTATGCATGGTGTGCCAAAGTTGCAAGAACATTTTTTTTCAATTAATTTTCTTTCCAGTTCTGCTGAAATATAGAATTTACCTTTTCATCTGCAGAAAAAATCAGGCTAAAGCTCGTATTTCTCTTCCTTGAAAAAGTAAAAGCTGACTTTTCCAACTATGAAATTAAGTTTATCATTCAAATTAATAACTCAAAACATAAAGGTAAGGCTCTATTTATTTTGAGCCAATGAAGAGGAAACAGAAGTAAAATTATTGCAATATAAAAACAGCAGAAAGATAAATATTGTGCAAGAATCTTTTTCAAACATCAGCCTATTTTAAAAGGAAATTTATCCAGTAAGGGACATAGGTTTCTTGTCGTAATAGCTCCAAGTTATTTAACAAGGGGAAACCATCAAAAATACAATTGCTTTGTCATATAATAATAGTTAGATATTAGATAATAAAAAATCATCTCAAGGTTGACAAAATTACATTTATCGTAATGAAATCACATTATTTATATCAATTTATGTTTCAAATATACAAGACTTCCCTTTTGAATGCTATATGCTTCTACAGCAAGCATCTGCAGTTTCTTTTGGCAGGCTAGTATAAAAATAATCATTAATATAAATTTAAAGGGTTGATACTTTAATAAATTATATGCAATTAGGAAGAAATATCCATATTCCTATTATTTCAAGCTTGTGGATCTGTAAGGGATTTCACATCTTTCCTTAACCTTTATTATTTGTGTTTAATTTGGACTTTAGAAACCCCCAAACAACCCAGACAATTATTTCATGTTTTTTATAACGTTAGACACATGTAATGAAGGTCTAGTAATACAAAAATTGTGTGAGTTTACCTCATATAACCATATGCATGCTGGAGTCCTCTAGTTTCACTGGCCTGGCAAAGCAGGGCACTGTGCCACCTCCTTGTGTTTTTTCTCCATCTGAATCTTGGAAAGATTAAAATTTCAGAATGTCTGTTCCAGTTGTACACTACTGTAGTAGTGAAACAGTTCCTCCTAAAAATGTGATTTGACTATTGTGCTTTCTAATATTGCTTTCTAATATTCTAATGTCCCTGCTACACAAGCAGACTGTTGTGACTATCTCCTGAACTCTTTGTCAGAACAAATGAGCTCTCGATTTCTCCTCTTAGGTCTTCCTACTGTCTTTCTAACCCCTCCCTGAACTCAGATCTTTGGACAGCCTTCTTGAGCTTTGATGGCCCAGAACTCAACATAGTATGTATTGCTCAACTACGTTGCAATCTCGACTTTTAACACTTAGGCTAACTTGAAGGAGAATATTTTATTTAGAGGCAGGTCATGAAGTTTTAGCAAAATGTGTAAGAAATGTTAAAGTCCAAGGTGAAATGAACATTTTCCAATTGCTTTGTAAAGTGATAATTAAAAGAAGCCAGATACCTTTTCATGTGAATGATTCAGGTAGACAAATTCAAAACTTATGGGGTCTGTGATGTGCTGTACCTAAGTACTGATAAGTGACTCAATTTGGAAGTGCATTTTCATGCATATTTTAGCTGAAGTACCTCTGAATTTTCATACAGGATAATTAAACACTGCATGTCAGAATCTTAAAAGAAAAGTGTTATTATTAGCCTTTTCAGAATTATTTCAAAGCATGTTTCATCTCAACCACCTACTTTTATAGTCTAGGTAAACATTAGCTTTCTTTTCATCCTTATTTTTAGCTAGTGTATTGCTTGTGTGACCGTGAGAGTGAACGCTTGCTTTGATTTCTCATGAGGCTGATTTCAAGCCATGTTACAAGAATTTATTGCTCAAAGTTCACCCATAGACTGCTGAGATTATATGGCTTTATCATAAGTGTATGCCATCAGAATTATATTAAAAAGTAAGATGAAGGGAGAAAGAGACCAGAACACACTGTTGTGATTTTTTTCAAGATCCGTGCATGAAATCCTTGCTGCTCTATGAATATTCTTACTTCAACGTTTTTCTACTGAGCTGAAAATAAGAATCCAACACATGCTAAAGAGGTTGAAGTAGTTTTTTTACTGAACTTAACCAGTTAATTCAGAACACGACACTGTGGTGTGAGGACTTTGCATAGAGAACATGTTCACATGCCTACTTGTTTCAGTTACATTTTACTGATGCAAGCAATACCATGCATTGCTGATTAGGTTCTATATTTGATATGATGCCCACTTTTATTCTTGTTACCAAACCAGAATGTGTGTGCTGAGTCTTACGCGGTGAGTCATTGTTGCCTTGAACTTAGCTGCCTTGTAAATCCTGAGATTGCCTCAAAGGCTACAGTAGGTACTCTAAATTGGCTGACACATAATCTCTCTTGATTTGAAGTAATTGGGTAGGGGACTTCAGTGATAGTAAGTTTGATTGACATCAATAATTTGACTAGTAAAAAAGGACTTGGGGAATATATTGTCATGTTTAGGAAACTTTGATATTTAATGAAATGCTGAGGGGAACTTGTTTCATAAAAATAGGTAGTACATAATTTTGCCCCAAAAAGACTTGAGGATTATTTGAACAAGAAAAACATTGTTATATCTTGAAAACTGAGACTAGGCAGGCCTGGAGCAAAGGAAAAAAGTATATTTTCAGGAATATTCATCCAGCAGTATGATTTCATTGTTGGTACTAGTGGTGCCACCTATTTTTAATGGGAAATGTCACTGAAAAATACTTCTGGATCAATATTCAGTTCTTAGGCAAAAACTCTCATTCACTCTCCCTACACAACACAGAGGGAGAGAGAAACATATTTTATGCAAGAAAGCATCAAGAAAAAATCATTTCAGCGACAATCTGCTATATGTATTACAAATGGTAAATATGAATAAAATATATACATTCAGAGTATGTGATAAAAGTCTATCTCAAGTGGTAAGCTGTAGGTAAATAATTTTGGTTTTATTTCTTCTGGAAGAATATAGTAAGGAGCCCTGTTGTGGTTTCACCCCAGCCAGCAGCCAAGCCCCATGCAGCTCTTCCCTTACTCCTCCACCAGAAGGATCAGGGAGTGATTCGGAAGAGTAAACACCAGAAAACTTGTGGGTTGAGTTAAAAACTTTACTATGGAAAGCAAAAGCCATTCACACATGCAAAGCAAAACAAGGATTTAATTCACTGCTCCCCACGGGCAGGCAGGTGTTCAGCCACCTCCAGGAGAGCAGGTCCCCATTATCTGCAGCAGTGACTTGGGAAGACAAACACCATCACTCCAAGCATTCTCCCCTTCCTCCTTTTCCCCCAGAGTTTATACACTGAGCATGATGTCATATGGTCTGGAATATCCCTTGGTCAGTTGGGGTCACCTGTCCCAGCTGTGTCTCCTCCCAACCTCTCATGTAACCCCAACTTCTTCTCCAGCATGGCAGTTCAAAAACCAGAAGAGACCTTGGCTCTGTGTAAACCCTGCTCAGAAATAACAAAAACATCTCTCTATTGTCAACTCTCTGTTCAGCACAAAACCAAACCATAGCCCCATACTAGTCACTGTGAAGAAAATTAACTCTACTCCAGCTGAAACCAGCACAAGTCTTTACCACAAATCCCTTGTGCTGCTTCAAAGTTCTTTAAAAAGGCTCGTTATTAGTCATCAGCTTCATCCTTTAATCCATTTTCAGCATCTACCTTGGAGATGCTCTTTGCCCTTCTGTGTTCTCTGAAGTAGCCAGGCAGAGTGCACGATCCTGCTCCTTACTGGTGAAGACTTCTCCTGGCTTCAGAAGTAAGTTCTGTCTGTATCCAGCAATCAGCATCTTTTATATAAATTTGTAAATATTAAGTAGAAAAAAGATTAAAAGGTGAAGAAATGGGATTTTATTGTCTAAAAAAATTGTTATTTGTTTTAATTTACAGGACTCTTCATGCCCTGATTCTGTATCTGCCAGCAAACATTCTCCTGTAAGCCACTGTCATGTGATGTCACTAGAGAGTTGCTGGACATAAGGCTGCTTGAGCAGTTCGAAAGAAAAAAGCATGAGGTGACAACTGTTCTTCGTAGAGCTCAATAAAACAGAGCAAGCCTTGAAGCAGAAACTTCTGTTTCTCAAGTTATTTTCCTTCATCAGCATCCACCCAGTTTATCCCAAGCAGAGGTGTGTACTGCTTCCAATTTTCTGAGACAAGCAGGTATTACACGTAGATGCTTAGAGGATGTACACAAAGGAGAAAATGCCCTGTCTGCCATAATGGACTTGAACTGATGAGGAAAGGATGTCAAAATTCAACTTGCACAGAAGAAGAAAACCCAGTTCCAAACCCTGGAGCAATTATGTGACTTTCTTCCAGTTTATACTCACATCTTCTTACCGAAATTTATCTCTTCAAGGAATTACTGAAAGAATATCTGTGAGAATGAAGCTTTCAGAGGAATATCTCAGGTCAGTGAAGAAACAGTCAAACACAATGAATTATCATTCAAGTTAACATCATGTTTTTACCTATGAATTGTGGGGGTCAGGGGTTTTAGCTAGCTTGGAAATAATTGAAAACAAAATCATTTTTTTTTTATAAGACCATCTTGCATATTCCAAGGGGAATTATATTTTTAGCCAATCCTAAGAGAACTGCTGCAAGTATGTCTCATAGTTGACTCCTTTTAAAAAAAAAGGAAATAGTGTGGAACTCATGATCGTGATTTTGTAATTTTGCACTTTTTATTCTGATACTCCTTTTGTAACGTTATTTCAAAAAGCATAATAAAAGTTTTATTTTAATTATGACTTCTATGAGTTGATGTTTTTCCATTAGGCTCAGCATAAGTAGAAAAAACATAATCTCCCTTTCTTTCAGTAACTCAAATTTTCCCTTAGCTGCTTTTTTTATTTGTGCTCCTCTTTCCACCTCTCCTAAGGTATCCCAACAGCAAAATATCTGTACTTAAAGCACAATGAATATCAAATAGCAGATAAAAATTAGCAATCATGGGCTAAACCCTAATGAATCTATTGGGAAGGCATATGTATCTTAGAGGTAATTAATTGTATAACAAATTTATGTGTGTTTATATATATATGTATGGAGAAGGAGAGAGAGAGAAATTTTGCATGTTGATCTGTTGGAAGTAAGGTAGGAAAGAAGGAAGATTCAGAAGAATCGCTCAGTATCGTAGGTTAACTCTTATGTTCAAACCTATTAAGCTGTCCTCCTCATGTAAATGTTATGTAAAGTATCAGTGGTGAGAAAAATCTCTTAGAGTACACTACTATCCATAAAATTCAAGATGCTTAATTGAATGTTAATCATCTAATAAAAAAAATATTGCTGTGAACTTCTGCTTTTTCTATAAAGCCCCTTTGTTATGTTGTCTTTGGCTGAAATTTGTGAAAGTTAAAAGTCAGTCAGATTTAATCTGAGGGAATGTAAATCCAGGAAAATATTGTCTTTGCAAACAAATCATTAGGAAAAAAAAAGACATGCAAATCCTTATATTTATTATTTTATTTGGGAAATAAAAAACACTTTATGCTGAAAGCTCTGGATAAAAATCAAACTAATCGTTTAGCTGTAAAAATGCTGGGAGAGTATTTAAAGTGCTTACAAGGTGGTGAATTTCCTCTTAATGTGGGTTACTTTAGAGATAAATGTTAACTTGCTAAGACGTTTACAATTATTGCAACAGGGAAGACTACAAATGTACTTCAAAATTCATGGATTGATAAAGGAATTCCCAATCTGACAAGCCGTAGTTCTACAAGGGGGTAGAGCATCACTTTTGTGCTGCTGGGGCTTGAAGCATGAAGGACTCAGTGGTGTAGAACAGTAGATTGTTTTTCTGATAAAAGATGCAAAAAGTCAATAGACAGGACAGCATAGCATATCACACTGGTACTGCGGAAGAAATAAAGCAGAGATTAAAAAAAAAAGGAGGGGAGGAAGTGTGTAACAAAAGAACCAGAGCAGAAATGTGAGTTTTGAGACTTAGTGAACAACTAATCAATAGCAACAGATAGACTCAGATGTGTCAGAAACATGAAATGTCAGTGAAGTGTAGCATTGGTGTTCTTTCATATCTGTTGCTGAACCATATATTTTATCCGTATTTACTCAATCAATGTTTAGAATTAAATAAAAAACATTAAACCTTTGGACTTAGCTTATGTTTGATTGATAGCTAAAAGTTTGGGTGACATTTTTAATCTAGTTGTTCTTTTTCTGTCTCTCCCGTGTGTAGGAGCTAGTTGCAGTCTCGAAAGGCTAGAAAATTCCATGTGAGTTAATTTTAAAGGAGAGTAAGTCGGCTAGTGTCCTAGAAAATGGTGTCCGCATTTCTTTTTGTGGGTGTTACCAGCCCATCTTAAAGCCAGCACTTCCTGCAACTGTGTAATCTAGTAAACATTGTTTTACTCTTCCTGATGTATTTGAGAGTTACAGCTGACTGAGTGTGCACTCAGCCAAAGAGAGAGAGAGAGCCTTCATTCAGAATAAAACTTTGCTTCATGTTTAATTTGTCATCCTTAACTGATTGCTGCATTATTTAGTGACATGAAAGCACTGACATAACATGTGCAAAGTGATCTTATTTCCTCAGTTTTGAGGAAAAGGTTGGAGAGGTTTTTTTGTTTGTTTTTGGATTTTGTGGGTTCTTTTGTGGGGAGGGGTGGTTTTGCTTGTTTGTTTGTTTAGTGGCAAAAATCTTATTCTTCGCTGCAAGTTCAAATTAAGTGTACCTTGACTTGTATAAGGCAATTGACATGGTCCAGCACAGCATCCTTGTCACTGAACTGGGGAGATATGGATGAATGGGCTATTAGATGGATAAGGTATTGTCTGGATGGCTGCGTCCAACAAATTGCCAATGGCTCAGTGTCCATATGGACACTAGTAACAGACAGTGTTCCTTAAGGGTCTCTGTTGGGACCAGAACTGTTCAGTATCTTTATTAATGACACAGATTGTGGGATTGAGTGCACCCTCAGCAAGTTTGTGGATAATACCAAGCTGAGGGGTGCAGACAACACACTGATGAGAAGAGATGCATGCAGGGGGATCTTGAGAGGGTTGAGATGTGGGCCTGTGTGAAGCTCATGAAGTTCAACAAGACCAAGTGCAAGGTCTTGCACCTGAGTTGGAGCAATCCTCAGTATCAATACAGACAACACGAGTAAATGGATCGAGGGCAGCCCTGTGGAGCGCTTGGTGCAAGGCAAGTATGAGCTGGCAATGTGCACTTGTAGCCCAGAAAGTCCATTGTATCCTGGGCTGCATCAAAACAGGTGTGACCAGCAGGTCAAAGGAGGGGATTCTGTCCCTCTTGCTGTTGTGAGACCCCACTTGGAGTACTGCATCCAACACTCATTTGAGATCAGTGGATCTACTGAAAAGTTGGGAGCTGGTGCTGCAGACGTGTTTCATGTATTCCATGGAAAGGGAAAAAAAAAGATCCAAAATTTAACAGTGGAATGCACAGTGGTGTGATGGGGAGCTAGAGTTCCTCAGTCTGTTTCAAAGCAGCGGGTCAGTTCAATAAACCTTACTGGATTTACGTGTGAATTTTTTATATTTCAGAATGGTTTCATTTTTGTTTGCACAACAATAGTGCTACTGCTGTGAATGTTATCTCAAGACATAGCATGCTACACTAGAAAGAAAAATTATTGCAAGGAAACATTGCAGCGAGTGTTATATTCATAGAAGTTGTGACTGTTTTGTTTGTTTATTTGGGAAAATAGCTACACCGGACCTAACACATGAATGAAGTCTCCATCTTTTCAAGATCCCATGTATTTTATATGATTTCTGCATGTGTCAAGAATGTTGAATTAATGGAAAATGTTCTATAAATAGTTATTAGTTGATAGCAATAGTAAATATAAATATGGAAAAATTCTAAAGTGAAATAGGATGCTAGAGAGGAAACATCTGAACTACAGGAAAGTAGAACTGTATACACTGTACCTCTATTCCTATCTACTACTTTGTTATTATCTTTTTAATATATTCCTCCCCCCATGCCAATATGGTTATACACAGACTGTGTTTACTTTTGAAAGTAATAAAAAAAGCATATTAACCATCACACAGCTTTGTTTTGATTTTAATCTTTTTGGTTTTTTTAATGGAAATTTTAAGTTAAAATTTTCCCAACAAATCAGAGGTGAGACATTTAGACCAAAATATTTTTTAGCTTTTTCCAATGGAGAAATTGAAGAAGTCCAGTTTTAGGCATCACACAATTTAAACATAACTTAGACAAGAAGAAAACAGGATGATAATTAAAAGTATAAATTTAAATGCTTAGATAAAATCTACTAGAAAGAACTAATTTGGTTGCAATTTCACTGCAGAAAATCACTTTATGCATGTAATGTATTAATGGAAAATCAATTTACTAATTGTACAACTTCAATTAACTTTCCTGTAAACATCTTTTCATATATACATCAGCTGTTTAAATAGTAGTTGAAGATGGGATTTTATTTTACAGCTCTTTAATATTTTCTTGCTGGCTTCTGAGGAGCAGAGTTAGACAAAAATATGATTCAGGAATTGGGAAAAAGACTGTTGTAAGCCCTGAGCTAGCAAGTGTGCATGTTTTCATTTAATTCTCTGCATGTGGGGAGCTCTGTTACACTGTAAATCCTGTTTAAGTGTAGAAAGCTAATCACAGTCCTGTATGTGTGAAGGAATTAGACCTTGTTTTCCCACCGAGGTTAAATTCTACATTTTTCTCTGCTAACTCAGGTTTTATTAGGTTTGAAATACTTTAGATTAAACTTTGCCTCAGGCATGTGGTAAGCAAGGTGATTTACTTTCCTTTATTTGTCATTGAAGCAGTGGAGGGAAATAATGTGTGATCTAGAAGTTATCTTGCTGCTTAATAGCTGGGCAAGGTTATGGAATATGTAAATTACACAAAAATAGACAAGTTTTTCCAAGCAGCTGCAATATATATATTTATTTATTTAATCTTTTCTTAATTACTTACCATTCAGGAATTCAAGCCTCTAAAAGGTCTTTATTCCAAGGTCTACAACAATGAACTTCAGGTAAAATCATTTCCCTAGCTTAGCTGCAGCATCCCTGTTCAGAGCACCAGTCTCGGCTCTTCTCAGAACTTCTTTGGTCTTGAGAAACCTCTTGAGTACCTTCTTTTCTCACCCTTTCATCCAGGATTTGACTTTTAAAACATAAATGAAATAAGCTGCATCCAGTGATCGTTTCTCAATCTCAAAACGATTTTCCTTTGAGATAAATTCTGCCAATTAGAAAACAAACTTCTGTCTCCTGACACCTGGTAAAAAGAAATTTGATTTTCTATTCCTTCTGTGCAGTCTGAGTTTTAATGTGTTAACAAGACAGGGTGTCTGATGGTTCTGGTTTGGGATGGTTTTTTTTTGTTTTGTTTTTTTGGTTCGTTTTGTTGGTTTTTTTTTATTTTGATACAGGTAACCTAGACTTTTTTTAGGTGAGGTTCATGATCTTGTAGTCTCACATTGAGACACTGGGAAGGTTTCAGAGTTCTCCAGTATTTTCCAAGTAGGTAAAGAAACTCAGAGTTAGGGCACCTCCACCCTGTAAGACCAAGTGTAGAAAGTCTTTCTGTAAAAATACGGGTTTGATGGGAGCTGTTGGATTGTTTCCATGACTTTCCCACACAACAGCCTCTGCTCTTATTTCCTTCTGACATCTCAGACGAAGCATACTTAAAGTGGCAGCAAAATTATTCTCTAGTAATTTAAAAATAGACTCTATTTATATTGGAGAATCTTCCTTAGACTTATTCTATCATGAAATGCTTGATTTCTTTTTGTTGAAAAAGCTGTGCCTCAGGCTTGTTCAAGGGAAGTGCTCTCATGAAGGCAAGGCATGCTGCACAGGACATGCAGAAGCCTCCAGAAACACCCACATGAACAAACATTTTCAGGGAGAGAGTTCCATACCTCTGTGCTGCTCTTTATCAATTTGTGGGGAAATGTTTCAGTAAGTAAAGACATTTCATCCGCGGTCCTTGAAGTCCCACAACCTGGAACTGATGAAATGCTCCATTAATTTCTGCAGTGTCAAAATGAACAGGAATTAAATAAGATTAAAAACCTGTGGAAATGTAACAATTTGACAGAGATGCGAATACGTTTTTTTCAGCAATGGGCTGGCACAGTACTGGGTGGATGGATGGCAAAGAAGACACCTTTTTAGGCATGGTGAGTGATACAAAGAGAGCAAAAGGTCTTCAGGAGGAGCAGTGCAATTTCTGACCATTGTAAGCACTGTGTGGTGAAACTGAACTGGGAGGTGCATAGGCTGCCTTCTAGCCATCCTGCAGGTCCTAATAATTATTTTGTTTCTAATCCCAGCTTTCCTATAAATCTTTCCACTCTCTTATCCATATAAGTATCAAATCAATTACTCACATTACATAAAATTAGCCTCAGCATGGAATCAACCTTGTTAATTTTTGCTTCTTATGCTTATGATTTTGACTCTTAAATAATATTAAGTGATCAAATTATAAATTACTGAATATTTCATGTGTCAGTATATCCTCTGAGTCTGTCCTGGTGATTTTTTAATTAAGAAACTATCATAATTCATTAGTAGAATAGCCAAGATGTTGCTAGCAGTCCTTTAGAACCTTTAAAAGTCCCGGTGTACACACAGCTACACACAGCTCTAAAAAGCCCAAAGAGGGGTAGCCCTCTACATCTCTCTACACCCCCAGTAGGCACTGGGGTGTCTGTGATGTCCCCCTAAAGTTGTCTTTGCTCCAGGCTGGACAAGCCCCGTTGCCTCAGGCTCTGGGACAGTGCTCACAGGACACCCTCAAGCCCTGAGAGTTGTGGGGATGAACTCACTTCAGGTTATTGGTGTCTTTCCTGTGCTGGAGGGCATTAAACTAGCCACAGCATCCAGATGTGGTCTGACAGTGAGTGCTGGGCAGAGGTGACAAGCCCTGCCCTGAGCTCTTGGCAGTGCTCCTGCTGACAGAGCCCTGGATGACACTGGATGTCTTTGATGACAGGGTTCACTGCTGGCTCCTGCCCAGTGTCCAGGGCCCCAGTGTCAAAAGACTGGCTGAAGTATCTAAAAGACATTCCTGGTGCTGTATTTGTCCACAGATGCAGTCATTTTAGCACATAAGGCAATCAGGTAAGATTTGCATGATTTATGCCTGGCAAGTGCATCCAGACCGTTCCCAATCATCTCGTCCTTCTTGTGTCAAATCAGTAGCTCTGCCGAACCAGAAAGAAGGAGAACAGAGAAAGCAAATTTGGGTTTTAATTTTTTGTTTAAATTCTGATCTAGAAAAGTGAGATGTAGCTGAAATCTTTGTTCTGTTGATGCAAAATGAAAAATTTCTGCTTTGGATTGGGAAGCCCATGAACTCAAACTGGCAACTTTTTACAAAGTCACCCCAAATGCTGAGGAGGACGTTTTTTTCTGACAATGCTCTTTTTTCTGGAAAACATGCTCAAAATGCCTCTATTCTACTATGAAGCAAAGATGATTCTGAAAACTTCAGAAGTTGCCCAGTAAGACAATTTCTGTTCTTGGTTCAGTTCCTGTGAATGCTAAATGGATTTGGTATAATGGCACCTAGTAGAGGAAACTATGACACAAGGCAGCAGTCACATAACATTGACTTAAAAGGAGCCTGGAGCAGCATTGATTATTAGAAATAGATGTTCTTCTGTACACGTGCTTCAAATAGGTTCCTACTGAACAGATCACAGACGTTTTAATATCTGCTTTAGCTGGGCGGACACCATACTTGTTGGTTTATGTAGTCGTTCTCTCTGTTTAAGCTGCAAATTTCTCCAAGGAACTGAGGAGCAGAAAGGTGTTTGGCCAATATATACTGAAGCTGTAGTAATGGGAAGGAAGGGAAAGAAATGTGAAAAAAAAACAAGTCTTGTCAAATATATATTTGCAAGAGAATGATCACTAAAGAGTGATTTCAATTTAGAAACCCAAATACTTTTCGCCAAAACCCCCAAACTAGACCACTGCATAATAGAATTAAGGAAATTATGAAGTGGCTTTGGCTGCCTGAGTTAAATAGCTAGATGTAGAAAATAACTGTATAGTGGTAGTTGACTCAAGAAAAAAGGCAGTGCTTGTCAACACAAATTATAAACATGACAATAATTGTGTGGATCAGTGAAGCTCTTTGAAGACCTGCTGCATATTTCCCGGAAAAGGGTCAATGCTTCTTATTTGGCATTTTTTAAAATGAAAAATACTAAGGAAATAATTTCAGGGATTTATGTGACAAAATAATATGCACACCTATGTAGATGTGCACAAAAGTTTTGGGTGTTTTAGTAACCGCTTGGCTTGTATGCTTTAGAAAATCTTGCAAACTGACAACAGAATTTTGGATAATGGGTGTTCCCTAAATACTTTACCTTGATGAGATATTTAAAAATGCTGTTTAAAAGCAATTTTTTGGATGCCCTTCCATGAAGGATTTAAAGCATTGCATAAAAATCTCACATTCAAAAAGAGCAAATAAAATTACCTGAACGGCACAGTCTTATTCCTTTTTGATATGTAAAATAGTTTTGCAAAATTTTTTAGGCTCATTATCTCTTTGGTTTGTCCTATTATTGCAAGCACATTTTTATTATTATACATTTAATACTGTGAGACATTTTATGGAATGTTACAAGAGTTTAACATTTCACAGTCTTTCCAAACACAAAATAAATTAGATAAAGGGTCATTCTGCCTAGAATAAAATTGCTTAACAAATCTTGGTGGCCTAAGTTTCAAAATGACTTGCTAGAGATCAGTTACCCTGTCCACTTGACATGGTGCTGGTGGAAAAGGGCAAAATTATTCAGATCAGCTTGTCTGCCCTGCCCTACACATGTGCATGCCTTAGTGAGAACAGTAGGAGATGCACTGTTAAATACATTTTAGAGTTCAGACTGCCAGCAAATCGAGCTAAAGAAGTGCAAATGAAGTGATTTAAAACATCAAATGATGTGTTAAGAAATTGGCCTGTACATGAAGCCTGGTCTTTTATCTTTTCTGCTCTTTTTTGAAATGAGACCTCATGTTGGATAAAAGCAATAGGATTCTATTAGACTCTTAATAGGCTTCCATCAATACGATTTGAAAAAAAGCCTGTCTCTGCTAGCAATGCAGATTACACAGGTCAGTTCCCCTTAAAAATAATAAATCCAAAGGAAACGAACAAACAAACCCTCTAACCCTTTTTTGCGTATTTTTGGAACAGAGCTTTTTCTTTTAGAACAGTTTTTAAAGTGTATAAGGAATCTGGATTGTCTGGCAAGTTGTGGTCTCTTGTGTTTTAGATCCAGCTTTTCCCACAAAGGAGTATGCTAGCTAGTATTCTGTGCTGCAGCTATATAGGTGTTCTGTAACAGGTTTTTTATCTATAGAGAAATGTACCTTGTGTTCAGCTGCCTTGCAGGATGGGAGATTCCATAGTAATGGCATGGTCTGGAGTTGAGAACTTAAACATTGCTATACAGGAAGAATAAGAAAGCCATGCTTGCCTTATATATGTGCACAGCCAATTTCCTCTTCTTTCCCTGTTCTTTCACACCCCAGTCAACTTTGGAAAATCAGGTTAATGTAGACTCATGAAGTCATGCAGGAGGCCATGAAGGCAGTATCTTGCTGTTGCTCTGCTCATTATACCTGAGTATATTGGAAGTATAATTAATCTTCTCATGAAGAAAGAGCAAAAGCATCTTGATTACTTTCATCAGTCCTCAGAACATATTGTTGCCTCCATTTTCTTTTTAACATGTATTCATGCATGTATATGATTTACTACATTGTAAATAAGCAAATAACAGTATTTGGTCTAACTTGCTGCTAGAAAATGTTATGTTTATTGGTGGGAAGGAGAAAAAGAAAAATGTGAAGGTGTTTTGTCTTGCCCTGCAGAGCCAATGGAAACATTAGGAAGAGTCAGAACATTAATTGGCAAGAAACAACATATTTAGAATCGTAGATTCAAAAAACCATTAAGGTTGGAAAAGAACTCCAAGATCATCAAGTTCAAGCTTTGGTCAAACACCACCAGGCCAACTAAACCTAAGTGCACTTGAACATTTCAAGGAAGGATGACTCCATCGCCTTCCTGACTGGCCTATTCCAGTGTTTAACAACCCTTTCAGTGAAGAAATTCTTCCTGATGTTTAACCTGAACCTCCCCTGGCACAGTCTGAGGCTATGCCCCCATGTCCTGTCGCTGGTTTCCTGGGAGAAGAGGCTGATCCCCAAAGCATTTCTGGTGACTGGCAAGGAATTAAACAGGTCCTGCTTCTCAGCCAGGATCAATGCTTGGCCCTGCTTTTCCTTGCATCTGTAAACCAGCACCCAAATCCTCCTATCCCATGGGATGCTTGAGACATGGTAGGTGAACATCACTAAATAACTAAAAGTTATCATGAAACTCTACATACTCTCTAGAAATGAACACACAAACCTCATATTCCTTTCTCCCCTTATGCTCTGAACAAGTTTTTTTTAATTTTATTCTGGAGTTTCATGACTTTAACCTCTCACATAAGATTTTAAGAAATAACTTTGCTTTATTCACTAAATTGCTTCTAAATTCTTCCAACAAGAAATACAGTTTCTACTGGCTAACAAAGTTTGACTTGACTCAGGCTAAACTCTGAAAGAAAAAAAAATAATAACAAATAACTAGTAAATTAGCAAGTCATCACGCAAAGACTTGACTTCATTATAAGATTTTCTAATAAGAGTTGTAGTATCATAATAATAAAAAAGGGGCCTGAGCATTCGCTTTCATTTTAATAAGAGAGCAGCTGAGAAATTATCATAATGGAATCAAGATGGTTTCATCCTTGATCTCTCAAGGTCCTCATTTCTCTTCATATCTTCTCAAACTCACTCCTTAAATCCCATATGCCAGAGGAAATATTCATATATTCACTATGTAATTAGAAAATTTCAGACCTCATTTGGTTGTATAAAGCATAGTAATTAGCTCAGTAAAGGATATTTCTTTTCTGCTGTTTTGGTTGTTTTCTTTATGTGCTGCCCAAGTTTTACTGAAAAGCCCCAATATGCTTTGAAAAATTATAGATCCTTTGATTTCAGAGAATGTTTAGAAATGGGAAAAAAGACATGTGCATGCATGTGTACAAAAGGAAGAACTATTACAAATCTTTGAAGGATTGCTAGAAGGTTTTATTGGTATGTTTGAGTTTATTCTGTCTTGTCCTGTTCTTATTATTTTCTTTATAGATCAAGTATCTTTTTGATAGAAATGTAATTGAAAAATGCTGGAAGGTGAGAATATGTGGAGTGTTCACCTCTGTATGTTTATCAACTGACTGAACACAAAAAACACATTGTGAATGATTTCATGGTTATTTCTTTAGAAGCCTTTGGATAGAAGGTCAAATGTACAAGTTGTGGGAAGTTTCCATAGCCAACCTTCATCTTATTGTAGATGAGTGAGTTCAATGCCACTCCTCCACAATAAAAAAAAAATTCAAACAAACCAATTCACATTACCTTAATAAAAGTGTGTGTAACTTAACAATAGTATTTTTATTTATATATGCAAATGCGCTTCTTAGTTGTATTTGCATTTATAGTTTAGATTAAAAAAACACATTTTTTTTTTTAATTGAGGGAAGACACCTACCTGGTTTTGAGTTACATTGCTGGTAAGCCTACAAGATGAATCACTAGAAATCTAAAAATCGTTGGCTTGAAAAGAAACTGGAATAAGTAATTCCCAATGTATGTCTGGTGTGTGACTCATAATCCAGTGTTTTCAGTATCTGTCTTAACCAGCTCCTTCGTTTCTAGATAACTGATTCTATTAGTGTCAAATAGTAAAACAGAGTATTTAATATTTAAATATTGAAACCAAGTTTTCTATGGCTAACTGAGCATAATGTCCTCAAGGGAGTATAAAAATTCAGCAAGTGTTTCTATAAATGACAAATGTACTTACAATACTACCTGTTAAGAGCTAAGGGAGGGAAGTGCAATAGATGGTATTTATGCAGGACATGTGTAGTGACAATTGTTGCTTAAAGTTAGCTCAGACCTAACTCTACATTTCCTTTATTTTGCAGTTGAAGCTGGTTAAGTTTCCTGAATAGAGAGATAACTTTTGCATTAAAGCTTGCAATCAGTGTTATAACATTATTTGAATATATATATATATGGTGTATTTATATTCAACAATTTTTACCAGTGATCCAGGCAAAACTGAACTCCCTTAAAGTATAAAATGTAGCTCATGTTGTTGTATGGCTTGGTAGACCTAGATTTTTGTGGAATGGGTGATGTGTTTTTCTTTGGAAAATTCATTGAAGCTGTACTGAGGCAAAAGTTGGTTTCGTAAATTGGAAAATATCCCAAACATAAAGTTTTAACTATATTTTTTCATTCTTCCCATCAATTCAATTCCTCACATAGACTATTTTCGTGTATTTTTAAAATGTGAGCAGCATTCTTTTCAGAAGGTTTTGTATCTCTTGCTAAGTCTCTGCCCAATGACCCTTCTAGGGATGGTAAACTCCTCATGTTCAGAAGTCTTTTTCCTTTAGTCTGGTAAGTACAGTCTCAGACTTAATACATCTGTATTGCTGCTTCCAATACCAGCTGTAGTATTGTTTTTTCGTAATTTAGAGGCACTCCATCACAAGCTTTCATTTTTCCTTATTTTGGTGATGTTTAAGGTGTCTGGCTATTTTTGATTCAGAATAATGTGGTTGCATTGCCATCTTTTGTTTGAGAACTTGGTTCTTCTTCCAGCCTAAAAGACCCTTAGATGTCTAGATGCTAACATTAGAATAAATATCTACTGATTACGTGTCAGCTTCTGTCCCATGAGAAAGCCTCTGAAATGGGAAACCTGGGCAGGTTGAATTGATTAATGCCTTTAGTTTTGCAGGCAAAATATTTCAATTCTGTGCCATGTACCAGATGTGCATAAAATTGTGGCTGAATCATTTTTTAAATTCCTCTAAGCTCCTCTTTCTTTTCTACCATTTTTAAGGGCAGTGACATCTTTCTTAGCATGTACTTAATTGAATATAAATAAACCATGAATGGCCTCACTCCATATCTGTAAATGCATACTGAAAAACAAATGCAAGAAATACATTTTGTTAATGCAGGAATCATAAATGCTGTAGAATTAATTTTAGCAGCTAAGTGTTCATTTTCAATAACCTCTGTTTCATAATTCTATAATAATTATTTAAATAATGTCCCTGGTTATTTGGTGATTAGTACATTTTAGTGATGAAAAGATTCATTCATTAAAAGAAATGTGTATTTTTCCTTATGGCATGGTTCTTCTCTCTTCCTTGGTTAGAATGGATGAAAAGAACATGGAAATTTAGTCAAGTACAAGCTCTGTGCTTTAGAGACAAGTTATCTATCTGTCTGCACTGTTCACTACAACAGACAAATGTTCATGGTCTCCCATTAACTGCTTCTCTTCCTTCACATCTCTTTTAAAACTGAAGGAAAAACCTCTGCCCTAGTTCTGTCTCATGCTAAAATACTGCTTGGCCTTAGCTGTGCTCCCAGCCTACATCTCTGTATTTGGAGCGAATGTAGAACCTTTCTGTCTCAATGGGTTTTTTGGGAAGTTTCATATCAAATAGAGTGGAGTAAGGAATCTGCTCTACTTACTCCATCTCAGGTCACTGTGACACAAAGAGAGCTTGAACAGCAGATTACAGCTTAATTAATCAGCTTGTAGGTACCATTTTATGATTTTTGATCCCAAATTTCCTTGGTTTAGTTCTGGAAAGAGAAGGTTCAAGTGGATATGAATGTGTATCCTTGTTAAATTTTTAAAAGCTGGGGGTTTTCCTGTGTCTCCTCTGCTTCTTATTTTAGCAATACCAGATCACTATCATTTTGTTGTTCCAGGAACAGGCTCCAGCAAACTCCTGCTAAAAAGAGATCTTCTAATTCAGATGCTAAAACCAGACACAATTGGACCTCTAGTCTTGCAGCTTGAGCATGATAATACAGTAGAGAAGGCTCTTAACCTTAAACACAAATTTATTTGTATTCTAAATTACAGTTTCAGAAGACAAGCAAGTGGCATGACTAAATGTAAACCCAGAAAATTAAACTCCTTTGATTTGAATTTAGAGTTTTGTAGGCAGCTGTACATCAAAATAAATTAAATGAATGATTGAAATCAGATTTATTATCAGAAATCTCAATATTAATCATAATACCAGTCTTAAATCATTATTTCAGTTCCACTGTAACTCCCAACTGTGTGTCCTGGTTTTGCCTTTGACTCAGTTTTCTGATGAGAAGGAAACCAGGAAAAGTCACTCTCGGAAGTGATCTATCCTGCAGGAAGTAGTACAGCTTCCTTTTTTGGATGCCAAAACCAATGGGCAGCTGGTGTTGAATTGTTCTCCTAAAATGTTAGAAAGAATGTTATATAGACAAGAAATGTGGGTTCACCTCTGCTGCTTGATGAAGCATATCATAGTTAATTCTTCCACCTAGAAATCAGGTTTAGCCTGACACTTAGTAGTGCGATGTGCTTTTTACAAAACTCTGGTAGCTCCATATGGGAAAGTGCTATTTCATGCTTAAATGTTTCTGAAAATTCATTGGGAAGGTAAGATTATTTGCTTATTATACTTAAGATCCAAAGACTACTGCCTTCCCATCTACTAACGGACACATCTCTGTTCTTTCTTTCATGAGAAATGAGAGTAGGCTTAGATAGATCCATGTCAGTAGGCTGCATTTACTTGAAATAATTTTGACAGTGTATGTAATGGAAAAAATGTGGAAGGAAAGAGGTCAGCATAGTTCATCTAAATATAAGTTGGTGAATTAAAAACTTATTTTCTTGTCTTCCTCATTGCTTTTTGAAATCTCACGACCATCCTGCATATTTGTGATGCCTCTGCATTTTAGACTGGATTATGTGCTCATTTCATGAAGAGAAGATAGAAGAATAGACAGTGCAATTGCCACTGCAACTGCCTCTGTCTCCTTTCTCTAAAGGGCATGAGCTATCTCGGGTAGGCATAAACTGCCTGTTATCTGAGTTCAGCAGCAGGTCAGTTCTTTTCTCAATAGGTTTCACTACAGCCAGAATCAGCTAACACAGTTTGGGTTTTTTGGTTTTTTTTTTTGTTTCCTTTTACAAGAGGAGAAAGCAAAGAAACTGAAGAACACAATTGAGGCTAAACAAGTCGATGGGAACCAAGGGACCAGTTCTGAAAAATGGCATATTGGTCAAAGTTTGTACCATATTATAGATGTATTTTCCACAGAAGTGGAGCTTTTTGACAACAATATTAATTGTATGAGTATTTTGAAGGATTTCAAGTATTGTCATATTCCAGAAGAAGTTCAAAGTCACTGACAATATCTTTAAGACTTACAGCATCCTATCTACTACAACAAAATCTGTTGCCCTGGTTTTACAGGGCCCCATAAGTTGGAATACTGTAACTGTAGTTTCCCATGCTTTTTCTATAAACATGGTCCTTGTTTTTCTTAACCGGCCGGGATTGTTTTGCACTTGTGGAATTGTTTTTCATTCCTTTCCCTGGGGTGGAAAAAGATAATTGACCATGTCTTTGTCCTGTAAACCTTCAGGGGTGTTAACCCTTTTCCTTAGAAACATATAAAAACAGGTAAATAAAGAAAAGCAGGACTTTTGGTCAGCCCTGCCTGGAGATTCCACTGCTGCTCTGAGACCCGCGTGTTTCTTCTGTTGCCAGCTGTACAACAAAAATCTATTTTATCTGTGTTTACTATTCTAAGCTACTTCATCAAGGAGCCAGGGTATATTTACTAATTATGTGTACATGTGTGTGTGTATGTATATATATGATATATAGTATGTTTTACATTAAATATAATATAATGTATGTGGAGAGTTTATATGCATATATATAAAAAGATTCATATTTATTCATGTCCATATTTTAGGAAGGAAACTACCCTTTCCTGGCATTTTTTGTGAGCTTGCATTCTGGAACTCTCTTCTTCCTATTCATTTATGTTCATCACTGTGTTTTCTCCTTTCGATCACAGAAGAGATCATACAGCACTTCTCAGTGGGTTTTCTCCCTACAGTCACAGAAAATATCATACACTTCTCACGGGGTTTTCTCCCTGCAGTCAGAGAAAAGATCATACAACATTCCTTCCATGTCTACTGACGCAAAATCAAACATAACATTCACTCACTTGTTCTCTTCCTGTTATCCCTCCTGCTGACCTTTTAGAAGGTTGTCTTGTTTCTCCTCCCCTAACATTTATCCTTCCTTCACTTTTTTTTTGTCAGTGTTTTTGCTTTTCATATCTGCCTAGCTTTAAAATTTAGGGAGGGAATGACTTCACTGAGTTAATGGGACCCCTAAATGAATTCTATTAATCTTGCTTTCCTGACTGGAGTCAGTATTTCATCTCCTTAAACTTAGGGGGTTTTTCTTTCATGTTCAGAAGTGCATGAGAAGGACCTCTAGCTTTCCACTGTTCTTCTAAAGGTTCATAGTGCCATAGATTTCACTGGGAAGGTAAATGGAAGCAAAGCTAAGAGTTAAGTATTTGCCTTTTATCCAACTACCACCAGAAGGTTCCATAACCAGTAACAAGTAGCGATGTAGCTCATCACAGCTTCAATCTTGGGAAAAATTATTTTTTCTGGCTACTATGAGAAAGTAAATAACATAATGTGGGTATTTTTCATTGAATTTCAATAATTGTTTTTAAGGAAGCTTTCAGTATTTCTTAGTATAATATATATATTTAATCATCCAAGATGACTTTGGTGTGGTTTTTTGGTGTTTTTTTCTTTCTGTTTTGGTATGTTTATTTTATTTTTGTTTTGTTTGTTTGTTTGGTTTGGTTTTGTTTATATTTTTTAATAATTTTTAATAGCAAGCCTAGAAAGTGACATAGCGTAAAAGAAAAAGATTTGCTTCTACGCATCTGGGATAAGTCCATGTGCTGGTTAATTTTCTTCACAGTAGATTGCATGGTGCCATGTTTTGGATTTGTACAAGTAGGCTGAGGGTGCACAATAAGTTCATTTGGATAAATAAAGAATATGTCACTAATATCACACATCTTACGATAAGATTAAACCTTTTTTATTTCTTGTTTTGAAATAGAACTAGACTGAGTTAGAAATATTTCTTACATTTTATGTGTTCATAACTTATAAATTTATAGCTTGGATATATTTTTATGGCCATTAATTGCATTCAGATCTGGTAGCCTTTTTTCATACTAATGGAACTTTTGTCTGAGTGGTGACTACTCAACTGAGAGGTGAATAAATACATATAGTATAATTTAAAATAACCAAAATACTTTTAAAACTAAAGAAAACAAAGCCAAAGTCTCTTTAAAGGAAATGAGGTTGCTTTAGAGAGAGTGGTGTGCTAGTTCAATTAATGTCACTAAGAGCTTTTCATATCAAAGATACAAGACTAGTTATTCAGGCTTTAGATCTGCATGGATGCAAAAGAAAAGTGGGGTGGGGTTTTTTTGTTTTTTGTTTGCTGTAATAACTATGTTGCAATAGTAGTCACTATAATTATATTGCACAAATACAAAAAGCTTGTTTAGAAATGTGTACTGATGCATAGAATTTGGAGGTTGGCTGCAATATAATCAGTTCCATGAGGTAAAAGAAAAATTAACTTTATGAATATTGTTTGTGCCAATAGGAAAACACAAATGAGTCTTTCAAATATGTGTTCATGTGTCCTGTTTCCTTCTCTGAAAGCATTTCATGTGTCCTGTTTCCTTCTCTGAAAGCATTGTACTTGAGTAATTCTGTGACAGAAGAAAACCATTTGCTATTGCTGTACTATTACTTTTTAAAACATTCTTTTAAGCTATTTTATGAAACAATTTTGATATTAGTCTGTCTAGATGGGATCTGATCATAACACATGGAGTCTGAACAGTGTTGAAAAAGTGATTCCCTTGGCCCTCTGTGCTCATTAAAAAGAGAAAACACCACAGGGCAATGGAAAATTGGTCTGCAAAGAGTGTTACATACTTGAATATGTGACTTACACAGAATACTGGCAGTTCATCATTATTAGAATCAGCCTATATTCATAGACCAATCTATTCTCTAGAATAGATGTCTTTGTTTTTTAGAAGCTGAGAGAAGAGACAATAGAAAGTGTTCACCCCTGGAGCTTTTATATATCAGCTGTCATTAAAAAAATACAGGAGAAGGGACAATGAGGTTCGGAGCAGATGATTTTGCATTTTCTTAATTTTGATGGTCAGTGATCGTTATTTAATGCTCATGTTGCCATCATGGAAACATGATGACTTCCTCAAAAATAAAAAACATTTTTCTGTGCATTCACAAAAATCTGCTGATATAATACACACATAAAAACAACATGAATCTTCGTATCTGCTCAGGTGAAATAAACTTCTGCCAAGAAGCTACAGTCAACCAAACAGAAGCATTTCCTGCAACAAATCCAAAACCTAAAAGCAAGAAGTTCAGTTTGCTGACAAGATGAATAATGCTGTTGTCTTACAGACTGATAGCTACTGCACAACCTTAACTTCATCAAATATATTTTCTTATTAAAAAAACCCCAAAAAACCCCAAAACCCAAATAAAAATGCTGCTTTTTTTGCCAGATCATCAAATTCACGCTTCAGACCATGTTCTAGGGATACCACTGGCATAAAAATGGTGGTTAGGTACCTACAAAAAGAAAATATAATGTCCTGAAAATTACATAAACCATTATATAATAATAAAAATTTTAAAAATAAATAAATAAAGTATATAAAAAAGGCTCACTGCCATTAAGAATGGATTTTCAGATGTGGAAATAATGGCTGTTGCATAAAAGGAATTTGTATGTTTTATTAAGGCATGCAAGTGCAGTTATTAGTGATGGTCATTGGTGTCTGTGACCATCAATGGGATTTACAAATTAGTAACACATCAGTTGGAAGGTATGTAAGGTTAGATTTATCCTTTCTTCTAATTTTAATAACAGCCATGGAGATGACACAATATAGAATAAAAAAGTCACAATAAAGAAGGCAGACTACAGCTTGAGCTTTTATTTCTTGCTAGCCAATAGAAAAATGACAAAGTGATCTGGCATGGAGACCATTTATAATTATAAGGTAGTTGAAAGTGGGGAAATTGTCAGTAACTGCAAGCACTTGGACAAAACCCCTGCAATTTGAGTTAATTATCTCTCCAGAGTTCTTGTTCTGAGCAAAACACATGTGTTTATGTAGTACTGTTGTATTAGGGCTTTATTTATACTTGGTTTTTACATAGCCTTATTAAAAATAAAAATAGAGATCCGGAAACAGTGTTTGAAAAGTCTGTTAAAATAGATCAACTGTCATTAAATAGAAATTGGAATTCAAAGCATTTCTAACAGTCTGTTTTCAAGTAGCAAGGGCAAAATGCAGAAATGAGAAGGGGGAGGGATAAGGTGTGTTTAATAATCCTGACTGCATCCTAAAGCAGTGCATGTAGCTCTGCTGAACCCAGTGGACCTTTACCTGCCTAGTGCAATTAAGTTTGTGAACAATTATGATTTAAGTCAGTGCTTCTGTCTCACTTTGTTTTGTTTTGAGTTTTTTCCCCACTCTTTTAAGAACTGTCTTTTTTCTAAAATTATGGAAAACTCAGGAATTTTATATCTTTCAGTTATGTACTTTTTAAATACAATGAAATGCTATGAATTCTGAAAACGGAATCAAATTTAAGGAAACATTTGTCTTAATGTAAATATAAGTAGGCAGACATAAATATTGCATGCAATAGTGATAAAATACAGAATTGCTAATTCCCTGTTTGAGCTAAGGTAGACAAAATTTTTAAAACACTCAGCAAACTTTAAAAATAAAGTTCATTAAAAACTCTGTTAAGTGAGTGTTTGTGAATCTAGCATCTATCCATGATTGAAAAGATGTTGTCTTCTCTTATGTATGGGAACACTGCTATTTTGATGAACTGTAAACTGTAATTATAATCAATGTGCACCAAGTATAACCAGAAAGTATAAAATTAAATCATAAAAATAAAACTTTCCAAAAGATTTCTTGTTATTTTTTATGATCATAAATGATGGTGTCTTAATCTAGAAGCATGCAGAAAATAACATACTCCTGCTTGACATAACCAGGCAAGTAAAAACCCCTAGGTAGAAGAGCAAAGCAATCTTTTTTTTCCCCCCATACTTTAAATGTAAAAGCAGTGGCAATTACAGAAAAAATGAGCTGAGAGGTATTTTTGGTTTTTTACCTATTACCTTTTGATACTTTCTCCATATCTTTCAATAAGTGAGGGCTGGACTCAAAAGGAACACACTGTAGTTGGACAAAATTATCTATTCTGCCAGGCCTGCTGATGCCTAGTTAATGCTGTATTTGGGGATAGTAGTTGTTGATTTATATTTTTTTACAGTGTGAAGCAGTAAGAGCTCTAGTTTCAAATCTATAGACCAATGGGTTATTAATTTATGTTTCAACATCACTGATGGATACAGCAACCTAATCTGGTGAAAGGTGTCCCTGCCCATGAAAGGGGAGCAGGAAAGTAGTGATCTTTAAAGTCCTCTTCAACCCAGGTCATTCTGTCTCTGCTCCCTCTAGTTCAATACTCTGACTGGACAAGAAAATGTTCATTCCCTGCTCTACTGAGACAGACCCTTTTGCATTTGTTTTCGTCCTCTCAGCCTGCACACTTCCAAATTGTTCACAGCCTGTTGTAATGATAATCTGCAGTCTGCCAGTATTGGTATTTTGGTTCAGGTCAGACCTACACTTTTGGAGGAATCTCCCCGTACTTGCTGGCTGGTTTTGTGGTCTCACAGTGGACTCCTTTCGAGTAAAACTAACCAGCAAGAGACTTCAGAAGCTCTCCTAATGCACTTTGAGTGATAATGAATGCTCTGTTTACAAGACCATACCAGAGCTATTCACCAGCAAATGTGCCCTGAGTCATGTGCAGTGAGGTGACCCAGTACTCTGCACCAAGGGTTCTGCCCTAGGGATCCATTGCTATTGCACCACAGTGATTGCTAATGGAGATACAGTCTGCAAAGTCAACACCCAGAAGAAAGGCTTCAGCAAGATGGGTTGGAATGACCTAAGGATAAGGTGAATATTTTATTTATCTGAGGCTGTAGCAGAATCTGAACTCCAGGCCACAGACCTAATGAAAACCCTACTCTTCAGGCTATTCTAAAGGCACAGGCAAAAAGCACTCTTCCCCTGACAAACAGAAAAATCCTTATGTGTATGTCAAAGATGAGCCATTGCCATGTTTTAAACTTAGATTATTTACACAAAGATAGAAAACACATTTTTTAGAAAAAAAACCCCCTCAAATTCTTTAAATTCTTCCATTATGGAAGTCTTTTGGAAGAGGGAATGTTTCTCCTTGCTTTGCAATGGGAACAGTCTATCTGTGCCACATAGCAGGGAGGCCAGGCAAATTAGTCCTGCTGCAGGGCAGAGAATGTAGCTGCATGGATGAGCACTGCGTCCCAAGCTGATAAATTGCTTTGTGTATTGATATAACCTGCCAAGGAAGGTATTTGAATGGAGGCAATTCTATTTCTGTTTTGTTCTGATCCCTGAAGTGCCTACATATATATATGTATGTGTGTCTGTGTGTGTATGTGTGTGTGTGTGTGTGTGTTTCTTGTACAGTTAAATGTCACTTGACTTTTGCCATCATGGACATCTTTTCCAATCTGTAGCATCTTGGATTTTCCATTTTTCCCTTGCATGACTTCTTTCTTTCCTTACCATCTGCTGAGATCTGCCTTGGCTATTCTGGCTGAACTTTCAATAATTTGGTATTTCATTACCATGGGATTTCTCAAGCAATTAAGTCCTGTATTTCTTTTCCTAAATTAATGTGTTCATACTGGTGGGACTCTGCAGTTCTGAATGGATGACTTGTTAATGGAAGTATTTTCTACAAGGCAAATAATAAGGCAAATTGAACTCATGTTTTTGTTGCTCAGATTAGTCTTCCTACAGGGGAGAAAGGGCTGTGCAGGGTTTTCCTCATATAAGTTATGACTGGTCTGGCTCGCCATTATATTATATACACACCTGGGCTACTTCACTAGGCCTGGTATAACTTAGAGATAGCAAGCAATGACTTTTTGTATCTATTGGGTTCCACCCAGACAACTTCCTTCATTCCTGGGGATTGAACCCTTTAAGTAAAATTAAACAGCAAAAATTAAGCAAGCATCCTCTCAAAAGGAAAGTAGGGTAGGAAAAGTTGAACATTTTTTAATTCAGAGCAGTTCAGTCTCAAGTGATCAATTCTATTTGCACAGTTTCTTTGGGATGGGGGAAAGTATTTGCCATGCCCAGAAAAGAGAGCAGTGCTCTGTTCTGACCTTTACTGTACTAAGTATAACTGAAGAGAGATGAAACTACACTCGAGCTCAAATGGTGAAATCCATATTGATGTGGATTTCCTCCTCAATGTCTACCTGCTACCTTTTATTTATGTGTTCCAGTTATAGATCTTGATACCACCCTGTTTTATGACAAATGATCTACAAAAGCAAGCTATGTCCCATTGTCACTGATGAATATTTATAACAAAATTGAGAATATGATATGTTTTGCCAATATCTCAATATGATAAGTTTTGCCATTTCTCCCCTTTTAATGTATTACAAAAAAGTTGAAATAAAACACAAATTTGAGCTACCAGTGGGCATAGATTCAATTAATTTGGAAATAATTTTAGGTAACTGGTCACCTTAAATGATAGTTTATCATAGAGAGTAATATTAAAAAAATATCTCAGAACATGTGGATAATCAGCACTGAATGCTCATTAGGATTGTGGAAGAGCAGGGCTTAAATGCTTATTTGTTGCATCATGAAGAAGTGTCTCTCATATTTTTAAGCCTCAAATTTGTCCTATGAGCGGTAGATAAGGTGTTTCAGCTAGAGAAAAGAGGAATTTGTGCAACATATTTCCTTGCACAGGGTAGAATAGTTTTACCTGTTAGATGAAAGTGGCAGCCTCTCACCAGCAGAAATCAGTTTGCAGCAGTTTTCTAGGACAAAAATCAACTTCCCCCCCAAAAAAATCTCCCACAACTCCCCGCCCCCCCCAAAAAAGAAAATATTTGGAAGAAATTTAGATTAGCACACTTTTTAGACTGCGTATAGGCTTCTATATGGATATTTGTGCCAAGTTCATATGATACTGATATGATTTTACTAAAATTCTTCAGCAACATGACTATATGGTGACAGACTGAAGAGAGTTCTGTTTATGATTTAATTTAGGACCTTCCATAGGAAAAGAGAAGATTTAAAATATATTCGTTTGGTATTTTAGCACAAAATAAATATTTTTTTTCTTTCAAACAAGGCTTCTGTCTATAAAGATGCCAAAATCCAGACTAAAGATGTCTCAAAAGATTTTTTTCTTTCCATTTTGTAAAGAAATCCCAGTAAAGGATTTTTTTTCCCATCTGACTTGAAATAATATTTTTACCTTCCTGATTTTTTTCTCTTGCCCCTACTCTAGCGAGTGGTTACTGAACTGAAAAATTAATTATTTGCACAGCCATAGGGGTGACTGAACAGTAGCACTCTAGGTTGTTCTTCCACTGGAGTCTGTAAAATAAGACTGAGAAGCAGAAGCTTTTTTTTTTTTTTAATTTCATTCATTTAATGTAATCCCTTAACAAATTTATTCAAGCATGACATACCAAAGAGTTTTCAAATTTTTTACTGATTTTACTGGTTTATCTTCTTTGAATAACAAAGGTGGGTTGTGTGAAAATTTTAAAAATAATTTTCTTCTCTTAAATTACAATTAGATATTCTCTCCCTTTTTAATGCTGGTTTGAAAAAATAAAATTTTAATCTCCTAATGTAATAGATCTCAGCCTTGTTTTCCTACTGTAACTTGTTTCATTTCATTTAACTACGAGAGATATTTCCTCAGTTCCAGAATTTACATTGTTGCCATTGATTTTTCAAATTTTTGTGTAAAAGAGGTCCTTTGCATTTGCCACATTTACAATGGAAAAGTTGATACAGATATTTTTTTATAATTCCTTTCAAATGTCTTTAATTGAAAGCAGATATTCAAGTGATGAAATAAATATTTCTAATTATTTCCTGGAAACTTGTATATGATGTCTGTGACTGATGTTAACAACATCTGTCTCTGATTTCTTAATAAGATGATTTTAAAAAGCTGAAGTGAATTATTTTTTCTTCCCAACATTTACAATTTTGTCTACTGAGCCCTCATTAGTGTTGGTAGAATGTCAGAGTGTTTCAGTTAGATGTTTACAATTATCAAAACTATGAAAGTTTGGATACTTGCAAAATCCTAGCTCTTTGTACTTGTTTTATTGTTCTTTCACTTTGGAAGGATTGTTTTCCTTTTTTTTTCTTTTTTTTTTAATACATCTTGAGCAAATGCCAAGTTTATGCTTCTAGAATTTTTGAGTTATGAGGTAAATTAAAAAATGTATTTCTCAGACTATCTTATTCCTTATGTTGCTTCTTAACACTTTTAAACAAGTTTTTCAGTCTGTTATTGGATAGCACTATGTTCCCTCCAAAATGTGTATAGTCATGTAGATTTATATTTAGATAAAATTTAGGTGCAAACCATTTTTATTTCAGATTTAAATAAAAATGTCTAAATGTCTGTAACTTCCATCGCACTCTTATTTAAAGAAAAAAACCCTTGCCTACTTAGGAAAATATTCTTACATTTGTTTGAAAGGCTTTTTTTTCTAGTAAACTTTCTTTGATATGTCATCTGCTGTTTGGCAATGTATTTTAAGATGAATTATTTTTTAAGATTCATATAGCATACTTAATTAATTTCCTTCACACATTTGTTATTTATTTTTAATCTTTTAAGTATTATATTGGAAACAATAATTTTGCCTAACTTTAGGGTGAATGTTTCTCTAGTGACAGTCTCCCTATAACAATTTGTCTTGATAGTGAGGAGGAGAAGGAAGAATATGTTAAAAACCACTGGTATGTGTGCATGTGTGTATGATTTTGAATATACGTGTTTTATAATGTGATGTAGTACTTGACTAGGTGGTAGCATTCTAGATAGGATCCACCAGTAAATTCCTTTAAATACTATTTCACTTTTCTTAGAAACACTCACTTTCTGTTTTTAACTTTTAATGTGTCTTGGCCTGGCAACACCTTCTCTCATGCTTTATGAATTTTGCAAAAACCGTTGCAGGCCTTTGTGGGTCAGGATGTCACATGGCTGATGTCTGTGTATCCTTCCCTGGGCCACGGCTACACTTCGTTACCTTTTGGATGCATGTCACATTTTCTGTGCTGTCCTTTCACATGCTCATTTTCCTTTACACTTGGCACAATCTAAATTTTTGCATAGAGGTCAAGTGTTCATATACTCACCTAGTTTTCCAAAAACTTTATTTAGGGTGCTTTAAGTTTTGAAGTCAAGCTTGAGTCACATTATAGGGATCTTATTTTCTGAAGGGAAGAGCAATTTCTTCACAGAAATGCATACAATGCATATTTCTCTTTCTAATTTGCTTCAACTTCTATGTTATTGTGTTGCTGCTGCCACGATTCTGTTCTTGTAAACCTGTTCTGTCTGTCTCTGGTCAGGTTGTCTTTTTTTATTCCATCTGTTTTTGTGCTTCAGAGCCCTTGATAGTTGTGGGTTTTAATTTTGTTTTTGTTTTTTTTTTCCTTCTATACTTCCTTCCTAATCCAAATACTTTGAAAAATTATTAACTATGGCTGGCTGTTAGTTTGGCTACTGATCACCTGGAATCTAATTTGCAGTCACAGAATGTGTTAAATCTATAGATATTTTCGAGAAATTCTTGGTGCCACCTATTGGTTCAGTTGTAGAAACGCAGCTGCAACTCCAGAACAAAGCCAGACGTGGAAATAAGTTAGTTGCTCGAATTCTTTGATGTATACTAGCCTGTGTCTGACTACATAGAACACGTTACTAAGTTCTAATAAATTTATAAAGCTTTAAAGTACATTTTTATATTTAAAAGATTCAAGTAAATATCAACACTCCTCCTCAGCTGAAAACTTCAATAAACATTTTGAAAGCGGGATATGACAGCTACTGATCCTTTCTGTTAATTTCTTCCCAGGTTATTGGACTTTTTTTTAAGAAGTCTGTATGAGTTTTAAACACATTTCCCATAACAGCACTTGTGCAGACTTGTTTCATTTTAAAATATAAACTTAATCAGTGTTTTGAAATAGCCTTTGTTTTAGTATGGTTATAAACATATGTATAGCCTTTTCTTCTTTTATATGTGGTCTTACTGGAGAGATACAGTGTTGTGAAGAAAGCTTTTAAATTACCTATTTATGTGGGGAATGCAACTTCATGTATTTTACCGGCCAGGTCAAAGTAGATAGCAACAAGTGTAGTGCATTTCTGGGCCCAGATGGTTTTACTTCACAGTCACTGCAGGAACAGTGAATTTACAGACCTGCAAATACACTTGTATTGTATTGTGCTGTCTGGTGGCCCTGTCATACTTAGAAATTAGGTTGGATTTGTATGATTAAATCTGTCCTAATGAGAAGAATTTATGCATAATTGTGGTTGACAATTGAAGTCCTGGCAAAGATGATAGATGTTTAATTACTATTAAGTACCTCTCTTGATATACCTACACTACAAAATCAATTTTGTTTCACAAATATGTAATACTTAATTAAGTGAATTACCTAATTGTTTCATTCTCATCTGACTCGATTTCTGAACTTGATTTACCTCATAGAAAGATCTGCATGTAGTATTACATCTGTCAGATAGTGTGCTTCTCTCTAAGAGATAATATTTTAGAGTTTAGCTGAACAAGAAGTGTTACTGCAAGCCTGAGATAAAGCACTACATAGGTTGCTGCTTCTTCAGAAAAATCCATAAACAAAGCAAGTTCAGAAAAACCATACCCTTTTATCCCTTTTGATTACTTTATCTATACTCATTGTCTTCTGTGAATAGAAAATTGCAACACACTCAATTGTCCAGTTTATTACAACAAGAGAGTATCTAACTGTTTGACTCTCTGTGCTTTACAGATAGGAAAAATACAGCCACTGCAGCTGTGTTTGTAGTTTCAAAGCCATATCAGCACAGGTTTAGAAAACAGGGATTTTGTTCTGCAGTTTTGAACCTGTACATTTTTGAAGGCAGCATCCAGACCAATGGTCCATCCTCCAAAACACATAACCTTTACATGAGCAGTACTCCATAATTATAACCCTGGGATTACAAAGGAATAGCAGTGAGATGAAAGGTCCAGCAGAAATTTTTATATAGCCCTGAAACCTACTCTTAACATAAATATATATATATATATATATATA
>VZTZ01016243.1:150580-172677 GCA_013400955.1 Drymodes brunneopygia
CCTTCCCGAAACCTTCCCGAAACCTTCCCGAAACCTTCCCGAAACCTTCCTGAAACCTTCCCGAAACCTTCCCTTCCCGAAACCTTCCCTTCCCGAAACCTTCCCTTCCCGAAACCTTCCCGAAACCTTCCCTTCCCGAAACCTTCCCTTCCCTCACATCATAAATGATTCTCCTGTAATAATACTGTATTTCATGGAATAATAATATCATTGTGAGTTATGTTTTTGTGTGTTGAAAGCACTCAGAGTTGTGGGAGAAGAATGTTTTTATAGTCATAAACCCCCTAGAGCTGGGAATATAATTCATCTCCCAGCTCTGCACCAAAGATGTCTCGGACTTCAATCAGCTTAACCATATGCTTAAAGGTGATGTACATGTTAGGCTGTTCTGCCGATAAGCCCACCTCTGCCCAACATTTTAAATCCCTGATGTGTTTCAGTGATTTATGAACAATGACAGATAACTAAAGTAGTAAGAAAGTCTTTTTGGTTCTGAAGATTTCTTCTCAAATAGTCCAGTTGAACCTGTTATTACACAAACTGCTCATCCTCAAAGATATAATCTTCATTTCATGACTTGTGCTAGCAGCCACACTATTACTCAACTCCAGTTCGTGAATAGCCCTTATGAAAAGGAGGAGGAAAGATTGAAAAGAAAGTGGTGACTTCTGTGGGCACTGTTAGTAAAGCTGATTTACTACCAGCCATTCAATGCTGAGATGCTTCATCATCTGGAAAGTGATACAGTGCAGTGATCATGGTGGAAATTCATCACCTAGAGGTGGCTGCTGGCATCTGTACTGTAGGGAGCAAATAGCTGTCGAAGCTCTGGAACTGCCTGCGTTGACTCTGTTCGAGGTGTGTGGTTTTCAGTTGGCTCTTACAAGTGTGTTGAACATTTTCTGACATACTGATCAAACCTCCTTTCTTCTTTCCCTGCTTTTTGTGTTCCTGCACTTCCACAGAGCTAGAAAGAGAAATAGTGTGAGGTGCATCCTTTTTCATCTGATCATGAAGGGGGGTGTGTGTGTGTATGTGTNTTTCAACTAGGTCTGGAATGTTTTCAGGGTGGAACATCCACAAAAACTCCAGGAAATCTGTTCCAAAAGACACCTCTCTGGGCCACCTGTTTTCAAAGGCATCTTCTTTTGCTGCAAAAACGTACTAGGTTCCTGTTGGAAGGTCACCAATTCAAATAGCTTTCTAGTGCTTGCATTTTAAAATTTTGCTACCTTTATTAAGTTAGATTTGGACTATTTTTCAAAGAACAGTCTTAAGAGCGTCTTCCCTGGGGAACTGAACAGCAATGAATTAATTGCATTTGTAAGTGACAACTGAACAATGGCCAACGAATAAAAAAAAAAGTAAAAGGAGACAGAGAGAAAGAGACGAAAATAAAACAAAGGAAAAAGGGCAAATCTAAAGAAAATGTTTGAAAATGCCAAAACCAGGGCTTTCACAGAAATGAACAAATGATACACAAACAATGAAGACACACAATGGAAAGTCTTCTCGAACTGGAGTGTATTATCTGTCTTATAACTACTTTTGCAAAAATCTACCTTCAAGTTTGATTCTTTCTGTAAGGTAGAATAAAATGGAAGCTATTTTAGAGAATAATAATCACTAAAAAAATTCAGAATAAAACAGGAATTTTAGTAAAACACAAAGTAAAAAAGTACTAAGTAACCCTAATGAGCATAGCTTTTATCCTGACTTTTGTGTTTTGTAGGAGTTCTGCCTGATTTAAAAGGTGGGTAAGGAAATCAAGATTTACTGTAGAATGAATACATATAAAAGGCTTGTTTTTTTCAAGTGAATGCAGGCAATTAGAACTTGTGGATATTCTATTCTCAGCTGTGGGAAAAGCAGTAATAGTAATTTTCAGGTGTTATACATCACACTTCTTTTATGAGTGATCAAGTACATTGTCTTGATCATTGCCTTTAAAAACTTCTTTGAAAAAAGCTGGCTAGAATGGTGAGGAAATGTGTATTGTTTCTTCACTGTACAATTTTGAAGTGAATATGTTGTTGAAAAACAGAAAAGAGCACATTTCAACCTGTGAAGTTTTTTCAGTTCTACATTTTGTGGAAAAATTACATGTCTCCATTTTCTTAGTGAAAATTATGAAATATTTAGGAGGCTTATTCCAACTGTTCTCTACTTCTGGAAAACATTGAGGTAATTTTAAAAAATACTGCAATTATTTCATAAAGAATTATTTCAAGAGAAGTCGATTCTTTAGATTTTGCATCAGTAGGTTATTATTTATTCCTCTTAGAATTCACATTATTTCACAGAGCCTGCTCCTATTGTGTTTCCAGTAAAAATTGATATGGAATTTCCTCTGAGTTAAAGAAAATTTAAAAATAGCAACTGAATGCTTTTAAGCTAGAGCCAGATTCTTTCCTCTAGATGTTGTTTGCTTCAAGAGGGACTTTTCCACATATTAAACCAATTATAAGTATTTGATATGTCACGCAAAGATACCACAAGTCAGTCAAGATATCTGAAGGTGTTTACACATATTGATCTGTACAGAGGCTTAGAGAACCTTGAGTCAAAGGCAGATATGTTTCATTGAGCAAATACAGGTGGAATATTGGCCTTATGGACACTGGTAGAATTTTTTTTTTATTGTCTTCAATAGAGATGAAGGCTCCAGCATCATTATTTCGGCTGTAGTAGATTACTGGTCCATACATTATCACAGACACATAGTTCTAAGAAGTGCTATGCCTAGAGGGATGATACTGCTCCACATCACCACACATTTCTGCTATTTTTTTTCTGTTTAGTGTTCAGACATGTGGTGAGATGGACTGAGCATAAAGATTTACAAAATAAAGTTGATTTTGTTGAGTTGTGTCAGGCACTCTATAGAGATACAGGTGCATGTTGTTGGGGGCTATTTTGTCTCTATAATGGCTGAGACTAACTTTGAGTGCCTCACAAAACTCAAAAGAGCTTCCGTGAATGTGTTGGATGCTTTTACATGTAGAACTGGTAACTGATTTGCTGTGCTTCCTTAAACTTGGTCTTTGAATATTCAAATTCTACAGCACCTCGCAGGATATTATTCAAACACACAGTGCAAGGACAGACATTGGCATGTGCTGCAGTGAAAACAAGTCACAGTTTTCATTTCACCTCCCTTAAAAAATCAGCAAAAAATTGACCCGTTGTGCTCCTTCTCTTCCATGCTAAACTGAAGGATTTTGAGGTTTGCACTTAAAAGAAAAGATATTTCAGTTTGACAGAAGAACATCTCTCTAACCATTCAAACACCCTCCAAGCTCAATTATTCTTTCATTTAAGGGTTATATCTTGGCTGGAATATGGTTCATAAATTGGATTTTAACTTAACTGCTGCATATCATGTTGCATACATGTACAAAAATTTGAGAAAATAAATTTATCTTTAATCTTCTGCTTTTTTTTTCTAAAAAGCTAATTAAGTTCTACATTCATTCTGAAATATAGACAACAAAATTCTGTAGCATTTAGAGTTGATGGATTTTGCAACAGTTTTGCCACTGAAATTGAATCACATAGCTGATGAAAGTTAAAATATTTTTTGTTCTTATTACTATTTTATTTGAGTAAGAATCAGTTAAGCCACTCCAAATTTCTTGTACTTTTTAAAAGTCTCCCATAATTTTTGAAGTTTGAGGAAGGAATTCATGTTCTGGAGGCTGAGTAGCTTTTTCTCCTTGAGGAAGTTCTTTTGTTTAATAGTTTTTCTTATGTCACACTTCTGCAAATTAATGTAGTGACTTTACCGTGTACCCTGTATCCCTTCCTCACTGAAGCCACATTCTATAATTTAATCACTTTTCTTGCATGCAAGATCATGATCTGCTCCTCATTCCGCTGTAGATTCTCTGGCTTATCTCCTCTGAACTTTCTGAATTAGCCTGAGCAAAACCTAGTGGAACAGCATAGAACACCATCTAGGAGGTTCAAGTTAATATAGTGTGCATGCAGTGTGATAGCAGCTGTTTTGGAATACATGTGATATGTTTTCATGCCTTACCATCTGATATATTTACATTCTTTAGTTATAACATCTGGGGGTTTGATTACTCCAAGGGAGGAGTACAGTAATGGAAAGAGTATAGAAAGTAATGAAATCGATAATAACTGGAGATGCTGGATATGGGAGAATTAGCTCATGTGAAGTGACAGAGCAGCAAGAACGGTACACAGCAAGCTCACTGCTATGGACCTTAGGAGAGCAGATTTGTGTGCTTTCAGTCCAGAAAACCAACCACAGCCTGGCTGCATCAAAACCAGTGTGGCCAGCGGGTTGAGGGAAGTGATTCTGCCCCTCCACTCTGCTCTGGTGAGAACCCAGCTGGAGTTCTGTGCTCAGCTCTGGAGGTCCCAGCATAAGGAGGATGTGGACCTGTTGAGGTGAATACAGAGGAGGCCATGAAGATGATCAGAGGGCTGAAGCACCTCTCCTATGGGGACAGCCTGGGGAGTTGAGGTTGTTCAGCCTGGAGAAGAGAAGGCTCCAGGGAGATCTTCTAGCAACTTCCAGTACCTAAAGGGAGCCTGCATAAAAGCCGGAGAGGGACAATTTATACGGGCATGCAGTGATAGGGGAACGGCTTTAAACTGAAACAAGGTGGGTTTAGATTAGATATAAAGTGGGAAGTCTTTACTGTGAGAGTGGTCAGGCACTGGAACAGGTTGTCCAGAGGAGTTGTGAATGCCCCATCTCTGGAAGTGTCCAAGGCCAGGCCAGATGAAATTCCAAGCAGCTTGGTCTAATGGACAGTGTCCCTGCCCATGTCAGGGAGATTAGAACTAGATAATGCATAATTGGATTATGGCTATTCCATGATTCTGTGATTCTATGACCTATTAAGTTGAAAGACAATTTTTTTTTTTTAATTAGTAATAAGTGATTTATGGAAGGAACTTTTCTATCCTTTTCAAGTTATATCACAAAGTCCTGTGATAACTCACAGTACATCAGACTTCATCCCAATGGTACAGGGATTGAAGAAGTAATCCTCAGGCTGTATTTACTTTCTTTGTTTCATGTGGGGGTCCTCTGAAGCTGGGTTTGGTGGAGCTGCTTATTTGTACCTCAGAAGCCTTCACAGGTATTCATCAGCTTCACAGTGAAAGTAGTTACCATTCTTTCCCCCAAACAAAGATCTGAAGAAACTGAAACACTATATTTCTACATGAACTGCGTGTACTCCTTAAAAATTATTATATTTTCCATAGTTTCATTAGGGTTTTTGTTTTTTAATTTTGCTAGAATTCATTTTGACTTCTGTTTGATGAATCTGATGTTTTCATGTATACAAATTCTGTGTTATTATTCACGGCCTGAGGCCTTTAGTTCTGCTGTTCTCTCATATTGCTGCAGTTTTCTGAGTTTTACGATTGATTGCAACCATTACAACTTTATGAATGTCTAGCACCTTACCCCTGAATTTTTAAACCCTTCAAACTTTTAAAAATGTTATTGTTTATAATCAGAACATTGTGTTTTGAATCATTTAGTCTTTATTGTCTCCAGGAGCTGCTTTAACCCACTGAATTCTTCTTTAAATGAGACTGCTTAGTGTAATTCCTTTTCTTTCTACTACTTTTATGGAATGTTATTAATTAAAGAAGTTTAAAATTTAAATTGTAAGTTCAACTAATAAATTAGTTCAAATTAAGAAAAAAAGTACCCTGTGAGGGAAAAAATAATCTTTAGAGGTGTTTCCATAAAACAAGAACACCTCAGTCATGCTTTATTCTCTTTTGCGCAGGGTCTGACCGAAGGGAAGATGTAAAACAAAAAACACTGTAATATTTTCTTATCTTCTCAAAATCCTTGACTATCTTTCCCCAAGGACGGCAGGGAAGGGTTCCCTCCATAGTGTGTAAAGGGAAACAGACAGTAACAGTCATGAAGCTCATTTGCATCTCCCACTGCAAAACACCCAAGAACCACGACATGAGATGAGTTCTTGCATTTCCTAAGAGACAGGATGGCAGGAGCAGCTGTGTTTGCCACAGGAGCTCCTGCACAGTGCTGGACAATCTGCAGATCCCTAACAGTGAATAAAACAAGCAAGTGTTTAGTCAGCTACTACTTCTTGCCATAACTTTCTGCCATACTGTTAGGTTTGCTGCCCAATGGGCCATTGTTTAACAACATTTTTAATAAACACTTAATTCTTGGTATCTCCATAAAGCATTGATTTTCTTTAGACATGAAGTCCTCCCTGCAAGTCATATACCTCTGTGCTCCCCTCAGTAAAAGGGATTGTGCCTTAGGCCTTGGAGAAGGTAGCATCTCAATTTCAACACTGCCAGCTGTATTGTGTTCCCACAGGGGAACAGTGGGACTGACTTTTGCAGAGATGAGGTTCATCATCTGTCTTTAGCCCACCCAAGAAACCTCTGAAACACGGGACCCGAGCTTGGCTGTTTGCATATTGGCATATTGCTGCTATGCTGCTGTTGCTGCAGTAAGATGGTTTATATTTCCTTTTTTGAGAAGTGGCAGAAGCAACTTCCCTTCTAACCCCCCACTCTGTTTCCAACAGATGGAACAACAGTCCTCCTGTTCTCAGCAGGAGATATGGGAATTAGTAAAAGTCATCTAGCTGGTCATCAGGGAATGTGCTGATGATACTTGAACTACAGCATCAATATTTTTTGCTGTACTGTTTGTAACTAGCAATCGTTTTGCCAGCGGCTGTTTTTATTTTTGTTGCTGAAATTTTAAATTCCTTCAATCCGCTCAGTTTCCTTTAGCAGCAGTAGAAACTTTCACAGGTTCCTGAGAAGCCTGTTAGCTCCTAACAGATCTGATAAACTTTTCATTGGTGTCTTGGAGATTTCATCTTCACTGGTGCATGGGCATGTTCTAGAGGATGAAATAATGCACAGTCTCATGATTGAAAATACTGAATTCTACATGGTGTTTACAATTTTTAATATCTAAATAGAATTTGAAAGGAAAAGACAGTATTTGCACAGGGCTCCTGCAGGTAATCTAATGCTTTGAAGCTGTGAGCACATAAAAAAGGTGTTGACCCATTGGATTTCCTTCCTGGTTAAATTCATTCCATTTGTGACAGGCAGGTTTTTATTTGAGCATAATATAGAGCCGTGACAAAAATTAAGTAATTTTGATGGGTTAATTTTTTTTTTCTGCTTTAGTTTTGTGACTTGCAAGCAATTCTGAACATGATGTATTGTTAAAGCCATGTCAGTGGAAGTTAAAAGAATTTAATGCCCTCATTTGTTCTCCAAGAATTTGGATTTTATGTGATGTGAGATCTGTAATGATGCTGTGCATTAAAATGAAAGTACAAGGAGATTCCTTGGGATGCAATTCCTTTACAGCTCACTGCCTCTCATTGATTTGAAAGGCTGCTTCACACATTTTAAATGGATTTCAACCATAACAACATTGCATTCTCTACTACTGAAAGCTGGATTGCCTATGCAGTGGCAGCTTTGTGGCTTGCCCGAATGACTGACCTTGGGTGTGAATACGTATGTCAACTTATTACAAGATGACAACATGCATAGTGAAATAACAGAAGCTAAGTTTCTTGTCAAGAAATCCTTTGACTGATAAAGGACAGAGATGAAATCAGCTGTTCTTAATGATCCATCCCCAGAGGAATGGTAAAAGAGAGAGGACTGTCTGACCACTGAGGGGAAGGAGATCAGGGCTATTATTTTATGTGGGTACCTCTTTAGCTATCATTCATTTATAATTCACAGTAGGACTCCTCTTATGAAACGCTGTGAAAACATAGACTTTTCACCAAATATGTGCATCTCACTTGTCTACATTGGTAATAGTAAAAACATTGCATGGGGGCAGGAAAAAACCACAGAAACAAACAATTTCATAATCTAAAAAGGAGGTCCAAAATATCTTGGCAGTGACCAGTTTGTCTTTTACTGCCTCTGTTGTCCTTGCCAGCATTTAAATTAAGCTGGACTAAAATCAAATCAGTTCTGTCACTACCCTGCTCTAACCTTTGGTTAAGCTGATAATTTTCAACTTGTTAAAATGTTTAATCTGTATCAAAAATGCATAACACTACACTTCTTGGCACATTTTGGTGACTGGTGAATAGGACCCTATTTTCTTGCATGTTTACAGAATAATAATTCCGTGGTCTCTTTATGAGACACTTGATGCTGTCAGTTGCCTAATGTGGAGATGCAAAACACTTTTTCTCCTCCTGAGAAATGTGATTTATTAGATTCGTATCCAAACAGAATGCCTTTTCAATAGTGCCAAACATGCACCATTCAAGAGAAGCAGTCATGAGAGATCTTCACCACTACAGTCCAGCTGTATGAGTCTACTGTCTGTGACTCATGATTCAATTCCAACACCTCCCTCTAGATAGATGAAAGAAATGTCTGCATGTGTTTAGTCCTTTTGCTCAGTGTCATCACTGGTGACATGTTTGTCAGTACCATGGCCATAGTGAATCACTGAATAATGGCCAAGGGTCAGAAAAGTTTTTAAGACTTTGCCCAGCAGTTTTTCCTACTTTATGTGACATGCTCTAGTGTCATCCATGTCTTTAGAAATTTTTAAAATTTATGAAAACAATTTTTTTATTGTTCTATTTTTATATTGTTCTATTGAACTTCAGGTGAAAATCAACAGAAAATTTCACTAAACTGGCTACAAAATAAAGTGAGCTTTCAGATATCCAATATACCAAATACCCAAATCTATAAATTAAGGAATCCAGTGTTATTTTTATCAGTGTTATACAGCTCAGACAATCACTTAACAGGTAATATGAAAAAAAACATTGAAAGAGACTATTGCATCCTATGAAAATCCAGGAAAATGTTAAATAAGTTGCATTTTCTATTTTTTTCAATTTTTTTATTTGTGAAATTAAGTCACAGAGGAATAGGTGATAGTTTTCCTTTTTTTGAAAGCTGTGCTGTGAGCTCATTTTTAACAAAACAACTGTCTGGAGAGGAGATCTATTTTGGCTGTTATGTGGTATTCAGTCAAATACCTCAAAACAGCTTTTGGAGAGGAAAGAAAACAAAAAAAAGAGAGAGAGGAATCATACTTCATACTAGGTAGGCTTTGAAAAAAGGATTAAATCAAGATTACAAGAGTGAAGAATTTGGAAAAATTATCAAAGAAAGAGTTACAAAATATAAAATGACAGAAGTACCTGTCTATTCCTGTGCCTATAACTCCAGCTCTTTCCTTTGTTGCTATTTCATCTTCCTTGCAGCTTGTTTCTCAGGAGATAGATTGGAAGCAGATTTCAGAGTCTCTTCCTCATTTCTCCAGTTCAGGTGTCCTTGTGCTTCTGCTTTCACACTTGATGCTGGGTTTAATGTATATTTGCTGAGGGCATCAAGGAACTTTTTGAAAGAATTTATTGAAAATTTTCTAGGGAATATTACATTAAACTGTGAACATGATTTGAGGATAAACTTGACACCCTTTCATAAGGTTCTAGAGGTGGACTTCATAAAAAAACACCCACCTAAGCCATTTAACCATGACAAGAAAAGAAAGCAGTGAGGAAGATTCTACTTCTGCTCTGTAGGTTGTATTTTTGCTGTGCGTTGTGTCTCTACCCAGCAGAAAAATGAATATTTTATCAAATACCATGATTTTATTCTTGTAAACATTGCAATGACTGTTTGTACAAGAGACAATAAATCAAAGGCAAGTTTATCCCATTCATTATAGTGTCATGCCTTCACTTTTATCATTGGGAAGGTGGATTTGCATTATTTTAAAATAAGTTTTCCACTGTACAGCCAGCCTTTTTTTTTTCTGCCTTTTTTTTTAACATGTATTAAATGATGTCTAAAATCCTTGCCACCTTGTTGTACAGAGCTGTTACCAAATTTTCATGATTAGAATACGTAGGAGAGAAGAATAGTGAGCAAAGAGCCATTTATGGTCCCATGTTCCTTTTGTTTTGATTTGGTTGTGTGGGTTTTTGTTTTGGTTTGATTGTTTTGTGGGTTTTATTGTTTATTTGTTTGGGGTTTTTGTTTTGGGTTTCTTCTTGCTGTTTGTTTTTTCTTGTTGTTGTTGCTGTTGTTGGGGTTTTTTTTGGTTGTTTTTATTTTTTTTAAATTTGTCTTTTATGCTGCTTCATATATTCTTCCAGCTAGAACTCCTTTTGAATAGATATAGTTTAAAAGAAAGCCCTTTCAGCACTTTTTAACAGGAAAGTGAGGCTTTTGCTTCAAAAATACCTCATCTTAAGCTGGTGTTTTGTATGGTTTTTTTTTCCTCCAGTGCAGATCCTTTTCTGTTTTCATCAATGTTTTATGAGAGAGGATAGGAAAAAGACATGGAGCATAATTTTATCGACACCTTCACAGCTTGACAAGGAATACATATTAAAGAAAGCAGCAAAGAACTTGTTAGGTATGAAACAGCAGTAAGACATGCAATTCTCTGCTCCACTCCTGTCACTCTTATCCAAGGATATTAATAGAGCCTTCTCACATGTATTATACAAAATTTATGCTTAAGAAATGAGGTATTCCATTGAAAATTGTCTTCCTCTTTTTTCGCTGTAATTCCCCCACCATTACAGCTCCTCCCAGTGTGAAGCTGTTAGATGCCTTTGCTCATATTGTGTTTGCATGCAAATTAGTTTTAAACTTTGGCAGTATTTCAAATCTAGTTCCATTTGTATTAACTCAATTTTGCTTAGAATGGTAATTCACAGAGTGAGGAGTTCTGAAGAGCCAGCCATGTGTGCTGCCCTGATGATGGTTTGAGATTATCAGGTAGCACTGAGAAAGGAGAAGGATGACTGTGAGTGAAGAGTCCACAGAAAATTCTGAAACTTCAGTTATTTTTAAATCCAAATAAGTACTTTTTGCTGTGCCTTGGGTGCGAAGATTTAAGTGAACAGGGTATCTTTAAATACACATTGAACTGAGCAGAATGTCATCTGCCAGAAATCTTTACATTCTTCTGAACAGAACAGGTCCCTATAGTGTAAATTTCAGCTTTGAATTTTATTTTTTTGCCCTCAAATACTCCCCTTAGATTTTTGAGTATATATATATATATGCAACATACTGAAGAGATAAGAAACATTGACAGTTTCCAAATACCTGACAATTTTTCAAAGAACATGTATTTGAATTAACTATGGGCATAAAAGAATTATGCAACTGTGCCTGTGCTTGGTAAGGAAAAACTAGAAAAAAGGGAGACTAATAAAGGTGATATTCTTTGGTAATATTTTGATGACAGGAAAGCTGTCCTTCACGGTTACCCAAGAAGAGATGGCAGGGCCTGACAGTGAGGTTAATAGGGCCCTGCAAGCAAGGAGCAGGCTATGATAAATGATAAATGATGGTTCCTTTCTCACAGTGGAAGGGCAGTCCAGAAGGCTTTGGGGAAGTGAATAGACAGTGGAATAGAATAAAATATCTTTTGAACAATTTTCTGATTTTTGGGGAAGGTTTGTTACATTTTGTGTTACTTTTCTTCAAAGCGTGGAATGTTCTTAGCACATTTTCCTTCCGACTATACCTCAGTTAAGCAAATAATCTTTGCTTCTCTTAGTTAAAATAACTACATAAGAATACTTAGAGGGTTATTCAGGAAAACAGCCCACTGTTATGTTTCAAATAACTTCTTTTTTTTGTTTTAATTTATAGAGAAGGATGGAGAAACTTCAGTTTTAGTTAAAAATCAAGCAAAACCTCATGCAATCCAGATGTAAATGTATACTAGATCAAGAACAATGAAGTGTTTAGATATTTACGCATTTCATTTTTTTTCAGTAGTTTTTCCAATAAGATTTACTGGAAAGTGTGTCTCACAGTTGCTGTTTTTTAGTGTGGTTGACATCTCCATACTATTGATTCTGAAATGTTGATATTGAAAATTTGTGTTCACAGTGCTGACTTAGTTTACTTTAGTTCATTAAATCATTAAATCACCATTTTAAGTGACAGAACTGGAAGATAGGTATGAACTGCATTGTATAGCTTATTAAAGGGAATTTATTTAATGCCAATGTCCAGAAATATAGGTCATACTTGAGGACTCCCAAGAAGGCATACCTAGAAAAACAAACTTTAACATATATAAGCATATTAAACAAAGTCAGGAAAACCACAAACAAACTGGAAACACAAAGACAGGTTAGTCAAGAGCCCCTAGTACTTTAGATGGTTTTATGCTTACCTTACACTGCAAAAAAAAATTAAAACAAACCTGGCATAAAGTTCTTCTTACTCATTCAAGACAGCATTTTAAAGAGAAAATTATTGAAAATTTTCTGTATTTTTTTCATTTAGTTTGCATTCAAAACAAGCTAGCAGTCACCACACAGAGTAACTTAGAAGAGCTGGCTGGGGCTGTCATCCCTACACAAAATATATGACAAAATGAGGAATAAAATGAATTAGAATAATAAGTTAATTTGTGTTAGTTTTATCAAGGAAGCATGAATTTGAATAATGACATTACAGTCACTTCAGCTGCCTTGTTTATATACAGTTATGCACCAAGCTTCCCCTGAAATAAATGAGGCTTTAATTTTTCTTGCTAGCTGCATTAATTATGCTGCTTTTATGCTTTTAACTAATGTGACTGTTCCAGTATCAGGTAATACACATCTGTGTTATAAACCAACATTCACAAATACCTTCATTAGGTGAGCACTTTACAATCATTAATAATGAGAACCACCATGGTAATTTATTAGGAGATATCATGCCATGAGGTTCACTGGTTTCCCTGGTACAATCAGTAATTTTGAAAGTGAATATATTGGTTGTTTCCCAGCAAGCAAAAGGAAATTGTGATATGTTCAGTTGAAGATGTGGTATGTAGTTGAAAATGTAGATGTAGATGTACTTTTGGTCTTGTATGTAAAGTACCGAATTTCTCCAGAAGTCTTTGGGAATATGTTGCTGATGTGCTTACCCGTCTTTTAAGTTGTAAAGATGAACTGGGAGTTTTACCTCCTTTGTCACCACTCAAGACAAATCTCTTAACCTGTATCTCCCCTGTTGCAAGGAGATTGGGATGAAAATCATTATTAGAGTTTTTCCCGCCTACAGTTGTTAATTTTATTATTCAATTTGTATTTCAAAAAAACTACCCTAAATTTCCTCTGAGAATAAATCAGGAGTAGAACTATCCAGAATGGAGTTAGGAAATGTTTGGAAATTTTAAGTTTAATTTTTGTCTGAAGGTGTTTGAGTGGAGATCTGTAGATCCAGGACTGTCATCCATAGTTTGAGAAGAAGGTCACCCTACAACAAAGGTCTCCAATACCTATCACTCAAGTTGGATCCAAAGGAGATTCTCAGATGGGAAATTTCAGGACTTGAGTACTGCAACCAGATGTACTGGATGAACACCTTGGAATAAGGAAAGACAAAGCATTGATTCCCCAGGCTTACACAGTTATCCAAAACACATGGCAGAATTTTGCTTGAAATACTGTTTGGATCTTGTAACACTGAATTTTGCCAACATGGTTTCACATAATTTCTGACTAAACCTAGTCCATAATGGCAAATATAAAGTGTTTGGCAGGCTTTTGCTCCTGGAAAACATTTCAGTTTGACACCTGACTGTAGCCGTTTGTGCTCACAGATAGATGCACCACAAACCTGATCGTGGATGCAACATTATATGAATAGATCTAAATGTTCATGTGTACTGTTAAACAATATTATGTGATTCTGAGACAAGAAAAAAGTTTCGCTTTTCCAATAAGCAGAGTCATTATTTAACTCAAATTACATGCTTAAGATATAAATGCCAGTTAAAGGAAGCATGATCCTTTTTGTTTTGCTTTAAAAAATTATGGTGGCACAGTCCACCCGAAAAGCTATAACTTGTTTGTTTCTTTTGTATTCAGTGAAGTATACCGATTATAACCACTGAAGTGGGTTATGACTGTTTATGTGAATTTTTAAAGCAAAGTAGAGAAGCATACAGTAAATAGCTTTTTCAAACTCAGATTGAAAACTGATCTCAACATAACTTCTAAAGTACTTCTTGCAGACATATTTTGTTTATCTGCTGTCACTGGTATCATGCCTTAGGTACAAGAAAAATTTACCTTCTAAAGAATATGGATAGTCTACGGAAATAGAAGTTCTTGCTAAATTCCTTCTCCAAGGACTTTGAGTAAACATGACAAGAATCTAGAATAAGTTATAATCCTGTTAGTTTGATTCTTTCAAGTAATGAACGTGGGACATAAAGCACTATTTTAAAACAACGTATTTTCAGTTTCTTCATTCCTGTGTTATTTTTCGTGGTTACTCATATGAGAGTAGTTCTCAGCCATACCGGAAACCTTTCTATATCTCTCTAAACAGCTGCTTTATTGGGAAGGCTATGATCCATTGTGCCGCTTGAAGTAACATTTCCTAAATTAATAGGGATTATGAAGAAAGGAAATAAAAATACCTCTGAAATGAAGTAAAAGGTCAGAAGTTTTTTGAGACCAAATTTCGAAGCATACTCTTTTATAGGATTCTTGGCTTAGTTCCCTCCTTATCCATAGAATATCTTAAGTATAGCAAAATCTGATTAATGCTACCAAATTTTCTTGCCATATATGCATATACATCCCAAAAGGTTCTCTCTTTTTCCCTTTCACTTTTCTCCTTTCAGATCAACATTTATTCATCAAAAAATCTGGTATCTATGCACATTTAGGTGATGATGTATTTCCTAACTGCATAATTAATCCAGGGATTTTTAAAGTGGAAATGTTCTTTGATCACAAAAAAATCTCCTGGGGAAAGAAGTCTTTTTTCTGATTTTGTTGTTACTTTGTCATTGTTTTTTTCCCAATGTATCCTTTGCTAACCTTACGTTTTCTAAAGGATAACAATCTAGATCTATGTCTTCAAATGTAAAAAGGTGATTGTCCAAGACAGCACTTAAACTGTATTCCAGATATCAATTTACAGAAATGATCAACGAAGGTTTGTTTTGGTTTTTTTCCCCATAGCTGGGAAGTTGACCACAAATATCCATGCTTGAATTTTTGAACAGTCTTTTGGAACAGTCACTGAAGTGTTATTCAACAGCAACGGATTTCAACACCATTTGTGATTCCCTCTCCCTCTCCTTTCCTAACCCTTGACCTGAATTTATTGGTCTTCACATCACAGTTTGAATCTAAATATCTATTTAATATGTACAATACACAAATGCAATAAACCTCACTCTTGGAAAGAAATTGTCTTACTCTAGCAGTGATTATATCAAATCCCAAGGTCTCTGTGCTCAAAATTAAGGATGAATAAGATTGTCCAGCTTCTCCATACAACCTGTTTTATGAATTTCTAAGTCACTGGTTAGTGCTATTTGCTCCCATATTTACAAGCCAATCTAATAAAATTACTAGATATTTCATGTCAGGACATAGGAAACAATTTTCCTCTGGGCAGATGGTATTATCATTAGGGAAGTGACTGCATTCGCTTCTGGATAACAAACTCTTCACTTCAGCAATTCAATGTATCACTGGCAACCTTCTTATCCCCTACTCTCTTGCTGATACCTTGAGACATATGGTCCTTTGTACAGAAATCTTAAATGTGTTATATTTTGCAGGTATCTCACATATTTACTGTATAGAAGATAATAGTGCAGATGTTCTGGAGAATGTTTTTGAGTTCAGTCCCTATTGAATTGTTTCCCTCTGTTGCCAGAGACTGGATCTGGTGGCTGATGCAGTCTTTTCAAGCCCTGAGTTTAATGTCTTGAGGCATTAAGGAATTTGGACATAGAAAATAAGAATACCTGGTTGCAGGTTCTGCCTATGCAACATTCAAGATTATAAAAAGGAAATTTTAACAGACCTTTATATCTCACTGAATGTGAACTTTGATAACATTTTTAACTGCAAGGTTTTGATCCTGCATCCCTTGAATGCAGTGTTGCAGCCTTTTCATGTTGAGATTTTGAAATATTTTTCAAAGTAAAAGAACTTAATTTTGTGGGTGTTGGTTATCCTGCAAACATTTTAGCTTGTGGAACAAAATAACGAGCATTTTTAGCCTCCAGCAATCTAAACATTTTAAACCTAGCTGGCAAGATATGAAGCATGTCTGTGATTGTTCTGGACGTTTCTTATATACAAGAAAATCAGTAAGAGCTGAGGTAAAAAGAGAGCCTTAGGGCACTGAATAGGAATGTTTCGATTGCAAGGGATATTAGATAGCAGACAATGTCAGAATTTTGTACCTGTGCTTTCCGGCATGACATCGCAAGGATGACACTCTGCAGTAGTGCTTACAGGAATTGTCTGATAGTGTTTAAGAGGGTATAAACACACTGACAATATATAAGTATGAATGTGAGTGTTTAACAGCTGAATGAAACATCTGAAATGCATTTTAACAAAGTCACTATTGAGTTTTCTCTCCTTTAATTTAACCATGAGATTTCTTCACTGGAATTAAAACAAAAGAATTTCAGCTTTGCAAGTTTTGCAGAAACTGCTCACATGCCTAAAACCTATTGAGAATTGTTTTAAGAAAAGGAGGGAGAAAACTGAAATCAGGCTGTTTTGGCAAATGTTAAAAACCAATTAGTGAGATGCCACTGCCGGAATTAAGGTGCAAATGAGACCACATGCAGAAGTCAACAATACAGATTTTATTTAATAGTAAATGTGAGATAGAGAGATAGAAAAGAATAGAAAAGGGAAGATAGAGAGAGACAGAGAGAGATCAAGCAGAAGATTATCACCATCCACGGATCCAGAGGCATCCCTTCTTCACACTCTGCTTCTTGGTCATGGAGTTCCTGAGGTTGTTCAAAACTTTTCACCATTTAGACATCTTAGCAAACAAAGGAATTAATGCTCATTGGTTGCACAGTTCTCTTACTCTGTTGGTTGAATGATTCCTTCACTTCTAATGCCAGTTAGGCCTCATGTTCAATCTTTGTCTTCTGTTGTGTTGGTTTCTTGAGTTGATGGGGTGCAAGTCAGCCATCATGGTCTCCCCCTGCCAGAATTACCTTTGGCTTTCCTTTTGTTTGACCAGTGATATGCACATAAGCAGTTGCTTCTTTACACTGTTTGCCATAGCGGAAAATTTTGTCTGGATATATTAACCAGGATGAGCTAACCAGATCTCACCTCCACTAAGCCTTGAGTTAGGGCCATCCTATCACTCCCCTCTGTGCTTATCTCATGGCAAAGCCCACAGAGACAGGCAACTGTGCTCTTTAGAAAACAAAACCTGAACTGTTTCATTTATGCCTAGAGCATAGATTTTCAAATTTTCGTAAAAGAAATACACTAAGGGAAACTTTATTTTCATTTGAAATTAGGTTCAAAATCACATAATTCTTGCAGAATTCTACTCAAGAAGGCAAAGAAATATCTTTTAAAGTTTGTAAATGATTTAGACAAACGCATGAGACATCTATTATTGTTATGTAGAGAATCTTCCTGTAAAAACCTGGGTCTTACTAAAGTGATAGATGTGATTTAAAATGTTCTGCTACTATTATCTGCCTCCTTTTCAACAACACTGATGAAAGTCTACAAGTATGGTAAACAGGATGCAGTCCGAGGGGATCTTACCCCAGCTGGGGCAATACAGGTCCACAAGAAGCATGCCTGAGTCAGTGTCTTAATGCTAGAGACCTTCATCATTCCAGTCATACTGGCTAAATACATACAGTGGGAGGAAAACCTGGCTAGCAGTGAAATTTACCCTTTTTGTCTCTAAATTTTGTGGAAATGAGCAAATTCAGTCTGATTTAGTCTATGAATGATTGGTGTTCTGAGATGTCTTTGTTTAAATATTGATGGAAAAGACCCCTCAAATTTTAATATATATTAAAAAAATCAACTAATAATGTATCTTTGCCATTGTACCAATGAAATTCCCAATGAAAATCAAACCCTAATGGTAAATGTTTTGTCTCTCAAGGATTTCTTATTTCTAGCTATTTTAAATGGCAATGAAATGCAATCTTAATGATGCATGTCAAAAATATATACTTAATAGTTATATGCTATATTGAGGTATTCTGAATCATATTTCAAATCAATTGCAAGCATCAGTGAAAAGTTCAAAATAAAAATATCATTATGATAATAAACTAATGCCACTTATTGACTTGAAACTAAAATGAAACATCTGCCCTATCACAGGAATTATTTAGCATGAATGTTTTACTTTCAGAAGTTTTTTTAAGATTTTAATTGGAATTTCATATTTACTGACTAGACATAGAAAGACTAGATTTCTAAAATAGTATAGAATATAATGAATGTTAATGAGGAGAAAATAAAATAAATTTTAAAATGTTAATATTTGCTGCAAAAGATGTATTGCTTTCTACTTCTTTGCTCTTTGTCTTTCTTTTGTTTCTTTGGTTGTATCTCTAGAGATTTCCCTTTATTCTTTTAGTGTTCTTGATTTATTCTACCTACCCTCCTTTCCTCTAGTTACAGATGCACAGAAAAAAAGTATTCAAAAATCATTTTTGTCAATTAATTATTTTCCTTTGATTTTATGATTATTTTCTTTTTTTATCTTTAACTTTTCTAAGACTTTTTATTCATTATTATGATTGTATAATTTTCTCTTTCTTCTTGTGTTTTTCTCATTTGTCTCATATAAATAATATTCTCTGCCACTACCTTTCTCTAAGATTCCCCCCTTTCCTTCATTTTTCTTTCTATTTTTCTCTTCTCTTTTCCTACTCTCATCCTCCCTCAATCTGTTGTGTTTCTCTGTACTTTTCTTCTGTTTCCTATCATAAACTGATCATTTGTCTGCTGCCAACAAACCAGCATCTAAAAGCTGAATTTTAGAACAGTGTTCTGAATCTACATCACTAGCAAAAAAAGCAAAAGTTGTAACACCATTACTTTCATGCTATATTAATATTGGTTTCAGATTACAGTGCAAAACTCCAGTATGTTTTTATTTTCTGATCTTTGTAGTGGAGCACACACACCTCATTCTTGGATAAGAAGCAGGACAAGTATTTGGACTGCTAAGTATGGGACAAATACAGAATAAGAAAAAAATCAGGGAATAAGAGGCAATAACATTATTTTTCTTTAGGAACTATTTATTTTACTTTGCTCTATGGTGGATCATGCTAGACAGTGATTAAAATAGGGAAATGGATGAAATATATGCAGATGCAATCACAGATTAAAGTGAGATTCACATTTCAAGTTTCAATTGTTGTCATTCAAGATGTTACTTAATATGAGCAATGCAGTGAGATCAAGATGAAACTGTAGTCAACATCACCGATAAGAGCTTTTTGAGTCTTAATTTGTGTATAATTGTGTCTGAATAGCAGCTTTCTTTTTTCCTTTTTATTACTCTGATTTACTATTAGTATAGACAAACAAATGAAGAATATGAATCTAGTGCTGTGTGGAAAACTGAAGGACCTGAAAATCACCAGACTATTGCAGAAAATTCTTCCTTGTTCCCTTCCTTTCCTTACCTTTGACTCTTCTCCTTAGCATCACACAGTAAGTTTCTCACATCCTGCAGTGCCCTGAAAACACCCTTTGGTCAGTTTGAACACTCCCCCAGACCTCTGCTGCCGGTCCCATGCCTGTTGAGATAGCAAGCTCCTTCAGTTGCATACAATTAGAGGAAGAAAGCTCTGGCCAGGGACAATGGTCTCATTGTGTGGTCTTAGAGATTCACCATTAGATAATTTAACAAAAACTACATGTCACGTAGAATTCATTACTTATTAATAACAGACATAGACAAACTGCACAGATAGTTTAAGCTACTCACATCTGAGGAGAAAAGAGGCACACCCATCTTGAGACATCTCTTATCGGATGTCTCATGTCTAAAGGCAGTATCACTTCATTCATCATAGATACAATTTGAATGAATGGTTTTAAGCAGATGCCAAACTTTAACATGGCTAAAGAAGATGCTATGGCTCACATATTATTTAATATACATAGATGTTAAAAAGATAAATAAATAAGAAGTAAATAATTTTCTGATTGATAGAAGACAATTGGATGGAAATCTAGTCCTATAAGAAGAAAAAATTGATATTTGAAGTTAGTATACTTTTGGTTGTTTGAGATATGGTTCTAACACCAGTTATTTTGTAATAATGTCAAATGTTAGTAAAAGCATTTAATTCTTTTTTTTCTAAAGGGGTTATCACCATGAAATATTAAATATTGTTTAATTTATGCTTTTTATTTAGGCCAGGAGGAATAAAATAAATGCAATTACAATTATACAAGTAAATGTTATTTCAAATCCTCTAGCAGAAGGAAATAGCTTCATAACAAAATTATGTAACAGCTGCTATCAGTAGTGATCAGCTTGATAATGCTTTCTCTCTCCTTTTCATTCATCAATAAGAGTTATTTCATGGCATTGTCTTCAACAGGTTGTATAGTGAGGAAGAAATAAAGCAGATACAGGGTACCCATGTAAATATGGAAGTAGTGAAGCAGTCTATGTTCTTTTACTTTGACACCAAAATGTATTTGGTCTTCTTTGTAATTCAGTTGTTACCTATTTGTTTTGTTTTATTTTTGATCACTATAATGAGAAGTGATTGTACAGGCCCTAATGAAATAAGCCCTTGCTTTACATTGCATCAATATTTGTGAAAGACTGAAAGTTCTGTCTGTAAATCAAAAATAAGATAATTTCTCATAGTTAAATTTTATGTATGGATTGTATGGTAGCTGCATAGTTAAACCAGCATAGTTATGCAGTTATAATTGCCGGAAAGTCATCTGAGTTTTTTTGAGTCAGTTCAGCTATGAATAAAACAGGAAATAAGTATTAGCTAAAAAAAAAAAAAAGAAGGATGTTTTCCAAAGAAGCAAAGACCATTGGGTGTACTGAGAAACACTGCAAATATAATGTGATACAATGAGGAGGATTTTAATGCATACCTTTAGAAACCTATCTGCTAGCAAACATTGATGTGATGTGTAGAGAAAACAATTTTGCCCACAAACTTCTGTATACAGTACATTCTATAAATAAAGTAGCTAAAGGAAGTAAAAACCATATGTAAGTCCAGGATCAGTAGAATTCATTTTAGAAAAAGAGTCAATTCGATCCTAAAACTTGGTATATACCAGGTACAACCAGGTATTTACTACTCTTTGCCCAAGTAGTCGTTTCTTAGTCCATGGGCAACTCTGGCTCGTGTTGGAGAAAGTCTTTATAGTACCTGTATTCCTCCTCTAAACATGCTACTCTCAATAACATGTATATTGATCTTGTCAATTTTCTAGCAAGACGTACCTCAGACAACCTTTGAAGAGGTAGGCTCAGCTGCCATGAATCCATTCTAGTTGTGGCTATCAGAGGAAGTTTCTATTTCTAGACGACCGCCTTACGACTGGGAAAAATGTGAAGTAGAATTTTGGCAAAACCAATTATGTTCACATGCTTTTCCTTTAGAAATAAATTTAAAATCAATTAATTCTACATGCCATCTTCTAGTGAAAATCAGAAATCTATTGTCATTTTCATTATTTCGTTGGTACTAACTTAATGTTTCCCACAAAACTCCTGAGTAGCTTGTTACCTTACTTTTGAGAAGCAATATTTGTGCACTCCTGCAGTTGTTTTCTCACTGGAGATGGAAACAGATATAGATTCTGTACATACACTGAGAGCAAGTAACTTGTTTCCCTTTAGTGCATTTTCAGTCCAGAATAAATAGAATTGAACATAAAGGAAGGAATTTATAATTTCTTATATCTGCGGTAGCAAGACCTAGACTACTGGGACCTAGCATGATCTAGACTGCATTTCTTAAGAGTGCAAGGGCTTACTTAAGTTAGAGATCAAGGCAAAGCATGCATTCTCCTCTGCCAGATAATTTTTGCTCTGGAGTCTTGCAAAAAAAAACCCCAAACAACAAACTAACACAACCTAATAATATTGCAGCACATCTGGTAAGACAAAAAATTCCATGTTCGTTACCAAAAAGAACTTTCAATCATTTGCAATTCAGCCATGTTTCAGTAATTGCTATCACTTATATTTGATTGTTTAGGGATCTTTCTCTCACCCTCATCTGTCTTTCAATCTCCCTCCCCCCC
>VZTZ01016243.1:172701-438210 GCA_013400955.1 Drymodes brunneopygia
TTTTTTTTAATTGAGTGGCTCTTGAAATGAAATGAAGAGTTAGAGATAGCAGCATGCCAGAAGAAAGGATATGTAAATAATAAGCCCAAATATTCCTTCAGTCCCTAAGGAGCAGAAGCAATCAAAGACATTATTTCTGACTCACTCAATTACAAATAGTCTAAGCAAAGGTGCCCAGGTTGAGAAAGCAGCCTGAAATGCTTTAGAAAGTTCTGGTTACAAAGAGACAATACAGAAAATATTACATATGGAAATGAAATCAAATATGCAAGCACATTAAGAACTGATTCACCTTTAAAAACAGTAATCTCATTGCTTGTGTCAGAAAAATACCCTCCAAAATATGAATTCCAGTTGTGACATGCAGTCCTGGCTAAAAGTTCATGGAATCTAGCATCCCTGAAACATGGTAGGATATCAAAGAATTGCAAGAAAATTGAGGTTATCAGAGACTCCTGGTATTCATCAAGCCCAGACACCTGCTCAAAGCAGAACTAACCTCAAAGTAAATCAGTTTGCTCAAGACTTCTAGGTCAGTTTTGAAAAGCCCCAGGAGCATCTCTGGATAACACAGCCTTGTGTATAAACACTTGCAACTGGATCATATTTTTTTCCTTTTTCTCCAGGCAGGAATTTCCATGCTACATTCAGACTATTGTGCCTCTGTTTTCTAGTGCACCTCAGAGAATGACCTGATTCTGTCTTTTCTATCCCCCCACTTTCTCCACTGGGTGAATATAGAGTAATTTATAAAGTCAGAGGTTGGGCACACATGTAGACAAGTTTTATAGACCATAAACTGAAGGGCTGTGTGAAAGCTGCTCTTCTTTCCCAGCCCCACCACAGTCAGAAGAGAATTTATAGTGAATATTTTACAATCATCTTAAATTAATTTTCCAAGGAGAAAATTTTAGTCTCTCCTCCAGTATGCCCTAGCATCCTCCACGTACTCTTTCCCAATGATACCATTTCACTAACCACTGAAGAAGTTATCATTTTTTCTCTCCTTCCCTTCTACTACACAATCATAGCATATAAAAAATTGTCCTTTTTTTGTCTCAAGAATTACAAGACCAACCATTCTTTTTTGAGTCTCATGTGATCATGATTATTTGTACTTGAAATAATTTCAGTACTGCCTTGGAGCAAAGATTCAGTTGGCATAAGTTTTTCTCACAGCACACTGCAAGATAGTGTTGGCCCTGGTGTTTCTGATTTCCCAGCCTGCTTGTTTGACTAATTAGATGTTGGGCTCTGTAGATGGTTTTGAAGTTGTTTATTCCCTGTCTAATGACATTACATGTGTCACAGCAACTGGCAATGTGAGGTGCTCAGCTTAGAAAATACACAGGAAACATCTGGGATTAGACACTGCCAGTCTGCAGAGAGCCTTGTTTTTTCTTTACCAAAATAAAACCTCCTAGAAAGGAAGGGAAAGAAAGCGATAAATAACAACATATTAATACTTGGGCGTCCATTACATACATTGCTAATACACGTTCAGTATCTCAGAGAGAGTAAACAAAGGCACTACCTCTGCTCCTGCACATCTTCCCCTATTCTGTAATGTTGGCTTGCAGCATTTTATTCAATTTTGGGCAGTATCTACTTTTTAGTTTCTAGCAGATACCCTACAGATATCTGTAGCTAAAAGTAAATGTATATTTGTAATAAAAAAACAGTAGCTTTGGGTCTTCCAGTGGATTCTAGATTTATTTCACACTTTTCTCATAAAGTAGTTTTGTATTCCAAATGATCCCATCTGGCAGCTGCCCAAGCAAAAAAGCCCTGCCAGCTCAAAGACACACTGCCAGAACATTAATATTCATGCTGCATTTTGGTCTTCTCATTTGTATACTTAACTCTCTGAGACATAGGGAAGTCCGTGGGGAACAGTGATGTGGGAACTTCAGCCAGTTGTGCATCAGGATTTCATTAAAAAAACAGAGAAGAATACAAATTTGAGAAGCACAGGCCCACTCCTGCCCTTAGAGAGATTTATTAAATAATAGCTAGCAAGCATCAGGTGGAACTATAACCTGGAAGTTGCTGAAGCTATTGACTATCCTAGCTTTAATCCAGAAGAAAGCTAGGATTGTAGGTTTGTGTTACAGCTTCTGGAAGATACTTAAGAAAATGTAATCCAGTTCCTACAGACATATGTAATGAAGAAAGTGAAATATGTTACGATTTTTAATTAAAAGAAACTCATTAAAAAAATCTCTTTTTTAACCCATCAGTGGTAATGTTAGATGAACTTAGGGTGTGTCAGTTTATAAAAAGAAGTTCCAATACACATATTCTAAATGAAATTTATTGGAAAATATATTACTGATATTGTAAGAATTTCTTTCAAAATACACTTTTTTATAATGCAATAATTATGACAAAATAAAGATTTATGTGTGATTTTATTTGCATTCCCAAAATTTATCCTTGCATTTTCCATACCTTTTGTTATGTTCTCTATGAAAAGCAAGCCATTACGTAGTAGCTAGAGGTTGGTAAGAGGGTTTTTTTTATCTCTTATATGAGGAACAGTGGTTCAAACCTACAAACTGTTCCTAGAAGTCCAGTTAAAACTGAAGGTAGTTGCAAAAGATCTTCTAGTAAAATAACATAAATATGGATAAAGCTTATTGTTTTCCTCTCCTTCACTCTAAATGGATTGTATTCCAACACATATATAAATGCTTTTTCTAGGCAAAGTGGGTTAGTGTGTTGTTTTTGTGCCAAGAACAGCATGGTTTAGCATGGCCACATGTGATGGGAAAGGCAGGCACAGTGAGGGCCCAGCTCATTGCTTACTGATCACATTCAGCACAGCCCTGTTCTTGTCTTCAATTAGGTGTAGGCTATCAGCCAAACAATTTTTCTTGCGATCCATAATTTCCAAGTTATGGAAGGCAAGAATTTTTGGAATATAACCACAAGATTGACCAAATAATCCCTGATTCTTTCTCCTTTAACTCCTTATTGTTAGTCACTTGAACTTCTTTCTGTCTGTTTTATATAGAGATAAAATATTTAGCAAACTTCTACTTTACTCCTTGCTGTAGTTATGAAAAGGAAAAAAGAAAACGACAGAAACTAGCTTGTGTTTGGAAAAAGTTTGGAAAAAGGTTTTGATTACAACTAAGATTCACTTTAACTGAAATGTGCCTGGTAAACAAAATTTTGAGAAATGGGACCTGTCATGTCATCAAAAAGAAAAAAAAAATCAATGATCTTGAATAGATTTTGTAAAAATACAAACAGTGGGGTGTAAATAAAATGATATTTTATGAGATTAACCTTTTTTTGAATTCAAAATTTTGGAGATTTTTAGCTATCATTGTCAAAAAGAATTACAGAAAGCATCAGACTTTTATTTTAGCAGAGGGCAAAAGGGCAGGTCAGGGTAGTGATAGCTGCTGGGGGAAGGTAACACAGTCCCTCTGAGCTTGACTATCTTTTCTGCCCAACAGCACAGAGCAGGGATTTTTATGCCAGTTTAACCTCTTGTCAACCTTCATGAAGAATGCACAGCAAGTAACCATTAACTTTTGGAGCTTATGCATCACAGAAGATCAAGTATTTTTTAGGATGAATAAATCTCCGCTAATGTTTGAGATTTTTCATCTAAAAATGCAGTGCATGTGTAGCTCATAAGACACACAAAAGAGCATAGCATTTGCCCAATATTGCTGTGACAAATTCAGCTTGTGTTGCAAAACTAAGATTTAAAGAATCCATTTCAGACTCCCCAACTAGTTTGAAAAAGCAACTCAATCATTTCAGACTATTTGCAAAGAGAATTTTTATTCAATGCTGAACATGTAAACAGCAAAGAGTCATTTGCTCTTCTGCTATTTTGGTCAGTCACCAAAGGACACTTTTCTACCACACTCTTGCAGAGAAGCCCTAGTGACAGATCAGAACTTTTTTTTTTTAAATCGAGGAAGTGTATTGTGTGCTTTCTTAATAGCATAACTTTTTACATCAACTGATAGAATAGAGACAGAAAAATCTAAGAAAGTCTATGCTCAAGAGTCTTGTCTCTATACACACATATATGCTCTGGAATTAGCTACAGAAATGACTTGGGGATGACTTGTCTCCTCTCAGACATATATGCCTATGAAATTATTTATGTACTTTCAGATATTCATGGCATTCTCTGGACCAAGATTTCATTTGCTTATCTTGAAATATGTTTTCAGATGAAAATCTGACTCTTGTTTTCCTGTACTAGATTGTGCTAAATAGATAAATATTTTCTCTTTGGCTACATAAACCTGAACACTCACTCTAGATAAGTAGTATTCTTCTGCTGCTACAGCACTGTGTGGGAGTACAGAGAAGGGTTAATTATTAAATAATTATGCAATGAACAAAGTGATTGATTTATTTGTCTAGTTGGTGGCAAATGAGAAAATTATAACATAGCAACTATATTTTAAAATAGAGTGATTTTCCCCACCCATTTCCAAGCTCTGCATACCTGTATTACTAAAACAAATCCCTACTGAGAAGTCCTGTTTATGTATCACAATTTGGTGTCTCCAGTGCTCAAAGTTGATGGTTGCCATTTCTTTTTGTCTTAATACCGTAGCTGCCTTCCTGCTCAGGCAGTCCACAGAAAGCTGAATGAGTGAAATTCTGGCCTGCAGCTACCTGATTTTCAGTTGTGAAGGAAAAAGGACCTTTACTCCATTCTGAAAATGCAATATTTTTCATTTTGCCTTAAAATGGCAAGTAACCATGCAGAAGAAGAGAACTAGAGGGGTGGACAACAACTATGAATGTGGTATAACTAACAAAGTGCTACACCACAACCCCATTTCCAAACCAGTACAGGTATCAGATTTGCTAAAGCTGAGAGAGGATTATATTTGCTAAAACCTGATTAACCAAAGTATGCCTTTTCCAAAACTTGCCATTGGCCTCACACAATTCAGGTATATCATGATATAGTAGGCTACCACCCACCCCATAGCCAAATCTCCTGTTTTCCAAAATAGTGAAAATTATTGCAGCAGAAAATACATTAAAACATTTTTTTTAAATGGCTAACCTCTCCTGGGAGATATTAATTAATTCTCACTGCTCCATGTTGTACAGTAAAATGTGTGTCCTTTGGACTCAGTAAATTACATAAGATGATACCAGAAGCAACATGATTGTACAGTAAAAAGTCAGAGATAAATACAAAAGGCAGCTGAACTAGTGGTGAGAGTTCTCTGGTAAAAATACAGCATTTATTTAATTTAGAATTACATAAATTTGTGGACGAAAGGAGTACACCAGAATTGTTATTAAAAAATGTTTTACAAATAAAATAAATATTTTTTGTGAATTTGGCTACTTTCTTCATTCTTTCATCAAAAGAACCTAAAGACAAAACTGTAATACTTAAAATTACTCTTGTCTTGTAAAATAAAACCTAACAATTCTTTCTTTTAACTGCTCTTGAAAATATTTGCATGACAAGTGAAAAGGGTCTTTTTTTTTTTTAGGTCTTTCCAGGTTTCTTGGAAAAAGGCAGTTTCAGCTAGGCTTGCTATTTCTGCAGCTCAAATGCTTACAACCTAAATATTTGTAAAGAGTGAGAAAAATAACTCCATTTTCTGTGGCTGATTCTGAAACCTTTGTTCCCTTTCTTTGAATAGGCATAGGCAAACATGTAATTTGTCCTGCCTTTTGTCTAACTGCAAACAATAGATTAAGTTCAGCTGAACATGCAAGGGAAAAGACAAAAGCAAACATTGTCAGGCACTTTCCAATAGCTGGAGTTTTTTTCTCTGAAAATGCCAGAGTGCGGTGAAGCTTTTCTTTTCTTTGTTTTAATAATCATACCCAGTGGGTATGGATTTCCAGGAAATTGAAAGGTCAAGACATGTACACACTTATGGTTGGGGTGGCAGCATAGGCTTGTACATCTTCTGCTGGAAGCTTTTGGACCACAGCTGCAAAAATATGCAAAAATTTAAACTATTTAAGGCATAATCCAGATGGCTTTTGAGATATTATTTCTCCCCAAACCATAATCAAAATCTACCACTCTGCTTCAGTTTAAAGCCGTTCCCTCTTGTCCTATCACTACATGTCCTTGTAAAAAGTCCCTTCCCAGATCTCTTGTAGAATCCCTGGAGCTCTCTCTTTTCCAAGCTGAGAGGTAGACCAAGCAGGGAACAGCTGGAGCCCACAATACTTCTGCATTAGCAAGAGTGGACAAAACCCTTGCACTGTAAATCTTAAGTGTGAAGAAAATTATAGAAAATTGTACTGCAGGGTAAATTTTATACAACAGAATCATACCCTGCATCATCTCTTGTTATGTAACTTCTGCTTGTAAAGCATAACAGCTTTTTTTCACGGACTCCTCCAAGATATAAATTACACTAGATTTACTTAAAATTTACTTAAAATATAATTCTCTGACCAATTTTCTTTTATTTTGATTACATTTTGTAATAGATATCAGACACGGTCCATGGCAGTCTGACCTTTTGGTCAGATTACAAGTTCACATGCGTGCAACTAGAAATTTCATGTGGGGGGAAACAAGCAGCTTAATATTAAAATTCAATTCATTGAACACTGAAACATCATAGGAGTGTGATGTCTAGTTTTACTGAAAACTATAAATATATATCTTAATTTGATACCCATACCCTAAGGTTGTCATATTGTTATGAGTAGGGTTTCTCACACTTGAAAAACTATAGGAAAATCCAAAATTTCATTTAAAATAAGGCATACTGCATTCAATTTTTTATTTCTGGGTAAAATTTTATTTCTGGATAAAAGTGTGGTTCTTATGAATTCGAGTACTCACAAAGTTCATCAACAACACAGGAAAGGACATTTCATTTTTCTTCTCTTTTCTTTGGAGACATGCATTCAGCACTCTAGAGACTTAATGAACTTTCTTTTCAGAATTGCTATATTTCTTATAAAAAAGGTTTGTAATAAAACAATCGTTTCACACAAAAATTATGTGATTTCTCACCCTCTAACCAGCCCCTACTCCACAAGATTTTAATTTTGTTAAATATTACCAAGAGACAAGTAGATTTTTGCTCATTCTATTGTATGAGGAAATAATATTTAAAAAATCAGACTTTTTACCAATGATTACATTTGAAAAAAAAAGAACCAAGCTAAATCTAACTTTGCTAGTTCTAATTCTAATAGCAAAATTCACTGAAGTGAAAAAAAAATCAGAAATCTGCTCTTAGAAATATTTTTTAGAAGGTTTGCATTGGGACACTGTAAAGCAAGGCAGCAAAAATGGAAATCGGCTTTCACAGTGATGGTGAAAGGGATACACCAAGTGAAGAGGTCATTTCTCCTCTCCAAACCTCACTGTATCTGAGCATTTTTTTTCCTAGAAATGAAATTCTATGATAATTTCAGTCAAATACATACATGATTTTGTGATGTGCATGGCATGCTTTGGAAAAGGCATACTTTGATTAAGTGTTTGTAAATATAACCGACTTCCCACTTAGCACATCTGCACACCAGATAAACAACTTAACAGTCAAAAAACCTCCCCAGTGTCTGTAAAGAAATATTTAAAATTCTATCTGTTAAATGCTAGAGTTGTGCCTTTGTTTTCCTTTAACAAATCAATTCCGTAGTTTGGAAGAAAAATATTAAACCTAACTCTATTTCATTGGGTTTTGCAGCAGAATATGTTGGTATGAAAGGATAGGCTTGTTACTGTTTTGCCAAAGCAGAATAGACAGTGTGAAAGGGATCATGAGATTAAATGGTGTATTAAAAGCAGATGAGATTTGGCACAAAAAGTGGCTTTCCTGTGTTCCTGATATCACTTTGATTCCAATGTTCAGCACCGCATGAACGAAGTAAGGACAGAAATGTTGTGTTTTTTTCTTGCAGTGAGTTAAATAACAGTTTAGATTTGGCTTAGCCAAATCTCCATCTGTATTAGAAACTGTGCTCTGTACAGGAAAATATGGATTCTGCTAATAAATGTATGGTTTGATATAATTTAATTAGAAATGCTTCTAGAAATAGGAGGGTGCTTGTCTGATAATGCTGAAAAACAGCAAATAAACAGTATGGAAAAATTCAATTCAGCTTTGTGTGCTTGTATGGGGTTTGCACAGCTTGGTTTTTGGGAGCAGTGGGACCACAGAGGTGGCTTCTGTGAGAAGCTGCTAGGAGCTGCCTCCATGTCTGGCAGAATCAATCCCCTGTGGCTCCAAAGATGGACATGCTGCTAGCCAAGGCTGGGCCAATTAGAGATGATGGTAACACCTCTATGATAACAGAGGGAAGAAGAAATCCAAACAAAAGTTGTTGCACAGCCTTAATTGCGGCCAGAGAAAAGCAGAGTGAGAACATGTGAGAAGAGCAACTCTGCAGACACCAAGGTCAGTGAAGGAGGGACAGGAGGTGCTCCAGGCACTGGAGCTGAGATTCCTCTGCAGCCCGTGGTGAAGATCGTGGTGAAGCAGCTGTGCCCCTGCAGCCCATGGAGATCCATGGGGATGCACAGATCCATCTGCAGCCCATGGAGCAGCCCCACATTGGAGCAGGTGGATGCCTAGAGGAGCCTGTCAGCCCATGGGAGACCTGTGGAGATGGGGACCCTGCTCCCAGGCTGGAGCAGCCTGTCCTTGAAGGACTGCACCCCATGGGAGAGTGACCCATGCTGCAGCAGTTTTGGGAGGACTTTGCCTGTGGGATAGACTCACACTGCAGCAGTTCACAAGGAGCTGCTGCTCATGAGATTGGAACCACACTGGAGAAGGTCACAGAGAACTGTCTGCCATGGGAGGGACCCCAAGGTGCAGCACAGGAACAACTCCTCTCCCTGAGTAGTGGGACAAAACTACGGGTGATGAACTGACCATAACCCCCATTTCCTCCCTCCTTGAGCCACTGGGGTAGAAGGCAGAGCTGGGAAAGGGGGAGGGGTGGGAAGGGCTTATTTTAAGGTCTAATTTTATTTCTAATTATCCTGCTCTGATTTTGTTAGTAATAAATTCACTTTGTATCTTGAAGTTGAGCCTGTTTTGCCTTTGATGGTATTTGATGACTGATCTCTCATGGTCCTTAACTCATGAAATCCTTCATTAAATTTTCTCTCCTCTGTTCAGCTACAGAGGGGAGTGAGTGAGCTGCTTTTGTGGGTGTCTGGCATCTGGCCTGGGTCAACCCACGACAGTGGTGGATTTCTATCTGAAATTTGTCACAGTCAGGTCCTATTCTTTGTGAACACTGAAATAAGGGGAATTTCTTGAAAAACTCTGCACAATGATGCAATTTTTTGATGTGCCGCAAAATCCATTGTGAAACATACTTGGGAAGACAGGTAGCTTGGAAACTAAAGCATTGAACAAATCCTATATTGCATGAATGAGATTTTTCAGGACTGCCTTAGCAACAACCAAGCAACAATCAGATGATCTGGTATCAAGGACAGTTGGCAACACGGAACAGCTTGATAGCAGCTGAGATCTGATGGTTTGTAATGTAGGATGTGATTACTAATTCAAATTAGAAAGTATTGGCATGTGCTTGTTTAAGATAGGAAAGATACAGTGCTAACCTAGAAACCATTACATTTCATAGACTTGCATAGCAGCCTCACCAAATAGACTCATTGCATCAACTATTGCCACTACAAGGAAGTGAAATCCTACAGGAAATGACAGGGTGAGTGCTATAAAATCAGTAAGGATTTCTGAGTCTAAGTATGTATGACGAGTGTTGTGGTTTTTTGTTTGTTCGTGTGTTTTTGTGTTATGTTGTGTTGTGAGGTTTTTGTTTCCCTTGACTTTAAAGGCAAGAAGTTCCATAACTGTTTTTCTGTAGGACTCTGTTAGAGCCTGTCAGATGCTGTTAGTGCCAGGCTTTCTATCCTATAAATTTGTCACACATATACAACTGCTTTGACTGTTGCCATTCCTAAAAGGTGAGTATGGAAAACAAAACGACCCATGAAAATCCCTCCTCATGACTGCACCTACCTGTGCTGATTCTGTTAAAGGAGACCATCAAGACCTCACAGTTGTTTCCTGCATCCTTACTTTCACTGCCTGTTTCTTATCCTGGCTCTTGGTTTTTTGTGTTTGGGGTCTGTTGTTGTATACATGGGATTATCCCTTCTCAAGCTGAACCATGATGGTGTTAGGGAAGGAAGAAGCAGGAAGGTGTCCCAAGCAGGGGTGGAGAATGAAGTCCCAGCTGAAGTTCTGCAATTTGTGACATTCTCTTCCATCCTTTAATTTCTCTCTTCCTCGGTGAAAATATTTCTTTCTGTGGCAGCAAAGTTGACAGGCCAAGTCTGACAAGGGATGAGCAGGGACAGCTGGTTACAGCACAGTCTGGTGTGTTCTCCTTGTATACGGTAGCAGTTGATTCACTGTAACATGGATTTCAGGAAAAGGTCAATCAATCTAAAGCATGGGAATTGCCTATCAAGAAATGCTAGAACTAAGTTGGTATGATCTTTCTAGCAGTAACAGGATAACCTCAGCTGCAGGCTACTATTCATCAGCTAACCTTCCATTTCTGTGGCTTACTTGAAATAATAATATATTATTCTCTGCTTACAATAACAATAAATATTTTACTTGTACAAGGATGTTAGGTTAAGCCATTCTGATTTTGGGTTACCAAATAAGGAACTGATTAGAGTGACTCAATAGTTTACAGAAGTGAAGTTTAAACATCTCTACTAATCCACATGCCTGCATGTTCCCAAGTATGCTGTTTCACTTTATAAATTATTTTAAAAAGAAAAACCTCCATTCAAAGTAAGTGATTTTCCCAATGGAAATTATGTCAAATTTTGTGGCTTTAATTCAGTCAGTTAATTATATTGTGTTGTCCATAATTGTTATACTATGGGTGGGAAAATCAATATTTGAAAATATATTAAAATACTTTAATATATTTTTTTACAATTTAGGTTTAAAGAAATTTTTACCATGAGTTTGATTCACTAGTGAGTTGATGACTTGCTTGTTCTTCCCTTTCAAACATTTTGTGTGGATCATTATTGAGTGTGATTTCTACCATAACTGGGAGAGTAATGACAGCATCACTAAGTTGACTAGCATTTTTTGAAATCCATTATGCTTAAATGCAAAACAAAACAAAGCAAAACAAAACACAACAGAAAAGATGCAATAGATGCTCAGCAGTATGGTATTCACTATAGACTAGTATTCCCAGTCTCTGACACATTTGTATAAACTCATCTTGACACATTCTTACAGCATTTGTTTCCTAAACTAGAAAGATGAAATTTATTTTAGTAATTCCATAAATGCAGTAAGTACAGCCTATACATAAGGTCATCTACAAGACACTAAACTTTCTGAACCCTCTGGTGTGATCCAGTGAGATACTAGTTTTTGTACCTGTTTTGGGGAATGAGTACTAGATCTCTCAGCAGTTCTGTCAGAATAAAAACACTGCTCTGAGTAATTTAGACATTACTGTAGTAAAAGAAAGTAAATTTGGGTTATTTGGTTGCTATAGTAAGTTTTCTCATGTTAAAATAAAATTAAGACTCTCCCAGAGTTTCGGGAATTGCAAGTTGGCAATTACTTAGCTATTAGAAGTAGGAGTGGCAAAAAATGTCACTTCACCTGGACTGGTATCCTTAGTGTAGTCCTCCCAGTTCATTACTGGAACAGTTGGATAGCCCTTTGTCCCCTGTTACTGCATGTCTGAGACCATGGCTGTCTGCCAGAAGATGCTTCGCTGAACTAAAGAATTCCTGAGGGATTCATTCACTCAGACATCTTACCCCTCACTAAAGAAGGTTCCAAATGCAGCAGAAGGAGATGAATCAATGAAGCAGCAGAGCTGACACACCACAGTAAGGAGGATGCAGTAAGAACACAAAACCCAGGGAAGGCTGAAGGGTCAGAGTGGTGAAGGCATACTGTGGCTTTATGTCCGAAACTGCAGAGCAGTACGTCAAATCTGGTGATGTTCAGCTGTCAGGAGGCTTTGGTTACGCAGCAGCAGTCACCGATTTTTGGCTCAACAGATCAAATGGAGTATTTACTTATCTAAGATTGTCTGGTCAAGTCCAAGCATGGTGTGCTATGTAAGGAAGGAGATGTATAAATATAAAGCAGAAAATACGAGTTAAAAAATAGTATTTATGGGTTTGATATATAAAGACCAGTTAATCCAATTTAAATCTGTAATTAAAATCTTATGTGTCTATTCATTTTCAGTTTATCTTCTAACTTTTTTTTAAAATAAAATTGTTTATTTTTAAAGTGTGTAAATATAATATGAGCTTTTTAACAACATTTTATTTCATGGAAATTTTTTATATCCAGAGGTGGCTGGATGGCTGAAAGTTTTAATTGATTTTTTACACTCCAGTGCAGTCAGTTTTTGCAAATACTTCCTGTGTGTTCTCAGTAGTGTCCCAAAACCAGATTTAATTTTGATGTGGTAAGGGAGTTACTGTGCCTGGAATTCCAACATATTATTTAAAATATATTTCAAGTTTGATGTCAAATAAATTTGTTTATTTGTTTTGTGTGCATTGAGCTTCAGCTTATATGCTCCAAGAATCTGAGTTTTAAGCTCTCTACACAGCATGGTGAGATAGAATCTGCATTCCTGGCCTGAGTCATAGTATCTTATTTTTCAAATCATCTCAATGAAAGAGAAAGACTGCTTAAAGAATAGGGTTTTGATCCTGAGACATCAAACTCCATTTGGTTTTAAGCAGGGAAATTCTGACAGAAATTACTTTTGATATTTTATACATATAACCAATATGTTTATGAGGATTTACAGTATTTAGCTTACTCTATGCCTCAGAAGAAAAGCCTGATACAGTGTCTGGCTAATGGTTCATATTTAGTAGATAATTTATAAGACAGTTAATATTTTCAGTGTTCATCATAATAGCTGACTGTATACTCGACTAAAATTTCCTAGGTTTAACCATTAAAGTTTATGAAAAATAGGATACATGAAAATAAGAGTATGTAATATCTGTGTTTGTAGATTTTCCAATTGATAGTGCAAATTAATAGTGTAATTGCTGCACTATTAATATTTAAGTATATTTATACTCTTCTTTCCATTTTGTTATGGGTTTCATTGCAATCAATATCACTTGCTCAAAGTCAAAATCTGTGCATATTTATGAAATGAGCTCTGATATGAAACATTGACTGTGTTAAAGAGTACAAGTCAATTTAGCAGAAGGATTTGGTGAGGGGATGGTTAAGGGAAAATATGTCTTTTCTTTCAGGCCACTACTGTCACTGAGGAGAAAAATTTACTCTTTAGACTGTGGTAAAAACATATGTTTTTTTCTTGCCCCTGCCCATCCCATTCTAGCAGCAAATTCAAGTAGAAGATCTAATCTTGATTGGCTTCATATCTGCTGGGCAAATTTTAGTAGCGTGGTTTTTAAACTAAGAACAAACTCAGAGAAAATATAAGAATAGTCAGTGTGACAGTGACTGGGAAAATATTCCTTCACAGTTACATGCACGGGATTTCAGTAATCTTTCGTACACACAGGATACAGCAGTTTATCATCAGAACCAGAGAGGCAAGGGGGAGACCAGCTTTTGCTGCCTGAGGACATTTTCTTGTAGAAGAAGTTTAATTAAAATGTGTTCTCTACTGTATTTTATCTTCTGAAAGGCTGGCCAGTATTTCAGTTAATAGCCCTGTAAATCCCTTTGCCAAGTGTCTTTAATTTGACAACAGCCTTGTGAAGCAAGGGGTCCTAAAGTCAAATATATGTTGCTTCTCTGGGAATCTGTGAGTGCCCTCAACAGCAGCAGCTGGAAGGAGAAGAGATCTATGAGACTTATACAGATGATCTCTAGATCTGATACAAATGATCCAAATATTGAATAACTGTGGTTTTCATAGCATCATTTTCAAGACATGCTTTAATCTCTATAAAGAAAATGCATTGTTCACCCTAAAAAAAGTCTTCTAAGTCATTAAGTTCCTGTTTGGGAGACAAAATTCTGCTTCTATCTGATATACATATATTTTTAGCAATGTTGAATTCTATGTTAAAACAAATTATATATCCACAGAATTCTGTTCTCTTTATTGAAGTTAAAACATACGTCAAATGCCAAATGACAGTGCTCCAAAATTAGGGAGTTTCTTGTGTTCTTGCCTTTGTTGCCAGATCAGCTTACATTTATTGAAGTGAATGAAACTTTGGAATTATGTAATTGAGTTGAGAAGCTGAGGTTATATATCTCCTCTGCACTTGGAAAACTCTCAGGTTGTAAAGGAAGGAGATATTGATGGAAATACAAACAGCTGAGTAATGTCTTTAACATGAAGCTCCTGTAACTGGGAATGAAATAATTGGAACTAAAAAACTCTAGCACTTAAAACAAACAAACAAACAAAACCCAAATTTGTCAACTAGGAAAGAAGCTCTTAGAAAGCAAAATAAGTTAGTATGGGTCTGTGCCATGCCTAGGGAAAGAAAGCTTGTTTTAGCAAATGCACGACTTCTCTGGGTTTCTGCCCCCGTTTGTTATCCTCACAGCATTTGTTATTCCCTAGGAGATCTGTGGAAGGGAGCAGAGGTTTAATTAAAGATTGTCATTACTCTAAAAGTTAGTGAGCATGATGTATTTTAAGTGCTGAAAAATTATTTATTTCATTGCCTGTTGCTATTTCACTTAATTTCCAAAATTTCATGTTATCTAGCAAACTGTCAGAGCAGTTAATTTTATTTAAGTAACTGAAGAAATAACCTTAATAAGCAATCTAGTCGCAGAGTTTACTTTTACAGAAAAAATAATTATCTTTTTGACTTGTTCTCTATCTGTAACATTTGAAGACTCTTCTTAAATTTACCTAGTGAAACTTATATTTGAGAGGAGAATAAGGAATAGAAAACTTAATCTGGAAATAATAATTCATCAGAAATAAATGAGCAAATAAAATCAATATGGAATTCCTAAAGTGGAGTGAGAAATTTTTGGAAGGTAAAGCTGCAAAGAAAGAGCAAGAGACTTGTTAAAATAAAAAAAAATACTCTTATTTTTTCAAACTCCTGAGTCACATGTTGTTTAATATTTAATTTCAAATTTCCCAAGTATTTACGATTGCCTAAAAACCTGATATCAATAAATGCTAATCAGAAAGGTTCGAGGAATTCATAATTAGATGTAGGTAGTGGCAACCATAAAATCAAACTGACTAATATCTAAATGGTTTGATAAGAAAAGCACACAGTTTAACACATGAAATAGCTAATACAGTAATACGTAGGTACTGAAATTATTTAAATTTGGTGTAGTTTATTTAAATGTGTCAATTGTACTGCAGCTGTAAGATGATGAATTGTCTTTCAACTCTTCCCTCCCTGGGAGAAGTCTTACTGTTCAGAGAACCACAACAAAGCCAGCTGGCAGCTAGACTAAGAAACAACTGACCCCAAATGAATTCTTCAGACGATCTCTTTTCAGCAAACCCCTTAAACACATGCTTTAAATTCCTTCTAAATATATACCACTTGACAGAAACAGAAAAATATTCTGTAAAAAAAATGTTTCTCTTGACTATAAAGATATAATGAAATTTGGTCATCAGAACATACTGAATGAAATGTGTATATTAAGTCTTTAGTGAAGACTGTCTTACCAGGTAACTTGAATTCTTATAAAGGTTTTGTGTTATTCTCAAAAGCAGAAACTTGATAAATATGTGGTACACAGGCAAAGAAAAGGATATTTCATTTTAAAAAGTGTGTGTATACTTGCCTAGATTAGAGCAAACTTGCTAAACTAATTTACCACAGGTATAAATCTACATGCAAATAGGAGCATAAGGAATGGCAACCATATTGCCCAAGAAGATATCATATTGTGATGTTACAATAGTACTAGTTCTGTTGTAATATCTAAAATTTATTTTAAAGAGAGTGGTATTAGACTGCTACCAGATAAAACAGTTGGCAACACTGTGCCACAATTGTTGCAAGGATGCAGGACAGAAGATTGAGTGGCACAATGAAATGTATTTCCCTGTAATGAGAATAACTTATGCCATGTATGAATGACTCTCTCTGTGATCACATTTAGTCAAATTAATGTAAAGCTATAAATGTAGGTCAGATATATTTTGACTTCTGCACCAAGCACAGGGAAAGACCATCATGCCAGTGTGAATATTCTCACTGGTCGCTGATCTCAATGCTTTAGCTAATTCATTATCCTGCTTCTGTCTCCTTGGCAATCAAATTGAGATATAATGACTATGATTCTAAAAAGACTAAGACAGGGTATATTAGAACCAGCTTTCTCAGCACAGATGTTACACTGCAGCAACTGGACTGAAAACAATTATTTTTCTTGCAAATTCAGACACTATAACCCATTGTCCTATGAGTATGTTCAGAATGAGGGTGGTTTTTCACAGAAGATGCAAATATTATTAGACAATAAGATTCAGATTGCTTGTTTGAAAACCTTTGCATCATAGGTAGGACAAAAGTAATATAAAGTTGATAGAGATTCCCTCTTTGTGTAATTTGACTTGTCATCCAAATGATTAGTTTTATAGAATGATACAAAGCTCTAATCCTGTCACAGAAGATCACCAGATTTTTCAGGCATGATTTACCCTTAGTGAAGACATATTGTCTGTCATCCACCACCTCTTTATTTTCATGTGCCTTAATAAAATTTCCAGGAGGATCTGGCCCATGATCTGTCTGGGCACAGAGTTAAGAGTGACTGGCCTGTAGTTCCTCCACAAATGAGGGAATTTCCCATTTTTTGTCAGTATGAACTTCTCTGAACAGTCATGAATTCTCAAATATTCCAAAATATTCTCTAGTGGCTTATGCCCTTCATCTGCAAGTTTGCCCAGGACCTGAGGATGCATATAAGCAGGTTCCATTTACCTGTCCACCTGCAGGTTTCTTAGAAGGTCTTGAACCTGATCTTATCCTACAGTGACCAGAACTTCATTCTCCCAGTCCCTGCCTCTGCCTTCTGCAGCTTGCTTGGTGTGGCTGGAGCACTTGCTGGTGAAGATTGGAGCAAAAAGTCATTGAGCACCTCAGCTTCCTCCATGTCCTGGGGAATCAAGTCTCTGGTTCAAAGACAAAAGTATGATAAAAACTTAAGGTTTTTGAAAATGAGTTTCAGATACATCAGGAGGTCGAAAACAGAGCGACATATTCAAGATACATTTTGTTAAGACATTCAAATGTAGAGTTGTGGTTCAGCTTAGTGTGAAATTTTATGAGTGCTTAGTGATTTCATTTGGATTAAATGTAAATAAAGAACATGTTTAAAGCATGCTGCTAGAGATTCAGAGTTATGTATTAGATCTGTGCTTCAGTCATCCTAATTGTGAATGGGTAGAAGGCCAAGAAATCTCTCTCCTGATTTCCTTCACCTATAGAGAATAGTCTTTCCAGCTCTAGGTTTGTTTTGGGATTGAGGCTGAGTTGGGGTTTTAAAGGCAGAATGAACTGAAGATTTCTGAGAAGATAAGTATTCGGTGTCTCATGCTTTTGTCTCAGGTCATGTGGACAATCAGAAAAAAGAGATGTGGAAAACAACTTACGGAGTCACCTCAATTATGTCAGCACTGCACCTTCTTCAGTTTGACATAAGAGGTATGGAGATCCTAATGGATTTCTGAGACATGTCAGGACAGATCCAATTAACTCTTGTAAAAGGCTGGGAGGGGGTTTCTTACAAAAAAATTCTGCCTGGTGGCAGGCAGTATCCTAGTTCTGCCATGAAAGGTTGTAGCTGTCTCAAGGTTGTAGTTAGCAACCTTTGTTAATGTGACATTGCTGATGGAAAAATGGGACACTTTTAGGTTGTCACCTGCAACCTGATGATGTAACACCATAAGTGGTCCAAGCACAAGTATTCACTGCTGTCCTACTGAGCCTTTTTCCTGAGAGAAAGCATCTTTCTCTCTAAGAAGTACATCTTGTGTGCAGCCCTGGAATAATGATTATGAATGACCTGTAAATTTCCCCTGGAGCCTGCCTTTAAGACTGTTCTTGATCCAGGGGCAGTCTTAATCCATACTATATGTCTTGGGGTTTAGTTCAAGGTACTTGTCCAAATGCTGTACAGAACCAGGTTTCAAAGCTGGACTCTTTGGAAAATTTAATTTCAATTTAATTGCACAGTCACAGTGTTCCTGTAAATTCCTGCAGAGTTAGGTACTGAGCGACCAAAATGTCATTAATCAAATAGTGGTTGTAGGAGTGTTCTTTTTGTTGTATGAAATCTCAACAAATGGAAGAATTTTAAGTCAGAAGAACATTTTGTAGAATTGTTTCAATTTCATTCTTTCTCTTCCTTTTTTTAATATCAGCTTTCAACCTCTGCTAGAGAAATTTGTACAAAGTAGTTATGCATCTAACAATCAGTGAAATGGCTGTGTTTGGACAAATGGCTTAATTTAATGCCACATTGCCATTGTGTTATTCTTTCTATTAATCATTTCCAATGCATTGCAAAGTAAATTGACCTCTAAAAACTAGGGAATCACTTTTATTATATTCTATTATCTGTGCTTTGAATATTCCTCTTTCAAATCCAGAAAAGAGATTCAGAAAGAAGGAAGTACTTATTACTGTGAAATTCTGTTGTAAAATACGGGTTAAGTAACATTCTAGCAATGATTCCAACAGCTGAATGCCAGAATGATGAGCTTTTATCATATGGAAAAGCTTCTTAATTATGTATTCCATAATGCTCTAAAATTAGTTGGATGGCCTCTTTTCTGACTATGTACCATTTTTCAAAACATGTTCTCTAGTATAATTTTTGGTGTCATAGTGATCATGGCTACGTTTTAACACAGAATTAGTGAATTAACAGCAGTTGCTACCAGAACATTTTCTCATAACAACCAAAATCTCAGCTTTACTTTTACTTTGCTGCAGTAGAGAACAGTGATGGTTAGAGGAGTTACAGAGAAATGCTGATTGTTGATAACAGTTGTGTGTGCAATCACTTTATACTCTCTAATGTGCAGTATTCTTTCTTTAGCATAGCTGGCATATGGAAAAGATACAGTTATAGTCTTTCACCCACTCCTGTTAAATATATTGCTTTAATCTATCTAGCCTATATACTTCAATATAAGCATGCCGAATTAAAAGGAGATTGTTTTCAGAGGGAAGGAACTGTCTTTGTATCCAGTGGAGATAGGACAAGGAGGGGTGGCTTAACACTGCATAGGAGTAGTTCCAATATCACCTTTTTTGAGTCAAGTTCAGCCCTTTATTTTTGTAATCAAGATTCTGAACTGCCACTTCTGAGGAGCAGAATCTTTTCTCCTATTTTTCCTACATGCACACCAAAATAGTTCTAAAGATATTACGCTCTAAGTTTATCCAATATTTTTAATTTCTGTGTGTATTTGTCCATTTTCTTGCAATGTCTACAGCCCTCTGGCAGCACCTGGCCACTTTGGGAATATTTACTGTGGTTTTGTTATGTCAAACATTGCCTTTTTATCCAGAGGTTGTCAGGTGTGTGTAGTTGTTTGTCTGCAGATTGTGCTGCATGGTGTGCCTCACTTGAATACATAACTTTTTTTTTTTCCCAGGAAGCTAAGGAGCATATAAGTTAACAACAGATGCTATATAGTCCATAGCAAGGGTTTTGTTTGTGGCTCTACCTCTGCAAGAACAGGACAAGTACTTTACTTCATTTCTACAGTCACCAGGGATTCCCTGGGTGCCTGATTACTCCAGGGCCCTTGATTTGATCAGAGCTGTGCCTTTGCTCCCTGCAAGCTTCCTTAATGAAAAGAATATTTTGGGAGCTATGAAGAAACTCCTCAAGAAAAGAGATGGTATGGGGAGGGAGGAAACAATGAGGAGACAGTCTTGCCAATACACTAAGAAGGAGTGAAAGAGTCCTGTTAGGAGAGGAGAGAAATATGATTATGCAGCACCAGAACTGCAGCAGCCTCTGCAGAACAGAGAATATTAGAAACAACACAAGAAGACAGAATTTTCCCTTTGAAGTCATAGATGGGAGACTCCGTATATGGGCATGCAGATCTTTATTTTATCTCACAGGTGAATTATTAATTGCAGTGCATTTGAGAAAGCTTTCGAAGGAAGGGGCATGAATCCTACTTTTATTTTATTTATTGAAATGGAATGCACACTAATTTAACCAGCGTAATTTTTCAATTAAATAAATTAAATTTAAGTTAAACAATTAAAATAATTAATAAATCCTTTACAAGTCTGTAAAGCTGGTTTAAATGGCTAAATTTTGAAATAGTTTAGTAAAAATTAATACTACAGTTTTAATGGGTTTGCTTATCAGACAGTTCCATTATCTACACTAGTTAATACTTTCAGAGTAACTTTAGGTCTCAAGTATGAATTCCTTGGCTCATCTATATTTTGTGAAATCTGGAAAGCAATACATTTTGTTAATAATCCTATTATCATCAAAAGTAAGATGACAGTTTGTGATAGCCACTTTAAGAATAACACCAAGTCCCTTGTTTATTTAATCTGTATAACAATTCTGACAGCAGAGAACACATATTAGGTGTTTTCCCAAAAAATTCTTGAAACAACAAGAAATTCAGAATTATACTTCTGAAATAAAACCAGTATTAAAGAAAAGAGCTGTTATAGCACATTGGGATGATGGCTTTGTAGGCACATGCACATGCACAATTCATTAGTACTACAGGCTTGATACTTTGAGTTCCTTTAACCTTTCCTGAAAATTGTAAAAAGAAATATATTTATACAGGACATCTATCTGGAAGCAAATAACTGAATGGTAGTCTAATATCCTGGCTAAGTGGTATTACACATAAGCTCCAGGACAGACATTTGTTGTGTAAGGACTGGGGCATGGACACTACTCTGGCAGGAGCTAAAGTGAGATACTTTGCCGCGTGGGTATGCAAAAGATCTGTCATAATACAGAATATGTCATTTCCTCACTGGAGATGTCCTCTTTCTTTTGGAATGTGGTCATACCTTTGACTCTGGAATACCACACCTTTACCATACCAATACCACACCTTTTTCCTACCAGTTCTTAGAGACAGTAATACTAACTTGGATCAGAAAAGAGTAAATTTAATTTTTCTACCACTATTTGGAAGTTGAGACAAAAGGATAAGAGAGGAGCTACAGCATTTTTGTCCATGTGTCCCTACAGAACTGATTCCTTCTACCTGTCTCACTTAACTATGTAATATACTGAAGCTCTGAAAAGTGGACAGTTTTCACTGGAGTTTTTTTCACAGTTTGCATACTAAATCACTTTTTATTTCACATATGAAGCAATAAAACTAATGTGATGAGCTGATTTCTTCATAAAAGGCTGTGTTTATACCAAGTTTATAGCCTGGACCAATTTTGAGTATCCAAAAAATGGTCACAACCTGATTTTGTAGTAGACGTATGTTTTCCTACTTATGTAATCTGGAAAGGATTTAGCCAACTTTGTTTAAGCATGATTTTAAAGACTTTCTGTACATGTCTTAACATGAAAATTCTAAGTACCTATTCTCTCCTCAAAACATGTGGGATTTTTATTTGATTTTATTTTGTTTTGTTTTATTTTATTTTTTTTACCTGTAAGAAGTTAAACAACACTGAAAGTATCTCTGATATTCTAGTATTTTAATTCATGAATGTCTGGAACTTGAAGTTGTGTGACTATGCCAAGAATATGAAGACAGAAAACACCAGTATTTTTGTACTTACCTCCTGTGATGAACAAGATTGGCTAGTGTTTTGAAGTTCTGATGTATCTCTGTACTCCAGAAAAGATAGCAAAAATGCCTATCTCTCCCCTAAATGAGGAAAAAACCCTACATAGATTGCGGAGAAGATATAGGAGTGAAGAATGTTCTTACGAACATCATAGATGTTCATCACAGGCACTCAGAAAAACCACAGACAAGAATGGCTGTAGCACATCCATATTTGTTATCTATAGCCAGTAGCTCATCTGAACTTTACTCTTATCACAATATATAAGGAGTGAAATATTCAAAGCCTAGAAAGAGCCTTGGCTTTGCCGCAAAACCTACTATATACCTTTACAGCTTTCTAAATATCATTATTGCCATTTCTTTTCAAAACACTTAGGAGGAAAACCATAAGCAGTTACCAGTGTGAGGCAAGTAGACATATTTCAGATGCTTTCAAGTTTCAACGTCGGCCATTTAGAAAATGGTCAGGTATGGTTTTCTGACTCCATTTCTCAGAGCTGATGCTTTGACTTTTTCCTTAAGCTGAGTGTGAGAAAACATCAATGCAGACAACTCTTCATTCCTGTTTTAAACATCCTTATTCCTCAAATTTTCTTCAGTTTCCTTACTTTTACTATTTTACTCCTTAAGAGCTCCCAATTAAATTAATGAATAATGCTCTATTAAAGTCCTGCAAACTGCCCACATAAGAAAGCACTATTTAGTTCCATTAAGAAAGATGGTGTTAGATCCATTTACTTTATGATTCACTGTGTAGTCCAACAGGAATCCTCCCAAAGCAGTCAGTCTCATCCTCCCCCACCTCTTCCTCTCACTCTTCCCAACTTCACATACAGGCATAACAGTAGAACTCTGAAAAAGTTACTTAAAATACCAGAAGAATAATGTTCCTAATTGAATTTGTCTTACTATATTAGACACAACAGAAGTGAAAAAAATTATCAAACATATGTGTGTAAACATATAAATGGGGGGTTATGTCTAAATGAATATGCATATATATGTACATACATTTCTACATATCTCATTTCATGAATGTATTTTAGTGATATATTTTTGGTTTGCTTTTCTGTGAAGCCCAAATTAAATAATCCTTTGCAAACACTTTTAAAAATATTATTATTTTTATTATTTTTTAACATGTTATCTTGGATATACTTTCATGAAGTGAACTAGGTAATGAGTACCAAACATAAAGAAAAATATCTAATGAAGGTTAACTGGAAAGTTTTAAGATCTAATACGGCTTCTACTTCATCCCCATGTTGAAATGAGACCTGTCAAATATTTTTGTTTGCTGTCCATTCTGTCCAGTTGTCTTTGGACAGGGCTGTCCCTGGGATACAGGAGGCCAAGGCTCAAATTTCAGTTTGAAACAGGCTTTGTGAGAATTATAATTCTCCTGGGTCTGCTAGGTGAGTACTGATGGATGCTGCTGTTTAAAAACAGCTGCTTCTCAGCCAAGCCTTTCTTGACTTTTCAGGAAATAGTCAATTTCTATGAAAATTGTAGTTTAGGCAAATCATTAAACATTTGCTGACAACATCAATTCGATAAAGAATTTTGCAGATAATTTCAGATCGTTTTATACTGCACAGAAATCAGCATCACAAAACTGGTGGTTTGATGCATAATTTCTTTTTTTTTTTATTCAGTAAAATGTAATTGTTGAATGCTTCCAAGAGAAAGCAAGTAAAAAAAAAAGAGTAACATTCTGAGATACGAACTTGGGAATGGCATATAAACTGAGTTTTTAATAATTTAGTAATTTCAAATAATTAAAAAGTAGTGCTAAAGTGCTCATAATACAGTCCTTGCTTTATTTTGACCCTGTTTAGAACAGCACATTTGACTAAGTCAAATTCAATGATCTCCCCTAAACATCGATCTTTAAAGAAATTTTTGTTGTGTTGAGTCTGTCCTTTGACAAATGTGGAGACTTAGCTTAAATTTTGATGCCTAACACTTGAATGCCTAATTTAGGATGAGTAAAACCTACTGGTGTTTCTACTTCTGGATCCTTTGTGATTCTGATGATCTGGGTTAGACAGCACAAGAGAAATATAAGATAGAAATAATAATCCAAAGGAAAAATATGAAAACATTGGTTAAAATCAAGTAGTCCAAATTGTGTTTTCATGTATTGGTCTATTTCGTGAGCTACTAGATGCTGCTGCAGTAACACAGTATGATTGATTCTCAGCCTTCCTGTTTGTGTTGCTCACAAACATACTCAGAAAACAATTTAGAGGGTGGAATTTAATTTTTCAAGATTTTTGTTTCCTTAATAGACTTCAAACACAATGCTCAAAGTTGATATCAGGGTGCACAAGATATCTGACACTAAAGGAATCCATTCATAAGATGAATCTCCAATGCCAAATCTTAGGAAGAAAAATATTTTCACAGCTGACTTTTAATCCTTGAAAAACTGGATTTACAATGGAAATTATGACAGACCCTTAAGTATCACAGTACTACGGGGTACCTGTATTTGTTGTATAAAGCATAAGAGCACTAGATTTGTAGCTGTAAGTGGTTTCATTAAAATGGCAGATTTTTCTAGATTTTTCCCATTTCACTAGTTCAAAATTGTCAGTATTCCCCAACAACACCTAAGGAAAAATATAATAATTATTATTAAAAAAAAATTTACATTATTTTAATTATTGCTCCTATTACTGAAAGTTAAAGTTGCTGTGTAATATGAATTAGCAAGAAAATTTCAGAGAAGTAAACAGGTAATTTCTGGCCTATTTCTGCCCATTGTCAGTCTCTGAGGACCTGAACTGTGGGATCAGTTTCAGTCTTAAAGTAGGTTAGTCAATACTCGTTCTCATTTTCTCCAGAAATAACTCCCCACCAAGCTGGTCTATAAATCTATCAGAAGAAATTCCTTAAGAATTTCTGACATACAGAAGCCTTTATTCATCAAATATTTTCTTGAATTTTCTTAATGAACTCTGAGCCTTTTTATATCTCAAAAATACTTTTTTTATGCCATGGAAAACTGAAATTCTAGTGAAGGTTTATGTAGCAAGGTGAGTATGAACTGTGAGGACCTGATCCTCTAAGATAATTTGCTCAAGCTGCTGGCAACAGAAGAGCAATTGAATCCTTCAGTTCAAATTAGATGAACTTGTATATACTGGATAAGTTCATGCAAAGCTGTAGGTGAATGTAGATCAGAAGTCACCATATGTAAAGTCAATGCTCGCAGCCTGTTTCTTGCTTAACGAGCCAACAGGCATCTTAGGCTTACATGCAAAGAATGAAAAGGACATTTTTCTATTAGTTTTGGCTTCATTTTTCAATTTTAGATTGGTTCAGCCTAGGTTTACCTTAGATGGGGTTCATGTGCGTTGATACTGTAATTGTCTATTTGTCTCATTGTCCAAAGCTAAAATTCTTTCGATTTTGAGGTAATACCATAAATATGCTGAAGAAAAGGTAGGAAATTAGGAAGAGCAAATGAGCAAGGAAGGACAGGAGGCCTTGAAGACTCTAATAAACCTAACATTGGTTCTATATTTGTCTTGGAAACCATTACTTGCCTAATGCATAGGTATCATGCAAGCACTCCACTAATCTCATGTTCACCTAACCCTTGGTCAGGTCACACCCTTCAACAGTGAATAATCACCTCCCTGATTTTTGTGGCTTTCAATCTTCCTAGGGATTTGCTACTTCTATTGCATGTTGGCTCTGATTATTTCTTCCACTGCCTTTCCACTCACATTTTAGCCAAGTGTTTTCTTGCTAGCTGTATCCTCTCAGCTCAGCACAGGCATTACTTTGGCTTTTATTCTGAAATGCATTAGTTAGAGTTGTGCTGCAGCCTGTGTTAGTAACAATCCCTTGTTGGAGTACATCAATTCTCTGTGTGGGCCCTTGGAGAAAGCTCATGGGTACCTGGAGCTTGAGATTCACTTTAGGTGATAGGCAGCCAAAAGTTAATAATTTCATCATTTTATTCTGCCATTGCTGTCCTTTATGGCCTCTACACTTCTTGATCTCTTCGTAACATAGCAAAGACTTGCAATTAGTTGTACTCCTTTGTGTTAAGACCCTTCTAGGTTGTTGTCAGAGTTTGGATCTAGTTTTTTTGGGCTTTCTTTTTTATCTTCAGGAATATTTCTCCCATGGGGTGTTAATGACTGAGTACTTAACAAAAGCACATGGCCAAGGCCTTTCTCCTTGAGGGGGAGGAGTGNGTTTGTTGGTTAATGCCATAGTTGTTATTATTTGTTAGCTTTATTTTAGATATTAGTAAAGAACTGTTATTCCTATTCCCATATCTTTGCCTGAGAGCCTCTTGATTTCAAATTTATAATAATTCAGAGGGAGAGGGATTACAGTTTTCCATTTCAAGGGAGGCTCCTGCCTTCCTTAGCAGACACCTGTCTTTTAAACCAAGACAGTTGTCTTCTCTTTTTCTGCCATAAGAGCTGGTTTTAGATACCCTGCAAAGTCAGTATAGAGATGGAAACAGCATGCAGTTAAGATTTTACTGAATGACTGTCAGGACTGTTGTATTTGATATGCCTCTGTTTTCCCAGCTTTAGCTGGAAGTGCTCTGTCTCTTAGACTTTGACTTGACTATCATAAGGGTAATCACATTCCTGTCCCTTGACAAAAAGACTTCTACAACCACAGAGAATAAAATGAGAAAGTGGGAATAAGTTCTGTGTGTTTGTCTATGAGAGGTTTGGGGCACTCAAAACTGTCCATAAGGGTCTTTGCCCCACAATGATCACGCTAAAGTGGAAGGCAAACATCAGCAAAATTGAACAGCAAGAAAAGGATTGCAGAGATTTGTAACACAGCAGAAAAGACCTTGCTACAGGGGTAACAGGTCAGCGACCTCACCAGGATGAAGTGCTTTCCCACCAGGACATGGGTCAGTGTACAACAAAGGACAACAAAAGATCAGGGCACACACTTGTCCCACAAAAGTGGTGTGTGCAAAGAGGAACCATTCCTGGGCTGGGAGTGAGATTCTGACCCCCCAGCTGGGGGAAAACTCACTGGGGCCAGGTGGGTTGGGGTGGAACTTCTTGGAATGAGATATAAATGGATTTCAGAAATCTGAAGCTATGTACGCACATGTCTGATATTGTGTGTTTAGTTGTGTTTCTGATACTGATCGTGAGCCTTGTGTTTGCTGACATGTTTTATATGTCATTAGTAAATCAATAAATTGCTTTGATCCTGGTTTGATTTAAAGTGTGTGAATGGATCAGTTTTCCTCAGGGTCAACAACTAATCCATTAAAAAACTAGCACCGCTGCTTCAGGCTTCTGAGCAGGTCAGTGAGAGGGTTTACTGAACCATCTATGGGAAAAGAGAGAAAATAAGCTGTTGTTCTGATGATGAAACCGGCTATAATTAGATAAATTATCATTCTAATTCAATGACAAAAATTAAATATTTTCCTAATTATATTCCATGAAAGATAATTCATGCAGCAGTAGTTTTTTCTTTCAAGAAATTGTATCTATTTCTCATAAGCAAATTGCAGATAAAAGTCTAGGCTATTTAAATTTCATGTCTAAGTTCTAAGGTAAAAGTGCTTTCCCAGCTTCTTTAGGTAGGGTTTCTTAATCTCTGTTTTTACAAATGGAAGTTTGGTATGAATCTGCTATTTCATTCTCCATGGATCATTTCAATGATAAATCATTAAGAAAAAGACCGCCTTCCTTCAGAAAAAAATATTCCCCATTTATAAGAGATCTGGAGTACCCTGGAGCTGACTTAATAAAATGTTATAGCTAAGATAGTGTAATAATAAATCATAAAGATGTACAGATAACCATCTGTAGAATCCTCCTACAGATAACCACTAGTATCCTCCACAGTAGCATTTTTATTGTTTATATTGTTTGCAGATTTATAAAAGCTCCCAAAAAGCTTTGCTTTGACATGTTATTTGATGTACCATCCTGAAAAAGTCCACATAAAATAGAGAGATGTTTCAGACTTTGTGGAAAAATATTTATATAGTTAAATAAAAATGAAGATATGGAAGGTGGGATAGTTTGTGGCAAAAAAAATTGTGGTGATCATGTTCAGTTTATTAAAGACCAAAGTCTTTAAAAACATATTTATCCCTGTCTTGTTTGTTACATATATTTCTCTTATAAGTGAATATTACTTTTTGGATACCATATCAGCAGCAAAGACACATGTACATCAAGATAGTTTGGTTTTTTCCTCCATACTTATCTCAATAAAGTGTTCAAATTTGGTTCAGAGGGCAGTGGTATCTTTTTTTTGTGGACTTTACTAGACTACAGCTTAACATTTCTGTCGACTGACTGTGTAACATAGACTGTAATACATTATAGTTATGTATCCTCAATAGTCAAAATGCAGAAACACACAGAAACAGACACACATCAAGAAAAAACCACAGTCTCTCAATATATGTGTTTTAAGAAAAGTATTAGATAGTTGGTCGTGTCTTCACTAGGGAAATGTTATTAGATTTTTCTCATTTTTGAAAAGTATGTGGTTTTGTTTATGTTTCCACATAATAAAAAAATTAAAGTCAAAGTTTGTCTATGTATGAAAGTTTTCTGAATCAGTGGAAAAAAAAGTTGTTTGCAGAAAAGTTTAGCTAAATATTAATGTCCAGTATTGTTGGTGTTACACTGGCAGAAAAGGCATACGAGATAAAATCAATATTATTTTAACAAATAGTGAGACAGGTAGGTGCAGATACAGGTGAAAGCTTACTCATGGTTTTAGAAGTGCTATACATAAAGATTCAACAGTAAATAGTGACTAATTTTATTTTTTCACTGCTTGTAAACAACACTGTAGTGGTTTTTCCTGCTATGTCTTTCTCCAACACATCCTCACTTTGTTATATAAAATGCATATCAGCAGTGATGCAAATTGACTAGAAAACAGAGACTAAAAGAAATTCCAAGGGTCTGTGTAGGTTCCTGGGCAGCAAACAGAGAAGTATCTTACTTCAAGTAGTGCAGTGCAGCATGCTGAGTTTGTGTCACTTGCTACAGGGTAGTAAGGGTTCATAAAATCAAGCCACCTACATGGCTATAGATCTTCTATAATGTAACTTCTTTTTTTTTTTTTTTTTTTTGCCATGGGCAATAGATTTTCTATTACTGAATGTGAGCTAATGAACTAGCAGGCCAAGTCCAAGTTATCAAAACCTGTTGGATGTGTTTCTGTGCTGTAACAGACAGGACAGCTCAGTGGACAGTGTTCTACCTGCCTCTGACACAGTGGAATTTCAGCCCTGAGAACACTCTCTGTGTTTCTGCTGCTCACTGATGCTGCATCTTTTCTTCTGAAGCACATTGTAAACATTCCCATCATACAGATCTTCTCAGCCCACACAGGGATAGCTTTCTGACAAACTCAGTGGCATTACACAGCAATCCAGGAAATAAATTTTCAAGCTATCTCGTTAGATAACTTTATGGACTGCCTTTCCACAAATACAAGACTGGTCTAACCACCAAGGCCAATAGTCTGTAGGCACCCTACCTCTCTGAACTTTACAGGGACCTCTGTCTCAAGATAAAATGAGTCAAAAAGGGCATAAAATCCCATCCTTTTGATGAGTCAGCACCTGCTACTCAAACCACTCAACAGGGTCTCCCACAGCCATTAGAGACACTGCTGCTGGTCTAGTTCTGGTTAGGGGGGAAAAGAGGGAGGGTTTGGGATATGTTTTAGGGAACATGGAAAAAGCTGCAGCAGGGTTATATGAAGGAACTACCAATTTTGTGGAGCAAAAACAGTGGAATGGAAAAGAGCATGGAGCTATTATGGTGATGTGACTTACTGGTTATTGTTCATGTGCATGTAAACACATTATTTTTTATATATCCCATGTAATAAATTGCCATAGGTTCCGCTTATACATCATACTAAGAAAGAGACCCCAGTTTGCTTAAAATACATTTGATTAATGTTTTTGTTGGCTACATACAGGCTAACAAAAATTAATGTTCGAAGATGAAAAAGCTCAGGAATATAATTACATTTATTAAGAGACATTATTAGGTAAAATTCAGATAGTGGTAGTTTTTTATGTTACTTATATGTCTGAAGAAATAAAAAAACAGGATTAAAGAGATTTATCTCATTCAGTCCTCTTGCAGTCTCAGACAGCAGCCATTACAGGTGGGGTGTACTGCATACGAAGACTGTTGCTCTGCCATAGCCTTAGAATATGAGAAGTAATGCTTTCTAAAGTTTCTATATTTTAACCATCTGAAATAGAACTAAAAACCCTAATGGTCCTCATTTGCTATATTGGGCTTTGTTGACCAAAAGCCTGTCAGCAGTTACTGCTCTACATCCCGCAGCTACTTTCAGTGTCCTCCATGGCAGAAACCTCATCTCTATCTATTATGTATGAGCCAAGCCAAAAAAAGGAATCCACATTGTTCCAAATGCTGCATATGAGCTGGCAAAGTTATATGGCAGATTATATTCAGCTACATGAAATGTGGAAAATGTGGCCCTTCCAGGTCTCCTCATTAGCCCAGTATCATAACTGTAATTGTAGAGTATAGGAGAGGAAAGCCCAGTAGGAGGACAAAATAAACCATTTCTTCTTCAAGTATCAAAACAGGCTCCTGTAGTACCAGTTCAGGGTCAGTAAATTCATCTAATTATAGTGATGGTCTTTCATGAGTTAACAATTGAACAACACAAGTGAAAAGCCATATGTAATTCTAGTTTCATTTAAATCACTTTATTCAGATGAAGACATTGGAGTCTGATCTCCTGTGATGAAGTGGGGCACCCTAATCATTACCAAGGTCTTGGACACATCCAATTTCTGGACAGCATTGTATGCATTTTCTTTGCCCCTTTCTGTATTTTGAAGAGATATTAAATGTCTCTGCGGCAGTTTAGCTGTAGAAATTTCCTTTGAAGTGTTATGCAAGAGGAATGTAGAAATCTACAGTGTTATATTCTACCTTTATAGATCTCTTTATTTTTAGTGCTTTGGGAACATGTAGGATTTCAACACAAATGCTGAGATGGGTGCTCTCTTTCATGGATGTGCAGTTGTTTGATGTATAGTTTCGCTATCAAAAACAGTCTGTCTGTGCCAATTTCTTGTAGGTGATGCAGGTGGTAAACTGGGTGAAGTTTGATTTCTTTTTTTCACCCCCAGGTTTATTTTCCGCTGTTCCAGAGAAATTAAACATAACAGCCTTAACCTGTGTATTCATTTTGTTATGGGTTTGGCTGCAGTTTTATTTTGAATTCAAAGGATAATGTTAATGAAAAGCATTGGGGAAAAGGTTTTGGGTGGTTTTTGTTTGTTTGTTTGTTCATTTGTTTGTTTTCTGGTTTGGGGTTTTTTGTGTGTTTGCTTGGTTTGCTTTTTTGGGGAGTGGGTTGGTTTGTTTTGGGGGTTATTTGTTTATTTTTGGGGGGGTTAGGATTTTTTTTTGTTTTTGTTAGTTGGTTTGGTTTGGATTTTGGTGGGGTTTTTAGGATTTTTTGGGTTTGTTTTTGTTCTTGTTTGTTTGGTTTTTTCCAGATTAGAAGGGTGAATACTTGGTGAAATTTACTTTTTTTTTGAGGCAAAATGCAGGCCGGTTCTCCTTTTAACTCTTATACAGAGGTGAAATACGGTCAGGAAACACTAACACATACCTGACTCCCAGCAACTGAATGTACCAGTTCTTTGAAACAGCCACTCCATTTTTACCCACAGTTATGGGAACACCCATGATAAAACATTGGAAAAGGACATTCCTTTTTCATTTGAAAATGTTTTGTTTTCTATATGGAAGAAGAAAGCAGTTAGCTTAGACAAAAAACACAGTATATGGAATTTAAAAATTCCATTTACAGTATTCTGTATGCCAATAAAACCAAAATGCTTGTACCTATTAAAATATAGGTACATGATACTAAAAAACAAAACAGTCTTTCATTCACAAGCAGACAATCAACATGTCTTCAGTTTTATGAATCACCATGAGATATTGTGCATGACCTTTTGTGCTCTAAGCCACAAAGAACATTGAGTTGAATTATTCTTCCTCTAAAAACTAAACGAAAGCTCTTAAGAAATAAATTCTTCTCTGTCATAAAATTTTCTCCTTCACATGGTATCTTTTTGCTCATTTCATTAAGGGAAATAAAGAAAAGCTCTTAGGCCATTGGAATGGAAAAATAAACAAATACAAAGCCACATTCTTACCTTCATTGTAGCCTTAGGGTCTATTCAATATTTGAGTAAATGCTTCATTTTCTACCATGACCCTAAATTAAGAGTTACTTGCAGATGTTCTACCAAATATGACCCAAAAGCTCTTTAGGGTCATTTTATCTTGCAGGCTTGTTGCATGCCCAAATTCTGAGTGCACCTATCCTGTTCAAAGTAGATTAATCAGCTTAAAAGCATCCTATAAAAAGATATTTTTTTTTGGGTTTCAGATGCATGATTCAAGCACTTCCAGTTTGATTCTGAATATGATTCAGCTGGTGAATTAGAGGGAATAATGAAATGCCACTATACCAATGAGACAGAGGAAAAAGGATCAGTCAAAATAGGACCTTTAATAACTATGAAATATGACATAAATATGAAATAGATTTAGCTCTTAAATTACTGAGAGAAAATGGCTGATTTTCAGTGTGATCATCATTCCAGATTTCCTGACATACATATTTGATAAACTTACTAAATTTGAGAATCTCCAACAGTAACTTGAGGGAACTGCTAGACCAACAAATTCTAGCTTCAAATTAGGGAAACAAAAGTATGATGGAGCTTGGAGGCAAATTAAAAATTCATTTGATGAGCATTCCTTTAAAATATTGAATCTACAAAACAAGTGGGTGTAGAATTGTATGCATTTATTTAGATACACCTAAAAATAATAAAATATGAAAGATCTAAGCTCTATACACAATATCTTTTAATGCTATATAATGCTTCAGCTTTTGCTGAAGTGTTTAGCTAGGTCGAACTTTGCTATGTTTAAATAACAAAGGAACAGAAACAAGCATGTCTTTGAAATTCAGGGTTCACATTCGGTTAAACTACTTTTGAAATAATACCTTAAATCTGCTTCTAAATGTGTTAATTAAATTATTTAGTTTCAGATTTACTAGAGTTACAGTTTTGTCTCCTTTCAACTGAGACAAAATAGCTCTCTCTATAGAAGAGAGAGCTCCTGTTCAAAAGTACTTGTAGGCAGTGGCTGCAATGAAATACTAATGACAGGTAATTGTGATTTGTTGTATAAGCTTCAGCAATTACTCATCCACTAACAAATATTTGATAAGCATGTCTCCATTATGGCAGTATAGGAATGACTCGGCTGTTCCTGTGAAGAAGTGATTCCATCTTCATGATGTCTCAGTGATACTTCACCTTTCAATGACTTTTGAATTAAAATGTAATTGCAAGAAGAGTAAGACACACATATTTTTTGTTCAGCTGGCATGCATAGAAACTCAGACTGTGAATCAAAAATTGTCTTGGTTCCTGTACTTTTCTATATGAATCCATCAATACTTATTATTCTAGCTTCATTCATTTACACCAGAACAGTTGATTTTTATGCAGATCTACAGATGAAATTAAGTTGTTGTCTACAGTGATATGCTTCCCCTATCATTCTTCACTGCTGCTGCAATAACTGAAACAGCGAAAATACTCCTATGCTAATGAGCCTGACATTTAATCATGATGTTGTAAACTAAGTTTAAAAAAAGCCATCATTCTTAATTTGCAGGACATTTAAAAATGCCAGTAAAAAATCCAAAATTTTTCTTTTGGCTTGGGTTGGGTTGGGTTTTTGGGGGGTGTTTGGCAATTGCTTTTGGTGTTTTTTAGATACACAAACATATATGAGTTGGAGTAAGGTTTTTCTATGGGACAAAAGAACATTTACTCTGCTGTTAAAAAGTGGATGTTATATATTGTGCTGAATTTGCATAAGGTGATTGTACTTTTGAGATCTAAACATCATTGATGTAAAATGATATTGGGGACTATGGGATGGGGGAAGGTGAAGAATGAAGCAAAAAGCTGTTTAAAGCTAAATTTGTAAGCTCAACCTGACTAGAAAGATAAATCAAGCAGAACTGTTGAGCTTCATGCAGAATGATTCTCTCCTTTTCTGCTCATTACTTCTCCATCTAATCCAGTAAGCTATCTATAATTTGTGCCTATAAACCATCAGTTTCTTTAAAGCTGGGTTCCAAAAATCCAAATATGGTAGCTTCTGTGTCAGAAGTTTCCGCCTACTTCAGTAGTAAAATAATGCAAACTCTACTCTTTGTTCTCTGGAATTACACCCATCTCTTGACTGTGCCAAAAAATTAGAAAACAAAAAGGAAACATAAAATTTAACTTAGAATTAAATTTTTGTCCTGAATTCCTTCTACACCCAAAACCCAGAGACACTCCACAGAGGAAGGTATTTTTGATAGTTAAGTAATAGTTTTATTTCTGCATTTCTTACCTGGATCTTATGCATGTCTGACACATTCACAGGTATATTGCAAGAATTCTTAGGTAGGATTACATGCCTATGATATACATATCCGCAACTGAGCAAATTCTATGAAATCCCTTCTTAGTCAACACAGAGAAGCACACACTACTTGAGTTTAACTCACCTGCCTTGTAGGATCAGATATAATATTATTCCTGAATGGCTACAAAAAAATGTTTAAACATGCCATTGGGTTTTTTTTAGAACTTGGATTAGGAGAAAAGAATATGTAGACCAAAAGGCTTGAACAAATAAAACCTTTGACAGAATACTGCTGTTAAAAGGCATGTTAGTTTCTGATAGCTTTGCTCCTTTCAATTGTCTTATATTTTCACCAAAATAGCATTATGCCGGTTTTACAGAGTGTTCTTTGAGTAATTTATGTGATAAATCATAGTCTTAGAAACACACAGGACACAAAGAAAAATCAGATCAAATTACTTGCTTTACTAGGATTTCCAGGTCTGGGAACTGAAATCAGTAACTGCTCTCATGACTCTGGTTCTCAGTGCAGGAAATGAGCTGCACTTTGGAGTGATGCTAAACAGACTGTTAAATTGCATACACAAGGTGAAGCATAGATGTGTCACCTCAGGTTTGTCTGCATGAAGTTATATTAATTTTGCTGAAATTTTGCCTTTAACTAAGGTTCATCTTGTGCTGTCAGAGCCTAAGGCACAGTCTAGAAAGTGGGAGGAATTGTTTCTGTCATTGGACCATGTGGGTGGTATTGTTTTACACCTCCTACCTGGCAGCCTGCCAGATGCTCAGTCTCAGCCAAGGGTGTGCTTCTTCTTGGTCCCTCTAATGTGCCTGAGCAGAGGTTACCAGCTAGTTTTAACTTCCCAGTTAGTACTGAAACATCTCATTTTTGCACAGGGCAAAACTTATTAATTATTTACGACATGTTATTTATCACATATTTGAAATATTTGTTTACTTTATTTACTTAACTGATGTAAACATAGCCAGAAATAAATCTGTTGAGTGCAAGCCTGCAACTCTATGTGCTGCCTTCTGTGTCTCAACATTCAAAAATATTTACCTTCTTTCAGTGTCCACTGTGCTTTCTAGTCAAGGAAAGGGAAAAGCAGACAGTGAAAACTGAACCTCGGCTGGCAAGAAAGTTCTTTCAGTTCACTGACTATTATCTGTTTTTCACGTGGACACCAGTAGTACAGCTGCTGAGGAGTATAAAGAAGGATTACAGAGCTCTGGGAGTGGCAGTGAGGGAATTTGGAGCACAGGTTATTTTTTCCTCAGTCCTCCCAAAAAGAATGAGTTTGAAAAGGCCAGTGAATCAACAAGTGGTTACATACCTGGAGCCACAGCCAGGGATTTTTCTACTTAGAACATGCCACTCACTTTGAAAAATGTGATCTACTGGGAGCAGATGGGGTCCATCTGTCAGAGAAGGAGAGGAGCATCTTTGGTCATAGGCTTGCCAAGATGGTGGAGAAGGCTTTAAACCAAAGTGGCCAGGAAAGGAACAGTCTATCTTACTCCTTGATCTTTCCTGCTCCTTATAGCTGGATGCCAGGGCCAGCTATAGATGCACACAGGTTGAAGAGACAGAGGTCACAAGTCAGCAGAAAAGCATGTGAAGAGAAGTACAAAGGAATTACAGCCACTAAGTCAGCTTCACTAGGGCCCCAAATTAAATGCCTCTGTGCAAAGCACATAAACCAGAAATTAGAGGTGTGCATGCCTGCAGGGCTTTAATCTTATTAATGTCATGGAGACACGGTGGGATTGTTCCTATGACTAGAGTGTCAGAAGGGAAGGATACAAAGAAAGGACAGGCAGCAGATGCAAGGAAGTGGTGCTGCTCTCCATGTCCATGACCAGCTGGAGTCCAAGGAGCTTTACCTGTGGGTGGAAGAGGAATCGGCCAAGACTTTATGGGTCAGGGTTAAAAGGAGAGCAGGGACAGGTGAAATTATAGTGGGGGTCTGCTATTGGAACACATGGTAAATAACAAGGTGATTGTTGACATCTAAGATGGCTTCACTAGGGGCAAATAGCTCCTGAAAAATTTGGTCAGCTACTATGATGGGATTAGGCATTGATAGATAAGGGAAGAGCAACTAGCATAATCTCCTTGGATTGGTGCAAAACATTTGGCACTCTCCAGCATGACAACCTTGTCTTTCAACTGTGGAGACATGAACTCGATAGATGGATTCTACACAGAGTAGTTTGTTCAGTTCTGGGGCCCCAAACGTAGAAAGGACATGGACCTGTTGAAGCAAGTCCAGAGGAGGCCACGAAGATGAGCCAAGGGCTGGAGCACCTCTTGTATGAAGACAGGCTAAGAAAGCTGTGGTTGTTCACCGTGGAGAAGAGAAGGCTTCCAACACCTAAAAGGGCCTACAAGAGAGCTGGGGAGGGACTTTAACAAGGGTGTGTAGTAACAGGCAAGAGGAAATGGCTTTAAGTTGAAAGAGGGTGGGCTTATAGTAGAGATTGCAAAGAAATTCTTCCACTATGCATTTGTTGAGGCACTGGAACAGGTTGCCCAGAGAAGTTGTGGATGCCCCATCCCTGAAACTGTACAAGGCCAGGTTGGATGGGGCTTTGAGCAACCTGGTCTACTGGAAGGTGTCCCCACCCATGACAGGATGGCTGGAACTAGATAATTTATAACATCCTATGCTTCTACGACTCTTTAAAGAGAATTGTGATAGGTTAAAACAAAAAAGTACTCAAACATTTTTTAATGAAGACTTATCTCCAAAAGAACTAGTCTTTGATTAGATCAAGTGATTATCTTTCGAATATTGAAATATTCCAAGCTGTGGGGGTGCTAGTAGAGCCTGTGTTCTTGTTTATATAATGTTCTTTTCTCCTTGTCATGCAGAAAAAAGATTTTATGTGCTTGTGAACATGACTGACTTTACTTACAAAATAAGATGTGAAGAGACTGAGGACAGAATTCTGCAGTTTTCGGAAACAGAAAAAAAGATCGAAGGATTCCCACTGGAAGTTGTGCAGTGGGAAATCCAGGTCTGGTCTGCTTTCCAGAGCCCCAGAGCTCTGAAGTTTAAGATCAGGGGGCTCTAGGTGATGGCCTCCAAGGGTGCCTTGAACTGAGTCCAGCCTCCTATTACTCACTCTGCAATAAATTATGATGCTTGATTGCTGCAGAACTTTGGTGTCTTGGAGAGAGGAATCCTTCAATTTCAGCATTGTACTTTTTATTTCTCTTTTCTCCAAAGCCAACACACATCCAAGAATGCTTGCACAGCAGCAGAATCCCTTCCCTCCAAAAAAAACTCCAACACTAACATGTTCTGTTGATGGCAAGTATGTTAAAAAGATAGAAAATTACTTCCCCAAATAATGCAGTACATATGATTTCTAATTTTAATTGCATTAGGGATATATGTGTATTCATTTATAAGACCAAAAATAAAGAGAAAAATGAAAGTAAATAAAAAGGATAATTTTTAGACATAAATTTTTGGTAAGATTGTTTTGGAATTTTATACATAAAGCCTGATTTTACCTTTTCTGGCAATAAAGGAATTTGCAAATAACCTAGCAATCATTTAACACAGTAGTATAACAAGAACTGAGACAGATACAGAAAAATAATAGTTTCAAATAATAAATCTCTAAGATTTCAGAATAAGAACAAAGTTTCAAAACCTCTGAGGTTACTTTTGATCAGTAATGTCATCAAGCCCAAACTTGCCAGTTCTTTCAGATAATTATAGCATCCTACAGTTCTCAGTTTAAAAGACCAATTTCTGATTGCATTTGACAGTTCTTCTTATCCTTGAAAAAAACTCTTCCTGGGAAATGCTTTCATTCAGTACTAAATCAGATGCAAGGTTCCCAGTCTTCTTGTGCCTGCAACTCTATGCTTGATGAAAATCACCTTTGTTATTCTGGAAGGCTTCATTTTACTAAAAAAAATTTTTATATGTTTATATGTTAATATTTCAGAGGGAATGCTCTAAATCTGGGAGTTGATGATCTTGCATTATTAGAACTACTTAATATATGGCTTTTTCTCTTTGCTCCACACATAATCAAACACTTAACTCTTCCTGTAAGCATATTTTATGTTCTTCTCTCCTTTCAGTAACTGTCAATTGCAGATGTTAACCTCCAGATTCTTCTACAAAGACTGCAATTGCCTTTATTACAATATTATAGCAAATTCTTCTAAGTCAGTAAACATAAAAAACCAGGTCTCAGTCCGTGAAATAGAATTGAATACATCTAAAAATTATTTTTATACATATTTTTATTTGTTAAAAGCAAAAGGGTGCAAGAGGAGACTGAGATTCTGCCTGAGGATGTTCAGATTAACACTACAAGTAGTGTAACAAGCATATTCAATTATGCAGCCAGATTAGGTCTCCTTGACAAGGGAAAATAGTGGTAGGCACAAAAGAAATTGCAATCAGCAATCCAAACTAGGCATATTTTCAAGCAGAGCATGCTTGCATATGATGGAGAACACAAAACTAAACCATTCATTTTCTGTGGTCATTCGTCATTAGCAGAGTTGCAAAGTCACACCTCTCAGGGAACGAATTTCAGTCTTTCTGCAGTCACAAACAAGAGTCCAGAGGAGTAGTATGGTCAATTATGCAGAGCTCATAGGATCTCAATCCACTACTATCAGACCTGATGAACCTGCATTTGGAAACCAAACTGAATAAAGCTAGTTCCCAAGAATTCAAAAATCTCAATAGCCATTTTTAGCAGAAAGGTTAAACAATCACTAAAAATTTTACTAGAAATTTAGCATGACTCAGAAAAAGTATTTTCAATCCTTTGTAAGAATATACCCAACTTTCATTATTAAGCATTGCATCTGGTTATATAAAGTTATAAATCAGGGGTGATTAATTAACTACTTAATTACAATGTGATAAATTACTCAGATTTTGGGATGAATTTTGTTGAATGACTATTTACGCCATGTTTTACAGTCCATTCATAATTCTGGATCCTCGTTTCCGAACTGCTTCCAATTTTTTTCATTACTCTTTTTAAACCATTTGCAAAATGTTCTTAGTACCATTAAAAATAAAGGGAAAAAATAACTGATCCACGCCTAATTAGTATTTTCCTTGTTCAGGCATCCAAGGACTGTGACAGTTTTTTTGGAAATGCTGCCACACTAGAATCTATATTCCATTATTTACACTCATTACTATACATCACATATAATTAAAATGAGCATCAGAAAGGCAAATTTATACAAATATGAACTAGAAAAAAAAAGCCATATACATTTATATTCTGTTTTACTCAGTAGTTATATCCCTAATGTGAGAAGACTTACATGATGTTGACCTAATCATTTTTGTTCTATCACTGAAAACAAAAAGTAATAGCAAAGAAGCTGAGTAAGCTATATTATCTGATGTAAATTATATTAACCTTTTTCAGTGCCATAAACTAACAACATTATCAACCTGAAAGTGTTACCTCTTCCTTTGAAACTTTCAATTGATAAATTATCCTTAGGTTATATTTCTAAAATGGTGTATGCCAGTATTAAAACTGGCATTAAGTACACATTCAATTCCTTCAACATTTACTCCTGCAAGTTACAGGACAAGGCTGGGCAACTTCTTATAAAGGCAACTCTCAATTTCATCTAGGAGAATGTTAGCAGTAGTTAACAAACATCTTGGATGGAAACTCAGGACTGAATAATAGATGAAGAGAGAAATTCAATAACAGAATCATACAGATGGGGAAAAAATAATTGAGAGAACAAAATTCAAACATTCTCTGAACATATGTTGATTTTGCATATAGCATATAATCAGAAGGGAACTCTATTGTCATAAGGCAACTAGTGATAGTGTCTTGTTTAATTGACATTTTTTCACAAAGATGCCCAAAGAAGTTTGTGTTTTGTGGATGTTATTGCTGCCGTTATTCATGCTCATATTTCAGACTTTTGGTATTGTATTTCTGGGACCAAAAACTGTAGATGTTGCTGCTCGTGCTCAACTTGGAATGCCTACCCCGATGTAAGGCAATCCAGAGCCGGCCCGACCCCAGTGCCCCTGACCTCTTCGGGGGGTGGTGGCACCGGGGGGGTTCAGGTATGACCCTGCCAGTGGATAGCTGGGTATTAGGCTTAGGGTAAAGGGTAGATTGGAGCCAGCAGGATGCCGAAGGAAGGAAAGAGAGGGGCTCAAGGTGTGAGTATTCAGTGAGGTTTATTGGCGCGTGCACTGAGGGAGCTCAGGGAGCAAGAGCCCAGAACAGCCCTCGATAGAAGCTTATAACATAACCGGATAGCCAATAACGTGAGGGTCCAGGGGAGGAATTAGGGAGGGTCCAGGGTTAATAGACCACTAGGGAAGGGGAGAGGGAGGAGTGAGGATGAATGACATGGGAGTAAACCAACAATACATCGAATACAACAGAACCTTCTAGCACAGGGAGGAGAGCGGAGGGAGAGTGGCAGGTGGGAGGACAAACAGGGAAAGGGGAGCCAGCCCCCTGGAAGCTCAGCCCTTCTGGGGCATGCCATCAGAGACTCCACCCCAGGGGTCCCTGCCCTTGGGCTCCTTCTAAAGCTTCCTAAGAGGGTAGGGGTTTTAGGGAAAAGGGTTTTAGGGACACAAACCACTGCAACATGTAGATACAAAGACAAATTAAATTCTGTGAATTTCATTCTGTGAATTTCCCTGGCTCTTTTGCAACTCAATAGCTCAGAATTTCCTGATGAGATCATTGAATAAAAAGATGTTTATGCAACATCAAGATGATACACAAAAGCAAGGGAAAAAGGGAGAAAAAAACCTGATAATGCATTCTTTCTTTGTTCTTCTTATTAATATTCAGGTACTTAACACTCAGATGCTTCTTCTGTTGGTTGGAATAGTGACAGTGACTTCAGTCAGCCTTCCAGGTTGCTCTCTGGAGGCAAAAGGAAGGAAGGAACGTTTTGGCATCCTTACACAGTTGTTTATAACATACTTTATTCCAATCCTGTTCATGTGCTTACTTCAAATATGACAAGTTCTGGTAGCAATTGTGGTTGGAAAGGGCTCCAGAAATTACTTCTTCTTCAGTATACAGACTTCAGGTGGTAGAGAATTTAAATCACCCCATGAAATCTTGTTCCTGTATAGAGCTACCTTCTCTTCATTGATTTTAAGATTAATTCATGCAATAGATTTGAAAATTCTTTATTACTTAATATCAGTCATGTTGAATTTTGCACAAAATCATAAATATTTCTATGTTTAAGTGACTTTAGATAACTAAGACTGATTAAAAAACTGAAGGGTTTACAAAGTATATCAAGATTTAAGGTTTGTTTTCATTCAAATTCAAAGAAATTCAAAGAAACTGAATTTCATTCAATTCAAAGAAATCAGATTCTTTAATTGCCAAAATATACATCCATTGGAATGAATTTTTTTAGGAGCATTCACATCACCCATTTTAGTTACTATTTTGTAGAGTCTTTGTTGTCAGGAAGAGTGAATGACAGATATAGAGAAGTATCCAAAGGAATTTGTAATACACCACTCCCATCACCTTCATTTTTTTAACTCAAATGGATTGCAAAAGGGACAGAGCAATTTTTGCATACAACAATAGGTTACCACATATAATTGATACAAATATTCTTCCTTCTTCTTGCTTTTATTTCATTAATTATGGAATAGAATTCTCATAGGCAGAAAAAACCCTTCAGAAGTTCCTAATTGATACTGGAGTCCAATAGATCATGGATATGGCTTTCTTCAAGCCTTGACCTTATGTTACTTTCCACTGTAGACTTTAAAGAGATGCAAAAAGGATTGCAACATATTTATTTTAAAAAACCCAAAAAAACCAAAAAAACCCAAAGAAACAAAACAAGCAAACCAAAACAAAAAAAAACCCCAAAACCCCCAAAAACTTAGCTGAACTGGCTGCTATTAAAAAAAAAAAAAAAAGAAGATTCCAAAAGCACACACAGTTCCCTGGAAGCTGTACAGTTTCAGAATTTACAGGCTCAAGAAAACTATATCTAGGAGTCTGAGTGGGCTCCTGGGAAACAAATGACCTGACAGACAGGCTAAGAAAGTGACATTCAAGAAATATTTTATGAAAAGACATCCCTGATTGTAGTGTCTTCAATATATCGATCTCAAATTATTAGCCAAGTTTTTTGGAATACCATAAGTTCCTTTGTATAGATTACTTGGATAACACCAACAGATCATTCTCGGAAGAAACAAAAATTTCCCAGAAAATGTGGTGTTTAAAAGGTTTTAGTGTCCTAACAGAAAGATGTCCAGCTGACTAATGAAAAGCACCTTCAAGAAATAATATGCTTGTCCTGGTTTTGAGTAAGCAAGGAATTTGTGTAATAAGTTTCAAAGTAGAACTCCTCCAAGAAATTTTCAAATACTGTATTGCTATAAAATTTATTCTGCATTGTAAGGAGTCTTATGCAGGAAATTATGAAGGAGCGAAGGAATGAAGGTAGGTGTGCTGTCACTTTAGCATTCTGTTCATAAAAACAGTGGTAGACTGTTAAATGCTAGTGTGCACTGTAGAAGATCCTAAGAAAGATTCAACATAAAATCAATTTATGTCAGTAACATATAGCTTCTGTCTACTGCTAATATGAACTTTGCACTGATTTTCTGAACTTAGAGATCAGCCCCAGAAAGGTGTAACCTCTTTTTTATTTGTTTTTGTCTGGTTTATTTTACAGTCATTGCTGTCTCAGCAGCTTAGATCTTGGCAACTGTCTTCATGAAGAGATGAGACAGTGTATGCTAGTGATGATATGAGTGTTTAACCAGAGAGAAAGTGAGAGACAGAGAAAAGCACTGGAAGATTTACAATGTTGCTATTATAGAGGTTTTTGGAGAGTGGAGGTGGCTGTTTTTTGGAGTGCTTTTTTTTTGTTGAGCTGTTTTCGGATTTTTTTGGGTCTTGCAGTAGACTATGAGTAGGTGGGAAGAACTGTGCAACCAATTCTCTGTAAGAAAGTGATGACTGGCATTTAGATATGATTTTCCTGACATCCAAATAAACTCTTCTGGTAGGATAAATATTAAAGCAATCTGATGACTCACTCAGTTCATAAGTTTCTTGAGGAGGTTTAATGAAGAACTTCCATCTTTGTGTGACTTTTCATTTTCCACTTCACACATTAAAATTAGAATAATCATGCCCTACCTGCCTTCCAGAAGGAAACCCAAACAAATATCCATAGAAATGTCATTCAGAAATAGAACAAATTAACTGTGAAAATCTGGTGCCTTTATTTCTGCATTTTCTCAGTTGGCCATTGTTTCCTGACGTGGTACAGTTAAATGATTCTTTTAAAGATAGCACATTAAAAAGGAGCATAACCACAGTAGATTTTTCATTATTCTGAGCCCTATAGAACTTAGGAATATTTTATGTACATTTTTCAGATAATGTACAGAAGGTTGATTGAATGGCAAGATAACTAGGAAAAATGGAGTAAATGTTATGTTGTGGAGACCAGTGGAATAATAAGGAGACTATAATTTAAACCAGAGTAGTCAATATCTCTGTTATAGCATCCTACTGAACCAGTTTAATAAGGCCTCTACAAATAGAGCTACACAGCAGATACTACAGAACTGGAGGTGGTTGCTTTTTTGAATTCTTGCAAAAGTCTCAAGTTGCTTTTAGCAGTTTATGATGCCATGATGGCAGGAATGTTTCAAATACCAGGATAAACTGAGAAAGAAGGAAAGTGTGAATCTGAATCAACTGATATATTTATACGGAATTAATTTGAAATGTCTTTTTCTGTTAATTTTACTCATACTACTGAAAATCAAAAACTGAGAATTGACTTTAGTGTTCTGAATCCCAAGAGTGCTTATGTGGAGTGCTGATGTGGATTTCCAAACCAGAACTTATGCTGACTAGATTCAATAAACTTTGATCTATAAATCTTGACTTTTTTCCTAAAATATTACGATGTTTGCATACATATGTTGTCCTTAGACAACACCTAGTCTCATAACACTCCATCATGTAAATTCTACAGCTAACAGGTTCAAAAGCAGAGTGCCAGTTAGACTTTATTAGCTACAGATGGAAGGGTATGATGAATCATTCACAGGTATCAAACTGTTGTAAAGATCACATTCTATTATTTCAGCAATCTAGTTATAACGCATTGACCCTTAATATGCTAGACTTAACAAACAATTGCTTTATGAATGATTATTATGTAGATTGTTTATAACATTATTTTCAATTGTGACAGCTTGAGGAAACAATGAAATGTTGCTGCATAATCTGTTCTCTGCCTCACAGGTATTTCCTGGTAGAAATGATCATGAGAAATGTGAAGTTTTTGAAATTATGTTATATGCAGGAAGCAGGAAGGCCCTTTAATTATGCCCTTAAGTACAGAATATTTGCTTAATTGCTTAGTAGCCCTTGTATCCTGAAAATTTAATTAAGTGATGATTAACTATTCATTATAATATTTTCCTGTTATTATTCAGTACAAGCTGCACATTAACTTTTAAAGTCTTTATCATGTTTGGAATTAAGCAACCCCAATTCTCATCAACTGCACAGACTTACTGTGATACTACAATAACTCATCTACTTCCCTTGCTCAATTAATAATACCTGATTCATCAGGCAAATCAGAATTGCCCATGGAAAAAGTCTGGCATTTTAAGCAGTGGAAGCTAATCCTATTTCCTGCCTCAGGCCTCTGTTCTGTCAGGAAACATGCTTCGTTGCCCTGGCCCAGCTAGTTCAGTCTGGAAAGCTGTGATATGATACAAGCTGCTCTAGATGGGGCTCCAGAAAAGAATATGTGGAGTTTAGAGCCCCTTAACCTCCATCTGAACATGAATGTCTAAGCTCAAAAACGAGAGGAAAAAGTAGAGCCCTTTTTATACAATTAACTTTTGGGGTCCCACTACTTGGGACATTGGAATCCCAGTTAGTTATTCACTTCTATCCTGAAGTAATCCCAACTGACTTCTCACTTCTCTGGAGAACATGTTGGTCATGGAGAATGCACCATTGTAAGCAAAGCCCTCCATATCTCCCTTTGAAGCTGTGCTGCTCACTGCTGGGAACTCCAGGAAGATTTCAATGGCAGTGATCAGCAGACCTTTGCCTGGTATGAGGAGATGAGCTGTGCAGATCTGAGATACAAAAAGATTGTGACATTTTTTCCTCTTCGTAGCAGAGGCTAGCATGTTGGATTCCTTGCTCTTCTTGTTCCCACTAGATAAACTTGGGATCTTGTTTCAGGTGCCACTCTTGCTTCCTATCCCAATGAGTCATAATTGAAAGGATACCTCTCTTAGAATAATTTTAAAATGCAACAGAGGTGAGGTAAGTCCGGCACCATTCATTCCTAAGCATTGTGTAAAGCATTACTTAAATTAGTTGATTAGCAGGAATAGAATTAAAGGAAAGAACAAGTAGAACATAGCTGTGCTCGACGACTCAGCTGCTGCATTGCTTTCAGTGATGGTGCTATGTGTCAGCTGTTTCTAGAACTAATCAGCTGAATTTCTGGCAATCAAAATATTGGAAAGTTGAGGAGTTTATAGGGATAATACAATTTTTCAGCCATCCTTTAAATAATTTTTTGTACCATATGTAAACTTTATCTCTGCCTACATTTTCAAGTTATGGGGTAGAAACTCCTGAAACTTTCTGGTATTAAACAACTTCTGAAGATAGGACTTTGCAATTGTGGTGGTATAACTTATATCAAAACTTCCCGGCATAAAAGGGGGGGCGGAATCGGAAATGAGGCATTCCAGAGCAGTTACTACAGCTTCCGCCTCCAAAAAACTCATAAAAACCCGGTGAGCACCTGGAGAAGCTCTCTTTTCGGCTTCCGGTGGACTGACAAGGTGTGCCTTTCCTCTCCCCCCTTGCACCGTGCTGGTGCAGAGGGGGGAGGGGGGGGAAGAGGAGAAGGAGCCCAGACCCATCTTTCAGTTTCGCGTGGTAACATTATGCGGGAGGTAACAGTAACAATATCGCTCGGCTCCGCTCTGAACAAGGAGAGAGACTTTACTTTTGCTGCTCTCAACTAAGGAGCCTCGCTGGCTGCACTCCGCCTGCCTCGGGCCGGGCCGATTTTCTCGCGGCGGGGGAGGGGCCGGGCCGGCCTCGTGGTGCCTGGATGCACCTTCGCCTGGGAGCCCCGCGGCTCGGCATGAGAAAAGGGCTCGGACAGTTCCTTACAGCCCAAACACAGCCACGCCGGCCCCGGCAGCTGAGCCACGGCGTGGATGGAAAGCGATACAAATAAACTCCTTTCTCTTAAGCTCCAGCGCTGAATATCTACACTTAGACTACGCGGGCTGAGGCCATGTGACCATCGCCCAGCCGAGAGACAAATTAACTGCTTTCTTTTTCAGTATCAGGATGGGACTCGAAAACATCCATTTTCTCCCCCACACAGAAAAGGAAAAAAACAAGGACACCTACGAGAGGTACAACATAAAGACTTTTAAGTTAAAGAATGTAGCCAAGCCTATATTTAAAGGAAGAGATGAGAAGTGCTTTAATGTTAAATTTCTCTTGTAAGGACATGTTGATAAACTTAGCTATAACATACCCTGTAATATATGAACACTGGTCTAAAAATGGGAAAAAGAAAAGATGTAATATTCTAGGTATAAGCAGTGAGCTAAGAACTCTTATATAAATGTTTTTTGCCCCGGAAATAATAGCAAAAACCTTGTGTTGCCGATGATGAAGAAAAGTGGTGCAGATGAATGAAGAAAGGGAATTTTGTGTCACTGTAATGGAAATGTTCATCTTTTAAGAAGTACCTCAGCGACCATCATATGTCCATTTTAGTAGCCCTGGGAAAGCTACTAAAAATGGGAAGGGTTCTTTCAGACAAGCAAATCTCTTTCTCTGGGCGGTTGCGTGCTAAAGAAGCCAACACCATAGGAACTGCGTTTCCTATGGAAAATCAGCATGAAAGAGCAAGAGAAAGCTTCTCTCCCTTACATGGGTTGGGAGGGGACCTGTTCCAGAGGTGGTTTCTTTAACTACGAGTCAAGATGTTACCTTTTGTTTGGTCAGTAGACAGAATAAGGAAGTGTGGGGGGGGGGAAGGGGAAAGAATGTTCTAAAGAAATCTTGTTCTAATTCCTGGTTATCATTGTTATTACTTGCTTTAAGTCTGTTAATAAATTTCTTTTTATATTCTTTAAAGTATAAACCTGCCTTGCCTACTATTGGTCCTTACCTCACAACAAAAATCAAGTAATTTTAGTGAATGTGCTAATGTTTGGCCATAGAGCTGCTGCAACTAATATTTCTGCCTAGTTTTCAATTCCCCAAACCTCTAAACCCGCAACAGCAATGTAGTGCTGTTGCAATACCATATTCTTTATGTAACAATTTGCATACTTGTTGAACCCAGAAATGTCTTAGTCATGGTGCTAAACTTGTGTATGTGATAAGTAAGTGAAATTAGGACTGAGAAGGAAGTGGGATAAGACTCCACAAAGGGGTAGCAGTGGAAACCAGTTCATTCAGAAGCTCTACGATGGACTGATGAAGGAAGAGATTTTCTTTGTCAGAAATTTTGGTTCTGAAAATCTTATGAAAGTTCTCATTTTTAATTCTTATTTTATAGGGTATATTATTAACAGTACCTCATGAGCCCACAGGATGCATGAATAGTACACTGTGCATTTCTAGCTGGTACTTTAAGTATAGTTGGATAATTTTTATTTAATATTTTAATCTGAATATTTATATTTTCAAAATTAAAAATATTTAGTGTTAGTATTTCAAAGTACCTTAAAATTTAATAGCATTAATATCATAAGCATATTCTGACAGAGGGAAAACTAGATACATTTTGGATCTGCCAACAGTCAGGACTGCCTAAGGGCAAATCTACATTCATCCTTGTTTCTGCATTTTACTGTAATGTTTGCTTATAAAGAAGAGCATCATTATGAGTTTGAGTTTGATAAACACTGTATAAAAAAGGCCATAATGTTTTTAGCTCAGCAATAGGTTTTAATCGGGGTACTTAACAGCGATGACACTTATATAAGAAAAGAAATTATAACTTGTTTTTTTAGAAGGGCCTTTTTTTCAAAGGTTACCGATCAAGCATACTGTTAGATTTATTTTTTCCTTTTTAGTGTGTGCTTTTTTAGACTTCTGCAGCCCACAGCTTTTCTACATGAATGTTTTAGGTGTTTTTCAGTTAGTGATTGGGACACAATTCTCTAGACACTTACTAGTAATTTGATGATGATATTAATCTCTGTGCCAGTAACTAAAACACCAATGGTTTAAATCACAAGATGAGGCAAATGTACACACTTGTTCAGAGGAGAAGATCCTCCTGTCAAAAGTGCTACCCCTGCAACAAAAATTACAGTGCTAAGCTCACTGAAATGTAGTTCACCGAAGCTCATATGTATTTTCAAGTGATATCTAAGTATGAAAATATTTCTGAGGAACATCATAAAAACTTGAAATGCTAACTAAACTCAGGTCTGGTAGTGGTTAAACTTGTCATGAGCTCTTTCTTAATGATTGCTTCTTTGTTCTGCAAAACTGAATAAAAGCTCTGCACTGAAAAAGGTTTTGTTTTCTGTGGGTATGTTCCATGCAAAACATAAACTAATAGGAACTTATTACTGGGTTGTGTTGATGCTCTAGCCAAAGTGATATTAAAGTGTCAAATTAGTTTTTACTTGCTTGCAGTCTCTCGGATGCTGAAATGCACTGTTTTCAATGCTTTTAGGAATGTGACTAGGCACAACCCAATTGATGAAGTTTTAATTTCACATGGATGGCAATTATCCATGAGATGCTACATAACAAAACTACTAACATTATAGCTGAACATTTGTTTAACTCTTGTAGAAAACATGACGTTTATTTTATTATTATAAGGTTAAGAGTTACCTAAAGAGGAAATATTTTGATATGAACTGAAACATAATCTGCATTTTCTTATTCATCAGACTTGTGAGAAAATCATCAAAACTGTAAACACTTTTATGTACTTTCATTGTTTGCCTATAGAAATTCCAAGGTTGCATGTAAATTTGCTTTCTAAGATGTTTTAGCTGGGACTGATCCTAGAGTGTAATTCCAAGCCCACTGACTTGACTCCCTGAGTAGCAATATGTTTTCCATATTGTCAGGAGTTCCAAGCTGGAACAGCTTGAGACTGAATTTATGTCTCATGGGGGGAAATAAAAAAGCTATAACCTGATGTTTCAGTGCTTGTTAGAAAAAAAAAAAAAGAAAAAAAAGAAAAAGTAGTGACTGTTTTTTTATAAATCTGAAGTAATAACTCCGTAATGTTTTATCCTAGGAATGCATTACTTTGTAATTGATCTGCTCCCATTTTGAAGGAACTATCATCCATTGATTCTGTTATTTAGAACTTTTCTTATCAGAGCTCTTTCTTGCCTTCTAGGCTTTGAAAGAGATCAGATTATCCTGAACTCAAAGCTGTTTTCTGCTTTCAGTCAGAAAATTTGGCATACTTTTGACTTTATAAATTTATTCTTCAGTTATTGGAAAACATTTTTTCGGAAGGTTAATGATCCTCTGTATGAAAGATTTGTATCTGTGTAGGAAAGGAGGTTAATGTCACAAGTGAAAAGTTATTTAAAATTATTTTAATTAGTCTACATTTTTTGCCTCTCAGAGAAATTAAAAGCCAGAATAAACTGGCCTGAGCATTTCTAGGACTATAGTCTCTCAGGCATGTATCATTTTGGTTCGGATTTCCAGACATATGTTGTATATCTGAAAGCCAGTTTTAGTACAAAATGTATTTTCTTAAAATACCTGTTGTTCCCATCAACCACTGAGATGTAACAGGAGTACATTTTAAAGTTTTCTCTATTAGTAGAGTAAACTATGTTGATTACATAAAGTTTAATTTGGAAGAGGATCATTTCACTTGAGTTAATTAATGTTTAGCTGAATTTTAGGCCACTAAGAACTTGAACATTTAGCAAAATGTTCTTCTCCTTTATATGACTCTACCTATGGAAAATTTCCACAAATACATCCAAAGGAAGCTTTCATGTGCTTACTGTATTTTATCTTGTTATGATTCGTATGCACATATTTTTGATATTACATTATGTTCATTTTATGTCCTATAAGTTTCATGTTCTAAAGCTCATTTACTTATGTAATCAGCACAAAAGAGCTCTGCGAAAAAGGCACTAAACAAAAGAAGTGATGTGTTTTCCAAGATTTGAGGGAGTTGGGATTTAATTTTTCATTTGGTGTTATGACCAAAACAAATTTATTTAAAGGATAGGAAGGATAAGCATCACATATTCTGTTTTTCTTGGTCTGTAGTTATTTATTTTTAGTAGTACCGCAAAAAGAGTTTGCAGTAATACATTTTTTCAAGAGTGACAGCTGAAAAGAGAAACCACTGAGAAACCCCTTCAAGTTAAATTCTGTTCAGTAGAAATTCTAGTGTTTGTATATTTCAGTCTTATAAAGGAAGCTAAATCATGAAATTCATACATTTATATATCGAAAGAACACATTTTGTTCACAGTGTCCTCTTGATCACACAGATACTCAAATGCAGTTGCACAGTGCAAAGATCTCAACATACTAATTATGCTTATTGGGATTTAAGGAGTTTAATCTAATCAGATGGAAATGGGTGTGTCAGACTAGCTTAGAAGTAATTAATAGAACATATAATTGATGTCTTTCCAAATGCTGCTTTAGAAGGGCAAAAGAAAAGCATTGCTTGACCTTGCTGGATGCCCAGATTGTCAAGGTGTTACTTAGGAGTACGGTCACTGAAGGCCCACAGGTTAGGAATTGCAAACAGATGCAAATGAAGATACAAAAATTAGACCATTACTGGGATGGTGCATTTAGTTATGGAAAGTGATTTTTAAGACGAAATGTTTAGGTGAGCTACTACGTTCTGATTTTAATAACAGTAACATCTTATTTTGTGTAGTTAGGAATGCCACCTAAGGAAAATGTATGATTATAATTTTTGTCCTTTAATGTTGATTCAGTTTCCCTAGGGAAAGTTTCTGCCATTCTGAGCTGCCCAGCCCAGCATATCACCACATCTTAAAAATACACACAGATTCACAAGCAAATCAATGAACACCAGTTTACAGTGTGGGGCTTACAGAAAAGAAATACCTTTTCATGAATCAATAATGCATTTTGTAATAGTTACTTTTGAAGTGTATGAGGATATGTCTTCAGTGTAATCTTTTATTTAAGCAAAGGAGTATACATTGCCCAAAAGATATTGTCATAAGAGCTCAAAGAGAAAAAAAAATGCTTGAACTTTACAAGCCTGTGTGAGATTCAATGAAAAATAATTTACCTCAATGATAATTAAGACATTATTAAATATTACTGAGTGATAAATTAATAATTGTATCTCAATTTGTGTTTAGATCATTGCTAATGATTTAAGTGAGGCTCGTCTACTCAGTATGCCCTGAATTACTATGTAAAGGCTGATTTGTTCTGGGAATGACTTAGCTGGGAAAAGCTGCTCATTGCAGCAGCTTTCCAGCTTTCAGAACCCTTCTCGATTATCTCACTGTACTGACTGCTAGCAAAGCTCAGAAGTTGCTGTGACTGCTTCTAAACTGTTGCAAATCGCATTCTGGTGAATGAAGGAAAATTGAAATGGAGGGTTTGTTTAGTTTAGAAAGTAAACATATTGGTTTAAGAGTCGCTATAAATTGGTTAAGATCCACTGAGCAATCTCGATGTGAAAGACATGACTTTCAGTAAGCACCTAGAACAAAATATGCTGAAAGTGGGAGACATTGCAATTAGCATACTAAACTTTACTTACCTGTGATTTTCCCTATAGATTTTCCCTATAGGTCTGCATGAATATGATTACATACACTCAGCATTCCTGGGATTTTGTAATTCAATTGTTAAAAGAGGCTAAAAACTTCGAATTGTTACACATATTTTATGATGGATAAAAATCACTGTAAGGCCACTGTATTTATTGTCTTCCTTTTTATTTCGGCTTGTTCAAAAATAAAAAAAAATATATCTCTGGTAAAGCTAAAAGATAAGAGAAATTTGGGACTTTCGGATATCATTCCTTTAATAAAAATACTACCCTGTCTCCTAGCTAAATGAAATGTTATATATAAACAGAACAAAACTAACCAAAGAAAGATGAATGTATAGTTTCTTGTTACGCCAGATCTAAGAGTTTTTAAAAATGCAAAATAATTTGTCATTTGAACATCTTAGGGTTAAGCTGCTGCATGAAAATGACATTCACTCTAAGCCATTTGATTTTGGCTTTTGGAATTTTCTAAGTGTTTTTCTTTTTTAATTAATTTAATATTTATTTCCAAATGAAATGTTTTCTTGGATGAAAGAACTGATTTTCTAAGCCAAATTTATTTGCAATTTGGCACAAAATTAGGATTAGTTTTAAATGTCCTTTTTTACACATTTTTACACTATTTTTCAATGGCAAGTTATTTACTCAGATGTAATGATAAATCCTGCAGGTCTGTACTGAAAATGAAAGATATTCCTATTTTGGTATTAAATATGAAGTCTTTATTGTTTTACTAGTAAGTAATGTAGTTCTGCATCAAGGTCACAGGAAGATTATGCATCCTAATACTTAAAATGTGCAAGGATTTAATGGCCTGAAGAATTTAGTCTTGAAGACTGCTTTTATTTATGTGTAAATTCAAGATCACTTAAGTGCAAAGCCAGCTGTAAATAAAATCTTTATAGCTGGAAAAAACTTTTAAAGTATGCTGTAGAAATACCTCTTATTCAAGTAGCTATGATTTGTCTAAACTCATAATAGGAAATTTTTTTTTTCACATAAAGAAAAGCTACAAAGCCATTTTAACTCATATTTTTTGAGAAAAGAACAGTGAGGTCTTGATATTCTTTCTGAAATATAAAATGCTGTTAAATTGTGAATTTCACATAATGCGGGTGAAATATTGTGTAGAAAAACTGAAAATGAAGACAATGTAATTCATAATCATAATCTCATTCTTCTGGGAATAAAGAGATCAAGAGATCTCGGATTAGAAATAATATTTGTCTCTTCATCCAGATTACACAGTGGGGGGACACTGAAAAAGTCCTAAATACAATTACTGTGAACAGCATGTTGCTACTAGTTAAGAAGGATGGCTGATTACAGTACAGAGCAAGAAGCCTGCCTCTGTGTACGTTGTTCCAATGGCTCTCACAGAGAATTCAAAGGTGAGACAATCTTAGGTTCAAAAGATCTCACTGGTATTTCCATGTGGCTCTACTACTGACTCTCTATCCTTATTTCCACTTTAGATTTTAGAGACTACTCATGTTTTTGACTGGAAACATATAACTGACAGTAGGATCACAGAGACTTTGCAAAGAGCAAGAGCAAAGCTCTGACATAGGAACATGGAATTCAAGTCAGCTGCCATAACATCAGCAGCACTAAACTCCTGGAAAAGAGCTGCCAGAGCTTTACAGCCTTTGCCATTATCACCAGTCTAACACACACTAATGGATCTGGGTCAGGGAATAGACTGCACACTGCCTTGAAAAGCTTTGGGTTTTTTACAAATATCTGTCAAAAGATTGATGTCTAGGAATATTCTGTAGAAGCTGTATAGTATTGCTGCACATAGTATCCACCTCTGGAGGATGCTAAAAGAGCTCATTATGACCCCTGCTACACAGAGGCCTTTCAAAAGCTTGATCAATCTTTCAAAGCATGCCAAAATAGCTTGAAATTGTTCTTTATGCAACTGTCCTAGAAATCTAAGTCAAAATATATTGATAAAATGGAACTGTTAAACAGTAATACTTTGCTTTACTTGGGAAAATGAGTCAGGTGGAGAATATTACCTCCAATTATGTCAGCAGCAGTAGAACCAGAAAGAATATCTATATGATTGAGTATATAAATGCTTCTTTGAAGTTCACTGCATATTTGTGCATTCTCTTGCCTGTTTCTTGTCTGTTAGTGAGGTCCTGCAATGAATATGTGAACTCTGTGAGTTTTTGTTGGAATGAGATTGCTGAGTGAAAACAACCTGAGAAACTGCAAAATGGCTGTCAGATCACTCTTAAAAGTTAATATTATCTTTCTCTTATCCAAGAAACTGTAGTGATCATGCACATTTTTGGGAATTAATGAATTTACAAAGGCTCCTTTCCACATCAGTAGCTGCAAAAAAATGAAAAGGAAGAAAGGTAGCTTTATGAAAATATTCAGGTTTTATTATTTTTCTCTTTTTTTATCAAAATTTCAGACAAGGTCCGCAAATGGTCCTTGGGTTCAGCACAGTTCTGTGCAATGAAGCAGAAAGCAGAAGTGCCCATTGGAGAATGAAAAGTAAAAGAAAGAGTAATTGCTTTCTAAGATCTTTGATGGCTTAGATGGAGTAAACTCCTGACCTTCAAGCAAAGCATAAGACTCAACTGAGTGAAGAGTAACAGTGAATTTCAGGAAGAGAACAATCAAAACTAGATTGTCCATTAGCTATAACTTTTAAAGCTCTGCTGCACCCAACTTGAAGTAAAATTGTTAATAATGAAAAAAAAATAAAAAGGGGGTGGGTTTTGTCAGTTTTAGTCCTAATTGTAACATCCTCTATCTTGAAAGTGATGCTTTGCATGATTGGTTCCATTATGTCTAGTACTGAGAGGCTGAATACTTTCATCTGCATAATGCTGTGATGGAGTATAATTAGAAAAATGCTATTTTGAGTCTGAAGAATCTTTCTGTTGCCCTACCCATCTCAAAACTATTGTCTCATTAAGGAGCTGAAAATTCTATTATGTCTTCTGTCAGCAGTTCAACTTCTGTTATATTTGACCAAGTGAGCTAAAACATAGTGAAATAAAGAAGCATATTGCAACTCTTTCTTGAACACTCTTTTAATATTGCCGTCCCAGAGAGAGCAATTGCAGTTATAAAATCACTGTGGCTCAAGTCCTTGTTATATGTGTACATCCTCAAGGACCTTACAAGAACAATTTTTTGCCGGCATTAACTTCTCTGTAATTGTTATTAGTCATTATTTAACTATTTCTTGGGTCCAGTCCTGGTTATGTGATCTTACTGTGATGAATAAATGAGTTCCCAGTTCATTCATAATGTGAGCTGCTACATTCTGCAGGAATAGGGAACACTTAGGATGTGACTTCTTTGGCCCCGGTGCCTGAAAGGAGGATACCTGTGGTATAGCCTATATAGTGAATAAAGGTACAATGCAGCTGCAAACAGCTGAACAACTCAAATGAGGGTATCACTCTTGAAATATCACATAGATATAATTACATCTTTCTAGAACTAACACTTTTGATAATCTTCTTGGGAAAATAAGGATCAGATGTCCTTATCTGATTACAGTAAATAACCTACAGGCATCCCAGTTAAGCAAATTACCATCCCAATTAAGCTGCAGTTCTTGCTGATAAGTATCATTAGGTTTAATTCCATTCCTTGGGAAATGTCCTGATTAAGGCTATTTCTCAATTTAGTGGTATGTAATCTAATAGTTAAAGAAAAAAAAAAGTGACGTTTGAAGCAGAAATGTGAAAGAAAAGCTGAATAAATCGGAATATGAGCATAGGTTTGGATGAAATGCATCACAGCAAGCTCTGAAGAAGCCAAAAGAAATATTGCCACAATTGCTTCAGTTAGTTTTGATATATCACAGAGAATAAAAGAGTGAGTCCTATGAAATATGCTTAGGTTCTTTTCTTAAAGATAGTTTCAGTTTGTTGTAAAAAAATCAAATGTGTCATCATAGGGAAAAATTTAGAAGATGGGGAGAAAGAAAAATATCATCTACCAGGAAAAGAAACTTTTCATAGGGGCATATCTTAGGTGAAATTTTTTTGTAGCTGAGGAATAATTTCTTGGTGAAATAAGATTATTATTGATAGGCTATGCAGAGAGCACATTTGACCTAGTGAAAATGTGGGAAGTAAAAGAGCAAGTTTAGTCAAATATATTGCACTATAGCAAAGCTGGATCTCCCATGTTCAACTCAACATTGCCTATTTATTATGATATTATACACTAATGTGTAATAGTCAGGTAAGGAATTGAGGAATTACATCCTGCCATGAGAGGGGCAGAAGGCAGCCAAATGCACAGAACCCCTCTTTAAGGATGTAGTGCTATCAGGGAAAGTGGGGCTGACTGGTGATCTCTAACCCTTTCTCGAAGCCTTTTTCAAGAGCTGCCAGTATACTAAAAGGAAATGTATCTGTACAGCTAAAATGTTACACCTTGAAGAATTCACTGTTTATACTGAGAGCATTATACATGAGCAGCTTGTAATTTTTAAAGCATCAAGCAAATACCCTAGAAAAGCTACCAGGATTTTTTTCTGCTCTGGCAGACGGACAGAGGGGTCTTCTGAGTTCTGGTCCACCTCCTGCTCCAAGCAGGGATAATGACAGGTCAGGTTGCTCGGGAATGTGCCCTGACAGCAAACAGGAAAAAGAGCTGGTAGAAAAAGATCTGTGAAGATACTTTAAGAGATATCAAACCCCAAAATTCCCTTTTACTATTAGAGGACATAACCCTATATTCCCTTTGTGTTCTTATTGATTCTCTCTTTTATTTAAACAGATTGTTTACCCCTGTCCAAGATTTCTTTTATACTGGGGGTATTACAAGCTGGGTAAAGGCTTTCCTCACATTGGGAAACTCTGGAAATATCAAAAGATATGTATTAACGGATAAGATAAGCATAGACTTTTGTCTGTAATATTAAATCTAGAATTTTCTACACTCCAAGAGGGATTTGAATACTTGGAAATATTTTCCTCATAAATTAAGGTTTCTGTGTTTAACATGATGTTCTGTCTAAAGCCTTCCTGGAAAAGTAGAGTCCCTAGAAAACATACTGTACCACATAAAACTAGTGGTAAATGCATGAGTAAAAGCCTGTGCTTTTATATATAATGATGCATGTAATAGTCCAGTGTCCAAGTGTATCTTGCATAACAGATGCAACTGGTTACACAATCAGCAAAATACTTGACACTTCCAGGAACCTACAGTGCAGCACATGAAGTATAAACTCCAATATATTCCTGATAATTAAAATAAAAAAAATCAAAAGACTGCTTGTAAATGGGAATCCAATTTCCCAGGCAATCTCAGGAAATGTAAAAAAAGGGCTCCTGCAGAGAGTGGCACTGTCAGAAAGGAAAATACAATCTAATCTATCACCACAGATACCTTTCTGCAGGATATGACACACTATAAATGTCATTACGCCCATCACTACAGCCTAACATTTTGTATCAGTGTGATTCTCCTTGTTTGTGAAGCATATGCTAAGCCGAAAGGGAGCAGGGAGGTGGTTGTTATTTAAAGCTGACAGCCAAAATAACGCTCAGTGCTTTGTCTACAACTTCAAGTGACTGAATGTCCAAAGGTATGCTTTAGGGATATAACTGTATGGTGTGTGAGTAGATATCAAGGTTGATAGTTCCAGGTGCCATCCATCCTTGCCCTTTTTCACTCATGGTCTTCACACTCAGAGATGCATTTTTCTTTAACAGTGGGGTTAAACAAACATACTAAACATCCACTCCTTTTACAAAAATAAGACTTATTATTCAAAAAAAGAAATCTTGAATTTTAGGCATCCTTGAACCACCAAGGATCCCCCTCAAAATGAATGCCTTATAAATTATCTACATGTGTGCACTTTCCATAACAAAAAACAAAGTGATTTTCTACCTTTCATAAAATTCCAGATGTTGGTATCACCTCTTTGCTGCAATCAGGAAATATTCAAATAAGCAAAGTTCAATGTAATTGCTGTTAACTTCTGAATTCTACATTTATTCATTTATTTATATATATTATGAGGAGAAATGAAAGCATTTTGGTTTTGCTTTTAACACTGATGACAACTGATAAGCAATTTGTCAGTTGAAAATAAAACTATCCCTAAGCAATGCTGAAAAATTGCTAATGTTTTAAATAATCACGCACATTCTGAATCTCTGAGGGCACTGGAACTAGATGAGAAAGTAGCACAGGATTTTGAAGTAGCACAGTACTCTATAGATTAGGGAGGCATACTGAGAAAGTGACAAAGATTTTTTAGTGCAAGCAATAAAAATAAAAAAAATTACAATTAAAATTTAAAAAATAAAACCAAAAATTAAAATAATAATAACAATGTAATATGAACAAAAAACCTAAATTATTGCTTTCTAAAGCATGGAATCTACAGCACTTAGACCTCTAATATAATTGGCAAATCAGGTTGTGGTTTCAAATCCACCTGAGTATCATTAAATATTTGGACTTGGATGATTGCTTGTCTCTGCCTTTCACGACTATAGAATATCAATACCATGGCCCTTGAGTACTCCTACTGAATGCTTTAGGGAATAATCCTTAGCTGAAATCATTAGGCAAATACTTACAGGAATACATTGTTGTTTAGAGTCAGGATTGATTAATGACTTGTTAAATAAGTTATGCTAAGGAACTGACCCACACAGTTATTGCATGTGGAAATCATGTTTCTAATGTTAAACACGCTCTTCTGCTGATATAAGACTGCTAGGAAAAAAAAAAAAAAAGAAGGAAAGAAAAACATTTTGAGCTTGGTATGCTTAAATTTTGCAAAATTAAAACTTTAGGAGTATGAGAAAGAAATATAGAGTTTTCTCTACAGTTGAGAGTATATCTTGTAGATATAGATGTATAATGGCCAGTAAGAACTGTTGCAAAGTAGAAAAGATATAAGTTGAAAAGGGTAAATAAAAAAGCAACTTTATGGAAGATGGTAGTATTGGTATATTAAAATATGTAGCTCCTGAGGGATGGCAAAACCATTCCAATCTGATTACCACCTTCCTTCATTACTGTTGTCAAAGGAGGTTGTGAGAAGTTAAGGCTGTGCTGTTAAAAGATTTCAGGGCTCCCTGCACAGGAAGGACATCAGCTTGTTGAAGTGAGTCCAGAGGAGGCCACCAAGATGATTAGAGGGATGGAGCACCTCTCCTATTAGAAAAGTTTGAAAGAATTGGGTTTGTTCTGCCTGGAAAAGAGAAGGTTTCAGGGTGACCAAATTGTGGCCTTCCAGTAACTGCAGGGAATCCACAAGGAGGACAGAGACAGAATTTTTACCAAAAAAGTGACTGGACCAGTGGGAATTATTTCAAACATAAAGAGAGGAGGTTTAGATTAGATACTAAGAAGTTTTTCACTCTGAGGGTGATAGGACACCGGATAGGCTGTCTGAGAAGTTGTGGCATCCCATCCCTGGAAGTGTTCAAGGTGAGGCTGGATGGAGCTCTGAGCAGTCTGGTCTAGAGGAAGGTGTCCCTGCCCATGGCAGAGGGGATGGAACTAGATGAACTTTAATGTCCCTCCCAACCCAAACCATTCTCTGACTGTATGACAAGGTTAATCTATCAGAACTCTTGTACTGAGCAGAGGGATTCAGGAAGTTAGTCAACTGAAGCATTAACAAGAGGGATGCAGCAGAACTCATGTCCTCGTCATGCTTGTAGCTATCTGAGCAAATGTTGTTAGGAGGGAAATGGTCCTGGGATCCTTTCCTACAGTTTGCTCTAATTACGTTTAAAAGACAGGGATAGGATTTAATCTTGAATATAAACTAGAAATGAGAGATGAAACCATCAGGCTCTGATAAAACTCTTGAGACACTTGTCGAAGAAATAAGAGATCTAGATTCTATCTTTTTTCTCAATTTGGAGAGTTCATAGCCACTTTTCATCAGAGAATACAAATAAATCAGTCTAGTGAACAGTCCTCTGATCACGCTATTGTGAAGTCAAAAATGCAAGTCCACAGATTGCATCTTACAAAACAGGGCACACAGAAATGTTGGAATAGAGTTTGGTTTTCAGTCCCATCTTGTCTTTAATCTAGTGATTACAAAAAATCCTCTCTAGGTGTTTTTATTGCACAAAACAAGCAACTTCAAAGCCAAAGATCCAAGCAAAAGTAATTTACTTGTTTTTTGCCTCCTCTTATTTAATGGTTTACTTGATGGTAATGATTTTGTTAAAATGTGCTGAATAATAACTTTTGTTGTTCTGCAATATATTCAATTCCCTTTTCTCATAAGGCAGCAAATAATTATTCTCTGCTGCCAGAGAATATTGGAGAGTGGAGAATCCTTTTCTCCTGTATCATCCGGCATGCAGAAATTTTCTGATGCAGGGTTGCTATATGGTCCTTCCAGATGAATCTAATAGTAAACTTTATGCAATTCAAACAGTGACATGATCATATTTCATACATTTGTAGTTGGTCTTCAGAAACATTAGCATGGCATGTTTTGCAAACCTATCCTCCCAAAAATGGTTTTGTTCACCTTCCTCTCTTTTAGAAGCAGTGTCATTTCAGAGCCCTTTACTGCTAAATAAACATGTATTACATTTAAACAAGAGAACTTAAAAACAAATTCCTTTATCACTACCCTCAAAAATTAAAAATTAATTCTTTCGTCACTGTCTTTGAATATTGTGGGATTTGTCTTGTGTTGAAAATAGGAGCAAAATAGCTTTTTCATCACTCCTCAACTTCCAAGCTGAGCTCAGTTGTCACTTCTCTCCCCTCCCCTCCCTGGTCACTATCACTGAATATTGTGCCTTTCCATCCACTTGGCCACCCTAGCAATTCACTTTTACCCTATCTCGCCCACAAAACTCCTTCATTAAACAGTAGATAAGTCCTTTTTTTTTGTTTGTTATTTAAATGAGTAAACCAATTTATTAATTTCTGATTAATGTTTGTAGAGTTTTACGCATCAGAATAATAAAATTATCCAAGCTTATCACACACAAAATTGATGTTTTTACTGTATTTTATAGGTTTATTATTTCCTTTTGCACTGTAACAGCTAATGAATTTAGTACACAAAACACTGTTGACAGGAACAATTTCTATGTTTTTTTCCTCTTTTTCTTAATAATACCAGAATTTTCTCTTAAGCATTGCAAGTTTTTCCAGTCCTTTTATGTAACATATGAAGATGAATTTGAAAATACTTATGGATAATTCCCCAAATGGCAAAACGTATTATAAAGTTTCCCTCACATGTTTTAATGAGAAACTTCTTGGAAAATCACACATAAATTATCAGCTTTTTTAAACCAGCTAAAGAGAAATTTCTCTCCAGGTATTAAATATGAATGATTCCTCTTTTTTCTATATCATTTAATGTTCATGTTCTTTGCACCTTTTAGGGTACATCTGTTTCACACGATGAGCACAATAAAACAATCTGCAGACCTGCTAAGGGTATATTATGTCTAAGCCTGTGAGCTGTACTAATGAGGTTTTACTGCTTGTAAGATTTGAAAAAGCCCTGTCTAGGGGGCACAGAGTTGAACCACATGAAAAACCTGAGGTTGGTGTTAGCTCAGAAATTTCAATCACACAGAATTTTCCACTTAGGCTTAGGTAATACCTTTGAAAGAGTACATTACTCAGTATCTGATTCAACATTTAATAATTTTCTTTATTTTTGGTTGCTTGGTGAATGCAAGGACCATGTGAACCTTTTCTAGGCTGAATTGGGATGGTCAGGTATTTCTGCTGAGAAGGGATCTGGTGTTTTACCAATTTTATTATAACTTAAGAGTAAGAGATAAGAATGAAAATTCATTGTATGAAACAGATAAGGAAATATGACAGGTCAAAACATAAAACTGAAAAAGATAAAAAATATGGCAAACCTCAGTAACTAATGTAGAACCCCTTCCCCAAACTGTGAGCTAGTTCTTTTTTTTTTATTCCTTTTTTTTTTTAGTTTTCCCTCTATTCCTTCATTGAATGTGTTTTCACATGCATTCAATAATTTGTTTGGTTGTGGGTTTCTTGTTAAATTCAAACTTTTACCTACATGTCTTAGTCTAGTCCCACTGGTAACTTTGGCAATTATATTTTGCATGCCCTCCCTAAGCCTGCTATGGGTATATCTACTCGTACATGGTTTATTTTTTCATCTAATAATTATAGATGACAAGAGCATGGGCCAGAAGATTAACTGGACTATTCCAAGAGGCAGAATATACTCTTTGAATGTAAACTTATGAATATTCAAATAATTTACTTTATTTATTGATTCTTTAGTAGATAGATACTTGATGAATCAGTGGAAAGTTGAGACCCCTTCTGACTGAACTGTTTTAAAATTGACCATGTACTAATATATTCATGAGCAGTCTGTGGGCAGCTGATATACCTGCTGCTACTATTAACAATTGATCAGTTTTAACCTTAGCCTTTGTAAGCAGTCCTATTTCCCATTGCTAGGGACATGCTAACATAAATTTAGCCCCACTAATGTAGAAGGTTTCCCTCTTTCTTGGGACAAATTTGGAGTCCTGATCTAGCTTTCATAAGACAGGAGGCATAGACAGAAATTCACAGCTGTCATACTTGCCTCCTTTTGGGTTTTTCCCTGGGAACAGACACATTAAAAGGGATATCCTCTCCACTTGGCAAAAACTATCTAGATTGTCAGGAGGATGAGTTTAGCTTTGCATTTTTTAAACACAATTTTGGTTTTACCTTGCAGGAACTGAAATGCAACCCTCGGAATACAGCAGTCTCTGAAAGGGTGGCGATTTGAAAAATGATACAGGCAATGCTATACTTAGAAGATGTATTTAATAGTAGGGGTCTTAAGCAGATAGTATAATTCGGGGATGGGGGGTGGATATCAGGGGTGTGATGTTGTCATCTAATACTGCCAATAAAAACAAAAAAAAACAAACCCTAATATATGTATCTAGTTTTATTTTATGAGCCTTTCGGTGGTTCTACCAATAACAACACATAATTTTTTTCTGATTTTGTTATTTAAGTATTAGATTCTTTAAGCCTGTCTTGCTCCTCTAAGAAGAAAAGTAGAAAATTTTGTGAAATTAAATAAATATGTGAAGTCTTCATTTGATTAATACTGAGAAACATTGAAGACTTAAGTCACTAAGATCCTAGCAAACAATCCTGTAGTCGAATGATCAAAAATAAACTAGAGAACTAATATACTATGTTGTTATGGCAACTGAATATTTAGATTTAATTTCATGTAAGTAGAACTTCAAGGATTATCCTGGGCAAATACACTAAACATATTTGCAAACAAATTAAATATTCCCATCCAGATATTCTATCTCTAGTAATCATCACTTATGTTTACTCTAGAATTATTTAATATTTTGGATTCCCAATGACTTTATCATTAATCCGGATCTGTACAATTTTGTAGTATGTTTTTGGCAGCTGAATACTCATCCTTGTTGTCCAATCAGATTTCAGTTAGTGCTGGTTTTGGGTTTTATTTTTCTCTACTGCAGCTGTATGTTCTTTTTTCCCTCCTTCAGCTGTTTCTTTAAACAACAGTAATTTCCCTGTCATCTGCAGGCTAAACTGCCTTTTGTTTTTGCACCATATGATCAGTGTACAGTTCCTTTATTCCTCCACTTTTTTCTTACACCAGTAGCAATCTCTGCTGCCTCTGAACAATTTATGGCAGTGTATGTGAACTGAGAATCCAGCTCAATGTGGTTGAGATTATTCTGTGCTGATGGAGTTTATAAAGAAGCCTGTTTTTACAAGGAGACCCTGGTTTTCACTTAGGTTCAATTCAGGTTCTCAAAGCAGCTGTTTTTCTCCAGTGATACGAGGTATTGAGCAAATGCTGAACATACTTAGCGGGTAAAGAGCACTGGTCTTTCCAATCAAAGAGGAAACCAGATAAAATATGATTTTTATATGCAGCTTTCAGAACTGATTTTGTTTAATATTATATCTTTAACTGCATTTGCCATTGTCAGTATCGCATTTAATATGAAAGTGGATTTCACATGTAAACAATCACTTGATTTTTTACAGAAAACTTGATTTTTCACAGAAAATTTGAATTAACTGCTTTCTAATATATTGTAATTTGTAATTAGTAACTTCATATACTAATGCATCAGCATTTTCTAAACAGTGATTGGCTCCTCTATTGGTGTTTGTCTCAAAAGGAGCAAAATTTAACCACCCTTTACTGTTAATCTTCACTACTGTGTGCAGGTTCTCATTCTATTCAGTTTTACCTTCTCAGCTTCAGAAGTGCTTCTATTTCTCACCTAAGAACAATTTTTCCACTTACATAAGAAAAAACAAAAAGGAAAAGAAATTTGGAAGAGAAATTACATTGTTTTCCATGTGCATTAGGAAAAGTGATAAACAGTGTCATTACATATATTTGCAAATTTTCCTCTAGGGCAAAGTATACTTGAGCAGAATACTCTTTTCAAGTTTTTTTCTCTGCAGTATGAAGGAAAAATTATTATACAGTCTACTCTGCAGAGCTAGGGAAGTGTGGGTCTGTCAATTAAATTGGTTTACAAGAATGCAGGCAGAAAGAAACAACTCACCCAAAACAAGCAAGGAAAGAACTCATTGCTGAAAAAAATAATGAGCACTGCCTCCAAGGAAAAGCAGAGTTCCTGATGCCTTGTTTCCCCCTCAATTAGACTGAAACAAATTTTTGCAATTCCTATATAAGATTTTCTTATCTGATATAACAATATTCAATAGTCTTGCAACAGAATGTTTTTAAATGCATTACCTGTAAATCATAACCATGAACCATCAGGAGGGTAGCTGCTATAATGTTGACTATGTTATAGTTTCAGCCGTGTTACAATAAATAGAGCTAAAGCAGTCTCAAATGGACTTCTATCTGCTATTCATGAGATTTTTGACATGAGACAAGTTATTTTCATTATGCATGATATAGTCTTTCAATGACATATCAATGTTTGGCTGTTGTGGCTTCCGGCATGTGGCATACATAAAATAAAGCACACTGCTTAAAATATTTGGGCACTTTAAAGTTACTGAAAATTTTATGTTTTCAAGTGTGATTGCCCTACATCCATACTATATAGTAAAATGCTAGATCCATTGTTTTACATTAAGAGACCAGAATTTTGTGAAGTATATATTTTATATAAAAACACAGAGTTACTAGGCACTATGTTATCATAAGGGTAATGAAACACTAAGTAGAAGCATAGTTTATATGTTGTGCTTATAGATGTTTATAATTTAATTTCAAATTATTATAGCCTTATTTCAATATTTTTGGATTTATAATTTATTTTTGTAACTGCATTAGGTGAAATCAATGAACCATATAATCTACCATCAATGGTAGTCAGTGCTAGATATTCATATTAAATAGAAGGAAAAATTATAGTGTATGATTGTGAAATAGCTACTCCATCTACAAAGATTCTTCATATTCTCAACATTTAGTAAGTACCTTAAATAATGTGAATTTATACTCATTAAAATTCATCTCAGTTTCCATATCAAATTTCTACACATACATTAGCATCTTTTAGAAAGGAACTTCTGATTTTATAAAAGGCATCAATATTCTGTCTTCAATATAGTCTAACAGTGTCTGAAACTCAGAACTTAAGTACCATTTTAGCTAATTTCTAAACTGAAGCCATGAATAATGAGAGCTGTCAGTCATACACTCACCAGACAGCCATAATTTCTCATATATGATGATCAGTGGCTTAGTCCCTTCATCCACCAGGACTTGTACATCTTCAGGTTCCTAAGATGGACCCAAACATGATCTTCTACAGTGTGCAGTTCTTTGTTTTTCCCAGAGCTTGCCTTTGGATTTTGTGACTTGCTAGTGGAGCCTGAGGCAAAAAGTCATTAAGTACATTAGCTTTCTCCATGTCCTGGATAAGCAGATCTCCCATTTCCTTCCAGAGGGGGCCCAGATTTTCCCTATTTGTCGTTGTCTGGGCTATAAATGCTGTCTTTGCTTCTCTTTTTTTCTTTTGATCCCTATTTGTTAAATTTTTATTGTCATCAATATTGAAAAGAGGTCTGTGTGCAATGGAATAGTTCACATCTATACATCAATATATTTCTGATTTGAACAATGTAGTGTAAGAACATTTAAATGCAGACTACAATACCAGTTTGCATTTTAATGAATACTGAGAATTTCTTAAAAATAGCCTCTGCTTCCCTCCACACTTCAAGCAGCTGTCAGGCATGTTCTTAAAAATCATTCAAAGATTTTTTTGATTAGTACTATACTTCCCCAATAGAAATTCCATTTGAGATCATGTTTAAATAGTATGGATTGGTAAATGCTCAAAGATGTATTTGAGTGGTCAAATCAAGAGCTGTCAAATTCTTTTTTTTTTTTAAATAATGAACCTTTGGTCCAATAATCTATTCTTTTGAACACTAAAAGCTAATTTATCAAACTCTTTGTAAACACAGAACTAAAATAGTACAGTAATTTAACTAAAATATCTCTTTGGCAAAATCTCCTATTCCAACAGAATGCCTGAGCACTCTGAATATACTCCAGTGACTGGCTGGACTCATTGAACCAGACTTGTTGGTAGAGTACTAGTTCAATTAAATAATATTCTGGTCCAAAACTGAAGGAAGCTTCATAATTTCAGAAAAATGTAACACATAACTGAAAACATATTCAGAAACAATTCCCCAATACTTTCTTCACTGTAGATCCATAATTAAGTCTAATTTTAAGTATCCCCAAATTAAGCTATTCAAATATACTTTTCTTAACAGCCATTATTATCTCAGGCCTAACTTAGCATGCCCTCTGATTTTCAGTACTATTCCCTTTGCAGAGTGAAACTCTGCTTATTAACATCTCGTGTTTAACTTAAATATTCCCCTAGAGAATGAAAAACAATTATCAATTAACAAACATGTTAAAGTTTCTATGCATATGTGTACCCAGTGTTAGCTTGGGAAAAGGATAGAAGCTCTAACACTCATATTGTTCAAATGCAAATTCTGTTGAACCTTCAGGTACAAATTGCTACTCAGGGCTATTCAGGCTCTAGTTCTATGCCTAGCATTTACTAGCAGTAGCCCTCATTTCCCACACAAATCTCCAACTCCTGCTTTGTTGATTTCGTAGAGGTTATAATCATTTTTATTTCTCTCCTCCTCTGCATGTTCTTGTACATGAAATAGTCCCAAAATACAATGAGAAAGGAGGAAAAAAACATACCAGCATTTTGACTTTCTTGTATGACAAAGATCTAGTGGTTTGAGTAGCTTTAACTTTGGTCTTTGTTATTCTCAATAGTGAGTATCGGTAGAAATAAGTCTATTCATTTTAGTTCTTGGACATTAATTTGCTCTAAAATTTTAGAAGATGCAATATTTTTATATCTTAATAAAATGTAAGTATCATTAAAGTTATTAATTTTTAATAATCTGGTATTTTTATAATTATTAATTAATTCTATTGGATATTGATCTAATTTACATTTCTAGTTGCTGCAGGGGAACTGTAAATTGATTGCAGAAAGCTGTTCTCTATGGAAGACAGAGAAATCTGTACCATGGCAGAGACTTATCCCATGCTATCCTGAATGAATGAAAGATCTCTTATTGATTGTAGCACTATTTTCTTCTACCATTGCTGATAAATTCACATAATTACAGATGTGCACAGCTGTTGCAAAGCTAAGGGCTGATCCCTGATTACAATTTTTGCTGCAGTCACAGTAGAACCCCTCATGCCAATATGACATTCTTCCATAATTATTAATATTAGGTTTTTAACTACACTGATTTATTATTTTTAATAGGCAGTTAAATATTTGTGGAAGGAGTTTGTGAGGATTGTCTGATTCTGTCACTTGTTAGCAGTAACTCACTCTAATAACCACTCCCAGTCAGTATATTATAATCAGGAGATAAGAGATATTCATTGACTGTGCATGAAATACTGAGTGGATTGCATTCACACCCTAGGCTTCCGGCCAAAAACCAGATGCTGCAGCTGCTGTTGTTTGGTCCATCTGGAAATTAGCTATAATGTGCTAACTTCATTCCCCCAAACGGCCTGTGGCTGAATTGTCACAAAACTGAGTACAATGTCTTGGGAAAGAAAAGCAAGACAAAAGAACTTAAAGATTTTATTCAAAATTATATGGTCAGTGATAAGGTATTATGTAAGCAACATGATTAACACATTCCCAGAAAAGGCAGAATCTGGTGTGATGTGTTACAAGGGGCACAAAAACACCCCCAAAAAATCCCACCATAAAGCACCCCTGATGGCCTCAGCTTCCAGCAACAGAACACACTTGAAATGAAGGGCAAACGTCTTGAATAAGTCTCAGTTACATGGTGGTGCATCTGCTTTGTATACCAGTTTTTGGGAAGCTAAGCATATCAATGAAGAGCTGTGTTGTTTAGAAATAAACTTGTGGTATCTCTAGGTCAATTATACATCTTTAGGCTGGTCTTAGTGATAGTTCAATGTTATATATAATTTTTTGGCTTGAATTATAAGCAGACAAAAAAGGGCCAGAATAAAGGAAATATCACTACATTCATTTTACCAACAGGAAGAGGTGATACAGAGCTTTGAGTGATTTCTTTTCTTGGCCTCCAGTCAAGCTGTATGATTTTGAGAGGCTTTTCTGTCTTCCAGGGATGGATATACTCCCATCTCTGTCTCATAACCCTACGTTCAAGTTAGAACTGGACATATATCCATCCCCCAGCATCACAACTGATGAAACAAAGCTTTGGTTGCTACAGAGAAAAGCTGATTAAACAGGTTTAATCCTCTGCGAGGTTCTCATGTGGTACTCTAGACAGAATCCACCTGGGAAGCCATGATGATGTTATTAAACCCAGCTCCCATAAATTAAATGTAGTCTTAAGCAAATAGCTTTTCTGTATGATGCAAGGGAAAAACAAGTCACTTCAGGATACATGAATTTCAAGATCTGAAGTAGAAGTAATAATGTTATATGATGGGCTGAAAATCAGGCCCTACATCTTTTACTGGTTCCTTTAACTGCTAAGTTTCAAACATGCTACTTCCTTAGTATCCCACTTTCCATATTGTCTTTCACTCCTGTTGCTGCATTCCTTCTTACAGAGTGAAAAAGAGGATGGAAAGACTGGTTTCTGCCTCTCATGAGCCCTGACCTGTACACAGATATTTGGCTTCAGTATCCATTTGGGAGTAGTACCATATGTAGGCTCCATTTATATGGAAACCAACTCAGAGGTGTTTACAACATCTATAGGATCATTTCAAACCTTTATGACTCTTTCAATGAAAATTATCTTCCTTTAAAAGTCCAGTACTACAATAAGAAGGATATAAGTTCGTAAAGCTGGTTTATTAGCTTGATTTTCAAATACTATTGTTAACTTCACTTTTTAGTCATCTTTATTCTCCTTTTTCTGCGAGTACCTCAGACTTGCTCTTTTCACAGAATGCTGTGATTTCCTTGTTCCAGGCTCTGCTTGGAAGAATGGATTTTATTCAGAATACAGACTCCTGTGCTGTGTATTTTCCCAATCCTCAACATTGGTTGTTTACAATGATCAGGAGCTGCTGGAGAGCAGAAATGAATAAAGTTTGCGATTAGCCTTGGATGTTGAATAATCTGGAATTTCTTAGTGTTTCATAGCAAGCTTTTGTACAGCACAGCAGGAGGGCTGTAAAATCTTTCTTTCATGTACTGAAAAGTAAGCATGGAGTGAATAAGTAAATATTACATTCATATCGGAATGCTTTGTTTGCTGAATTTCTGAACAAATTATATATGTGCCCCTTAGAAATGAAAGTCTATCTTGAAGCAAGCAAACAACAGAGAGTTAAGAATTAGAAAGTTTTTGTAGCAAATTACAGGATAATGGTTACAGCTTTTCATATTTAATTCCTGTCATGAGGATAGGGAGGGAATAAATTAGGGTGGTTTTGTTTGTTTGCTTTTAGAAGAAAAAAATGCTAATTTTAAGAAATTTACAGAGAAAGTTTGATATAAAAGAGACAGAAAGTTTACAGGGAAAGTTTGATATTCCTTTAAAGCCAGTACAGCTTTCTAGATTGCTTCCACTAGGCCTGGAACTTAGCTCTTAGTAAATCCTAGAATTTTAGCCTCAGCTGCTTTTAATACTATTCAAAAATGATTTTGTAAATTAACTTTTATTTTTGACTCATAAAAGGCTTAAAAATCATATCTTATGAAGCTAAAACAAGCTGTGTGAAATGCTGATAGGAATGTCGTAGCTATTCTCATTGCAGAAGCGGTTGCTTGATAGGATCTCCATAAAATATTTAATTAAGACTGAAAGAGGAAAACATTTTAGAGATAATTTGAATCCAATATACCTCATCTGTGTGAGAATACTAACATGTCTCAGTTTTAGAATTTGGAATTAGAAAGAAAGACATGAATGAATTTCTACCCTCTTTGTAGACAAAATGGCATGATACGAGTGTAGTCATTTAGTGGAGATAAATGCCTTTGTTTTTAATTTATTCAATCAACCATTGCAGCATGACTGAACATAAAAATGTATACTTTATTTTTTAAATATTAAGTAATCTTTTTTTAATTTTAATTAGTCATTATTAGGCAGTAATTTATATTTCTACAGGTATTCTTAGGTAATTGAAAATATATAGAAATTGAAGCAGTACTGGAAAATTAAAAATAAGAAGCATGGAAACAAGATATTAAAAATATCAATGATATATTTAAAAAATGAGCAATAAAACAAAACTCAAAATCTTTAGATCTGAAGTATTGATTTTTTACTTCCTCTTTGTCATAAATGAGGTACTTGTTCTAGCAAAGATGAACATTTTTAAAACTAATTAATGAATTCCTGAAATCTAGGGGTATGGAGTTTTTTACTTTATGCTTTTTATTCATGTAAATGAAACACAATGAAAATTTCATTTAAAAAAAATCTCTGAAATACTGTGTGATGCTAATTGTAAATCAGAGACTTTCAAAACAAAAACTTTATGTTTGTTAAAGAGCAAATAGATTAGTGCTGGAAATAAGTAGCAAAAAATTTATTCCAAGTGAAAATCAGCCAATGTCAGAAATTTGTGCTAGAAATGTGGTTTGCAAAATTTGGAAAAAATTACTATGCATATCCACATAAAACTGTGGATCACATGTGGTGATGTGGGCTTCTAAGATCATAACACCAGGTAAAATCTTAAGCCCAGGGTAGAATTTGCAGATAGCTTTTCAACAGTGCCGTTTTCTTTTTTCTAAGGTTTTCCCCAGAACTCTGGGATCAGAATTGCCCCAGGTGACCACATTGAAAACACCTGCTACATTGAGATGCACATTATTTCCCCTTTAGTCCATAAGACCTAACGGGTCTGAGGTGTTTATTTCATGTTACTCCAGACATCTGCACTTGTCAAGGTAAATTATGGACTGAAAACCCTAATTTAACTTAAATACTTATGAAGTCAAGGAAAATTATGGTGTTTAAGATGGCAACAAACTAACATCAATCCCATTCCTCTCTTTTGTGTGACTTCAAGTGCATAGGCAGAAATCAGGTCATTAGAAAAAAGATTCCTTGCTCTTCATCTAAGCATCCTTTTTCTCTTGATGCTTTGAGCAACAGACCAGACAATAACAGGAAGCAGAGTTTTACAAGGCAAATTTTATTAAAAATACAAAATGAATACTGTGAAAGCCAAATATATGTATGCCAATTACTGTGATAAGTAAGAGTTCGAGCTCATTATAGCAGAGTCATAGAAGATAATCAGATAATGCAAAGGATCATGTTAATCTGTGCACCAAATGCAATTCATATTATCAGAAAAAAAAAAGTGAGGCAAAATAGTGTAAAATTTATCATAATCCCCAGCTTTTCTGACCAAAAAATGTGCACAAAAATGCTTCAAAAAGAGTTGCTTTATGTTTAATATGTTTTTTTTGTCAACCGAGAATCTCTGGGCATTATGATTGACATCTGTGAATATCCATGTCCTCCCTTAGGTTTCAGAGAAGCAAAAGGTTTTAATAATAACCAAGAAATGCTTTTAAGGATAGACTTACTGGGTCTTTGGGACCATTCATCAGTATAGTGCAGGGGTAATTCTAAAACTAACCTGAAAAATTCTGATTAATGGATTTCTCAAGAGGCTAAGACACTGCATGAAGTTCAGGAAGCCCTGGACTTGCCTTCAGAGCCAGCATTTGCAATTAAAAGTAATAGCATATTACTTATCTAAACAGCTGTACTGACTAGCAATGATGCTGCTGCTTCTATTATGGTTGAAGAAGATAAGAAGAAATGGTAAAGAAAAGGAAAATCACCAAATCGATACACTAGCTTTTAATATCCCTAAAAAGCAACCTTCCTCCTACAACTCTGTACATGTCTCTCTTTTTCCCACAATGTAATTTCACCACATCTCTTTTCCTCTTTTTTTTTTTTTTGCTCCTTCTCCCTGCAACATTTCTTTCATTCTGCTAGCACCGATTACTTTTTATCTCAGAGGGCAATTTGTTAGCACCTTATTTGTTAAATTCCAGCAAATTCTGCTCTAGACTTGTAGCTGTTGTCTTTATTTCAGAATTAAACGAAGGCCTGTGTGCCTAAAAGCTTGTCTAGTTTTTGAGTTCTTTTCTCCAGCTATACTACTTTGGTCTAATAAAAGATTTGTCCTTTATTACAAATCTTGTTTGCCTGCACTGTGCATGGGGCCTGGAACATGAATAGTGAAGCTCTACATATTGCAGTATAAAGTCAAGGGCAGTCCAGGTTATTATTCCTTTTTTACCAAGTTTTGTTTCAATAATTTTTCTCTAAGAATAACCTGTAGTGAATGCGTTTATATTTTATTTACCTCTGTTAAACTTTAGGAAAACTGCACTTCTGAATTATGTGAGACTGAACTGCAGTGGGTAGCAGATTCTGTAACCATGGTAACTTTTCTGTCTTAAGCATTATTTAGCTTTGTTTCACTTGTGTTCTCTCAGACTGTTAGAAATTGCGAATGTCTTTTGTGATTGCTTGTCCCTCTGTGACTCCCTCCCTGTTCCCCTTTCTGTAGACAATTGTCTCTTTTCCTCTCCCTGTCTGGCCTAAGGGGAGCTATAAATTCCTGAAAGAAAAGGAGAAAGCAAGTTATAATTACCAGCACAAGTACTTATCGCAGGTAGAAACTACCTACCTCTGATTGCTAACAGCAGTGTGGCTGCATTGAAGTGGAGGAGGAAAAACTTTCTTTAACTAGCAGTTGAAAGCATAAGCTCTCTTTCTAAGACTAAATGTGCTGAGCCAATGCCAGGGGTAAGGAGAGAGAGGCGTTCCCTGCTCTGTGCCAGCAGTTTGTGGCTCTCCTTCACACTTGGGTAAGAGTGTTGAGGAATACTCCTTTCCAAAGGAATTTGCAATGCTAGAATTAGTGTGTGACATTCATTTTTTTTTACTGGGTTTGGAAGACCAGTTTAACCTTACAGTTTTCTGTAAATCTCTTCAACCTCTTGCTTCTTTTTATTTGGACTTCTATATGCAGTTTTGGTTGGTTGTTTTTGAGAAAATTATATCTGAGAGTTTGTTACAGTGAGCATGAGGAAATAAGGGATAATAAATGGCAGCTACCCATGAACACATAAAGAAGACAAAGAAAACCAATGAACTAAATCAGAAAAAGTCACCTGTTTGACTCAGATGGGACTACAGTACTGTTGCTGTATGATGCTTCAACTTAAGAGATTCTTTGTTATTCAAAATAGAACCTTCCAGCAAATACCATTTCCTTGTTTCACATCAAATAAAAGGAAATAAAGATCAGAAAAATCAAAGTATTTTCTGAAGAGGAGCCCTGAAAGCCCTGGCTGTGGCTCTGGGTTTTCTGTCTCTCTTTACTTTTTTTTCTTTTCTTCTTCCTTCAGTCTGTGAACAGGAAAATAATGAAATAAAATATTTTTTTACAAATTTGAAGCTCAGTTGGTTCTTACTTTATCTTTCTCTTGAAGAGTTCATAGTTTTACTCAAAATAATGGTATCCATCTCTTTGTCATTTTCCTCCTTGAAAATGAATTCTTCCAGTACGTGAACACAAAAGCAAAACAAAATGAAACAAAACAAAACCCCAACAAAACAAAGCCAAACAGACAAAAAAAACCACCCCAAAAACAAAACCACAAAAAAACCCCCAAACAAACAAAAAATGCCAAAACAATTAAAAATAAACCACAAAAAAACCCTCAAAACAAACAAACAAAAAAGAATGGGAAAAGCTGTTTTGACTATGGGTTTATATACTACATGCTAGCATTAAAAATGAATATAAATGCCAGATGTAGCCTACATTTTCTGCTACCCTTTTGTCCTTTGCTTTTAAGGAATTCATGTAGAGTTTATGTCAATCATCCTTTATCCACCTTGCACGTGTTGTGGCACTCCTCATACTCTATTACATGAAAGACAGTCTTTTTCCAAAAGATACCCAAAATGAAGATGTATCTCACAGATTGAAGCTGCCTGCTGCTGTGCCTGCTGTCATTGCTCCTGTCACCAACATCAGTGCAAGCAATCAGAGCAACAGTGAGGCAGACTGGAGCGGTGACAAAAGCAATAGAGTTGGGAAAAGAGGTTACAGTAATGCCACAGCTGCCATAATTTACCTGTATGGGGAGAGTTCAGTTCATGCAATCCTGTATTTTAAAACCTGGAAAATAAGGTGTTGCTTATCTTTTTATATTGCTTCTCTCTAGACCTTTTAAAGGTTTTTGTTCATGTTTAGCTTCCTACACTTCAATTAAAGCTAACTTCAGAAAGACTGTTCACAGAGCATTAGGTTGAAAATCCACCTGTGTGCACAGACTTCCTTCCTTATGTACAAGAAAATCCTATTTTAAACATAAACACAGTCTGATCAGTCACCCCATATATTAAGTGAACACCCTGCATTTTTAGTGAAGGGCTGACAATTTATTTTTCAAATCTTATGGGCAGAAGGGGAAGACAGAAATACCAGAGCTGTGTCACAGTGCTGTAATAACCTCTTAAATATGCAAATCAAATAAAGAGTGCAAACTGGTGCTTAGGGGTTCAGAGTAAGTTCATGAATGCCATTATCTCAGTTTCTCATATTTTTATGTTAAACTGTTCAGTTATAACTTTACTATCATTTTAGAGATAAATTTAAAAGAGAATTTTTTTTTCTTTTTTGGATACAGTTTCAACTCAACTTGGCAACTTAATTTCATACAAAAATTATGTACTCTGCTAAGAGCTGATGAAGAACGTAAAATTATAAAAATTGGACTGAAAACTGATGCAAAAAAGAAAGTATATTAAACTCTCAAGTACCTAACTTTTTTTTTAACAGCTTTCATAAGAACTAATTTGCATATTGTTCATTAGCTGACTGAGGAAGTTTTAAAGCTTACTCAGTTTTGTAGTCCATTGCCTGAGCTGTCCTGTATTTCAGCCTGATGATAATGGGGACTTGATTCTTAAACTGTACTGTAATCAGAATATCCAAGTTCAGTTTTCAGATCTCCTGTGAATGTTCCCATTGCTTTCAGCAAGTTTGAACCTCAATTTTTCTCCATTAAAATGGAACATAATGGTTTTTCCAGTCTTTTGAAATAAGAAAAGAGGTGGTTTTTATAATGTGCTGCATGACACCTAGTACTAAGGATTCACGATCTCCTTTAATATCTATTGGCTCTGTTACAAAATAGAGAAATAAACTTTTAGCTATGTTTGTGTTCAGCTGAACAGTTTCCAGGAGCCCCCCTGGATGAGATCCTTTCCTGCTTAGGTAACTGTTCTACCTTCCACAAGTCCCATATGGGCAAACAGGCCAGAGGAGCAGCACTTTCGCAGAGTCTGCCCATTCCTGCTTCAACTGCAAATGGGTGACCATAATTGGTGTAAGAGTGCAAGGGGAATGCTCTTTAAATTTCAAATAAGCAAGATCTGCTCAGTTAGTAAAGATGTAACTGACTATACTGTGGAGGAAGTTTTCTGTATTTAGACTACAGAGCAGCAGAGGAACCGTATGGGTTATTTTTGTAGTTATACCAACATACAGCTCACTTCCTGCTTACTCAGTCCAGGTCATGTCAATTGAAAACCACTTTTCTCAGTAATGTAACAGCTCATGGTAGTAATGTTCCTCTATTACTTTAGAAAATTAAAGAAAATAACTCCAGTCATCACTTCCGTGAAGAAGATTGGACTCCAGCACTGCCAAGTGTGTAATCATGGAGTGTGTTTTGCATTAACCCCACAAGGGAACAACTGTGTGGGGAAAACAATAGTGCTTGTGAGTACAATTGATTAGTCATCTCAGGACAGACCTAAGAGTATGTGCTGGCTAACTTAGTCACCTGCAATGACATAAATTCATGTAGGTGACGTTTAGGAAGCTTCCTGAAAGTCACAATTTATGTATATTGCATGGTCACCCCAAAACTGAGACAAGTGAGAGATTCTGTTCAATCACAGATCATGAAAGAGTAGGGTCAGGGGACTGGGTGTAGCAATGTTGTCATACATTAAAAAGCTTATGGTGTGCATACTAAAAGAATGTTTCCTTTCACGTATGAGTATTCTCAATGATAACTTGTGAAAACAGGCAAAACCAGGAAATTCCTGAAACCCATTAAAGATAGACCTTCCAGAAGCCTTTCTTGACCTACAGAAACAGTAATAAATCTTACCACCTTCATCTCTCTAGCAGGAACAGTAAATCAAAAACTCAGTTAATCAGATACTCGTATTACTGGTGTTCGGTTCAGTTTTATTTAGTGAATGATCTATAATATCTGCAAAGCATATAGTGTTTAAAGCTGTAGATCCCCTGACTGAATCTAAATGCTCAAAAGAGAATCCATCTGGCTGCTTTCCACTTCTTCCTCACTTGGAATGTATTTATGGGAAAATTTATCCAACCAGCACGTTTTCAGTATTCTTCATCTAGAAGGAATTCTTGCTTTAGTCAGAACATTGCCAGAAGGTCAGATGAGGTGATCCTTCGTATCTGCTCATCTCTGGTAAGGCAGACCAGGAGTACTGGGTACAGTCACAGGCTCTCAACTACAGGAGAGACATGGACTTACTAAAGCAAGTCCAGCACAGGGCCACAAAGATAATGAAGGGATTGGAGCATCCGTCACACAAGAAGAGGCTGAGAAAGATGGAACTGTTCAGCCTGGAGAAAACAAGAGGAGATCTCATCATTGTATGTAAATCTCTGATGGGGTGAATAAAGAAGACTAAACTTTCTTCTCAGTGATGCTAATGAAAAGAACAAGAGGCAACAGGCACAAATTGACATACAAGAAAATCTATTTAAACATAAGAAAAAACTGATCTACTTCTGAAGGTGGTAGAAAATGAATTGTCCAGAGGTGTGTATTCTCCATGCTTGAAGATATTCAAAATTCTGCTGGTTAAAACCCTGAGCAATCTGCTGTATGTGACCTTTCCTCTCAGTGGTTTCATACTCAATTAGACAGTTTTAATAAAGTCAAACCAATTAACCAAAAAGGCGTGCATTTACTTGAAACAGAATAGAACAAGGTTAAATTTGCTTGTGTGGATTGTTTTGAATATGAAATCTGGAAACTGAAATTTGAAACCCAGATTATCTGAATGTCTGATTTATTCTATGTGTTTCTTGCTGGCAATTCTATCCTTGTCAAAAGCCTCACTCATATCCTATCAGCAAACCTAGATTTTCTGGGGAAAAAATATTAGAAAAATTGTAAGCAATTTTCTTCTGAAATGTTGTATAGGGAGATTCTTATCACCATGAACTGCTGTCTCTTCTCACCTGACTACTTATTTCTGTCTTTTAGTCTGCTAGGTCCTCTTCTGTCTTTTCATTAAGAATGAACTGATGAGCTTCAAAAAAGCTATCAAAATGTTCAGTTTATATCTCCCTGAAAATACTTTTCACATCTTCCTGACTGAGAAAGACCAGCAAAAAAATACATTTTGTTAGGACATTAAAGAATTTCCTTGAGATTCTTCTCCTTATCCTACTTAGTGGTATTCCCCAGATTCCTCTTGATGTAATCTTACATAGAAATGTGCATAAATATGTATTGACATTCACACCATTTTGTTATTGCAGAGAAATTTCTGAAAAGTAATTTCCTGTTACATGGTAGCTTGAAGGTCTCCCCGTGGCTTCCAGTATTGTTTTACCTGACCGTTAGTTTACCTGACAGTTTTTAGGAATAATCTTTGTAAGTCCTTTGGGTCATGACTAACAAAACTTTTATAGTATTCTTCATATTTATATTCCTTAACATCAGGCTATAAAATACCAACTTGTGAAAGCCTATAATTTACTAGGAGATAACAAGAATTCATGTCTTTTATTCTTGTATTTTTGCTTTGAACGCCATAAATCAAACCTGGCACGAGATCAAGAAGCAGCTTATTCTAAGGTGTATGTAGAAAGAGAATTAAAACTGAACACTATAAATTTTCAGTATATTTATGGGACTGTTTTTCTTTGTGTCTTTTTTTTTGACAAGGGCTGATTCAAGTGCAGTAACCCAGGACAGACATGAATGATAAATACACATCCAGATTTGTGGTTCTTATATTAATATACAACAATTCTTAATATATAACATATTACAAATTTATAAATTTATAAACATAATTTCTTCAAAGAGATAGCCTTGTGAAAATTTTATTCCCATTATGTGCAACAGTCTCTGAAACACTTTTTTGCTCTCACAGAACATGTTGCTCAATCCAGTTTAACCTTCTTAGATACTCTTAGAAACTGAACTCTATGGCTGGTGTAGGGGAACTAAGTTCTTCAGTGCAATATATTCAAATGTGAGATACAGGCTGCTAAAATATGTGTATGTACACAAAATTTAGTGTAAAAAAATTCTAGAGAATCATTGGTCCCCATTCAAATTAATGAATACCCTCACTCTGTGAAACTCAAACAGTTTTAGCTAGTATTGTTTTATGTTAATATAGTTAAAGCCTTGAACAATGCTTTTAATGTGTCTGACTTGTTTTTTGTGGTGATAAAATTTAGTGTGTTGGGAACCTGAGAACTGGATACAAAATTCAGGTGGGATTTCACCAGAGAGAAGTAGAGGGCCAGTGTCACCTTCCCTGACCTCGTGGCCATGCTTTCTGGGCTGCAAATGCACATTGATGGCATTGAAAACCACTACACACCCCCACATCCTTCTCACCAGGGCTGCTCTCAATCTGTACATCTCCCAGCCTGTGTTGATACTGGAGGTTGTCCTAGCCCAGATGCAGCACCTTGCACTTTATCATGTTAAACCTCATGAGATTCCCATGCCTCACTTCTCAAGCTTGCTTAGGTCCCACTGGATGGCATCCTATCCATCAGGTGTGTCAACTGCACCACTCAGCTTGGTGTCATCTGCAAACTTGCTAAGGGTGCACTTGATCCCTTTGTCTAAATCATTAATGAAGATTTAGTTTAAAAGTTTCTAGTAGCATCATAAAATTCTTTGGATTCACAAACAAGTCTAAAAACAGAAGAGAGATAACAAGAAAAAAAACCCTCAGAATACAGCAATAAATGGTAACAACAAGGAGGTATTTCCAAGCTTATACACCATATGAAGTGGCCTGATGAGAGAAATTCATCTCTATCACTAAGGTACAGAATTCAAGCATTCTGTGTGATATTCTAAGATTAAGCTCTTCCTCCTCAGTTTGTCCCTGAATCTCTGGTTCTTTCTTCCAGCAGAATGTCAGGAATGGCAACTTCTTCCTTTAAGAGTCACCATTTGCTACTTTTCCCTGTCCTAAAACCCTCGTCCTTTGTAAACTGTGGTTCTTTGTTATTTAAGGTCTGACATTCGTTATGATAATAAGAAGTGTATTAGAGCAAAGTTGCATCCAGAATTCAACCATGTGCTGTCTATTCAAGTGTGCTTTCTGTCTGTGACCTTCATGCAGCAGCTACTGTCCCACATATCAATGAGCTCACAGTAGGAGTAGATGAAAAGGGTGAAGATGATAAGGATGGAAAGAGATTCAAAGCCATAAGATTTCAAAACTGCATAAAATGCCCATTATTATGGTATATAGGAGTTAGCGAACATCAGAAGACTGTTCACAGAAGACTGCATGTTGAGAAAGAATGTTTTTTGTAAAGGAAAAGAACCTGCACTGGTTGTTGGTATTTGAAGAGATATCCACAGAGTTTATTTTTCAGATGCCATATAAGCTTTCATCAGTTGCCTCACCTCCAAATATTCTTGTTAGTATAGAAGTACTATGTTTTAAATTTACAGGGTAAGACGAGTAGAGTGAAAATAACCACTTCAGAGGAGACTTTGTTTTGTTTGTTTTGCTTTGTTGTTTTTTTTTTTTTTCCACAAAGATAAATACATAATTTTGAATTTGGAAAGAGGGGGGAAAAAGCAGAACCAACAAATGTATATTTCCAGGTGATGTTTCCTTATTTTTGGTGTGAGCTATACAGAGTCTATTGCGTTCGTATAATTCTGGTGTTCAATTTTTCAACTTGCCACTTTTAATTTAGCAATAGGCTCCTGTTAAGAACAGAACATTTTAAGGAAATGTAACTCTTTTCATTGTCCTGGAAGAAATTTCTGAGTGTAACGAAGAAAAATTCTTCCTTCCTTACTACTATTTCTTAAACAGGCAGAACAGTGAGCTAGACTAATGGGCAGGACTCAAATTCTTCTTGTTGTTCATTTCTATATACAAGAAAAGACAAAAAGGGATTTCTTATACCCCATCTGAATATTCTAACCAGCAGTACTGGGCAAGTTCTTCTGTCTGAAATGGCCTCAGTTTCATCATAATATGGAATGGAAATAGTTTTTTAAAAATGTCTTCTTTCCATAAAATGATAGGAAATGTATATTCAGCCAGCTATATTTTGGATTTTCAAGTCAAGTCAAAAGAATAGGCTTTGTAAGGCTCCTGTGAGGTTATTTTTCTGAGAACTGTATCATTTGGTGCCATCTGTTTTATTAGAAGTGCAAGTATTTCCTCTTCATAAGTACTAACAAACAGGTATTGAAAAGGTGAGTGACGTCAGAAGAAGACAAATCACACCAAATTAGCTGAAATCTTAAACTAGACTTTTCACATGTTCAGCTTATCAGACTTGTATTTAGGATATTTTACACAGACAATGGCTGTCTCTGGAGGAATAGATACAATTGCAAACCGTGCTTACCTGCTCTGCTCTGTCATGACCAAGTATGCTTAAGAATAACACCAAATGTATTGTGTCTGAGGAAAAGGATGGATATATGAGATGCAGTTAGGTCAAAAAAAGCTGGAACATCCTTTCAGAACAGTAGAACTCTGGCAGCTAAAACAATTCCTAAAACAATTTCCCCTTAATGATGTTTCGTACTTTTTGAAGAAAACACTAGTAAGAAAAAATTACTCAAATTCAGTCCAGAAATTCAGCATTGGTTTACAGGAAATGTATTGCTTATATACATAGAGACTCGCAGTTCAATAATTTGACTTGGTTAAACTTCATGAGGGTGGAGTTCACATTTACACTTGAAAAGGCTGATTAAATAAATCGGTCTTTTAACATCATTTGACAAGCAGTTCTTTTAGCTCATGTTAATTAGAAAGTTAGAGGTGGGTTTTTTTTCCAGAAGGAATGATAGATTTTTTCACTTTTCTTGCATCCCAAAGTAGTGTAAAAATAGTGCCTTTTAATGATATGTGTGTGTAATCTTTAATGCAGCAGTAACCATATCTAACACTTTATGCTGGAAGACTTAAAAATGCAGAGTAATGTCTTACAAAGAGGGAAAAATCAGGACATGTCTAACCTGCTTTCATAGATTCTCTCTTAAATATGTGGCTTTGTGCTGTGCTCAATGGTACTGTGTAGTGCTTGAAAATCATCATGGTTCTATTTATTATAGACCTGATTGTTTTGCTCAGTTTTGCTCTCCAGTTTGTACTTGGAGAAAATGACATGTGTTGGTACACTTCAACATTACGTTCTGAATAATTTTAACTTGTAGCAGGCCTGAATGAATAGTTCAAACATCTATAAGATACTTCAAGCTCTTTAGTCCCATTTAATGTAATAGCACTTGAGGGTATCTTACACCTTTCAGGATCAGAAGTTGCATTTTATTAAAAATTTGAAATGCTGAAACAGTTGTTAATAATAAAATATCACCCACAATATAGCTAGCCTTGAGAAAATTTAATTGCCTACACTGAAAACAACATTGTGGCAGAAAACCAGAGATATTTAAAATCTCCTTTGACGTGTTTCTTTTCTTAGTAATAATGTGTATTAAGGTACAGTGTACACAGTATTATTTCCTCAAGAGCTGAGTTACCAATTCAGACAAAAATTGTGAATCTTTAAAGTCAGTGTGCCCTAAGGAGATTTCTTAAGAAAAAGGACATGCAGGCACATTGAAAACATACTATTTACTATTTAGGCTGTGGAAACATTTTAATTCACATATTTAAAGTGAATTCAGGGAATAAGTGCAGATGCTTCTTTTTTGCAGTCTAAACTGTGCCATAGCAGATGATTCAGTAGCTTGAATTGCAGATCTTTCATTTTCATCTGAGCTCTTTATGTATAAAAGCTTGGAAATGTTTCCAGTGTTCAAACCAATTACAATTGCTGCTGCTAAATTCAATTTGAATATTGCTTGTTTTAGAGTCAGTTACTTCCTTTCTGGTTTTTTTTTCTTTTTTTGGAGTGGGTAATATTTCTGCAGTACCACTAAGGTGAATGAAGAAGACAGTAAATAAATGCACAGATCAACTCCTTTCACAAAACTCTGAAATATTCATCATAAAGAAAAGGAAAAGGAAAGTAGTAAAGCAGTGCAGGGAAAGGAAAAAGAAATAAAAAAAATCACCATTTACTCTTTACAGGGACGATAAGAATATCACAACAATTGCCCTTGAAAATACTAACATTGGATGAATCAAATGATACATTGTCAACAGCATCCCAGTAATTATGTCAAATAATTGTTTTTCTTTCATGCAAATAAAAATGGAAATCAACATACTTAACAGAGGATTGTATGCAGTTTAAGGGCGGGATAAATCACTTTGTAATAGCTCAGTGTATTTACCCCTAAACTGCAAGTAATTAAACAATAAATATTTGGGTATTTCTGTTGATTCAATCCTTAGGAAAAAATGACTTGCATGCTAAAAAAAAAAAAAAAGTCTGTGATCACGCTTGACTCCTCACTCAATTTAATTTTTCCGCTGCTTAGCAAAGAGAGATTCAGTTACTAGCTTGCAGATTATAACCATTTTGTGTTCTGATATTCAGAAATAAGGAACAAACTATTTGTCTTAACAACAGTTTCAAGGACAGCGCTGTATTCTTCCATGATTATGGATATTCATGTCAAGGGGCCTACTCAGACAAAGAAATATGATTGTATGCAGTTTTAAAGAAGTTCAAGAATATCATAAACTCCTGATCTCAGATTTCAATTAATACAGTATTAGCTATGCAAACTGGCAGAAACAAAATAGGTGTTTAAAAGAGGAGATGTCTGTGGTAAAAGAAAGAGAATCTATCCTACATACTATTTTCCCCCCGTGTAGTCTTTGAGGTGTGTTTTTACAAAAGTTATGTCGTTTCAATAACCTGTTATATAGATTTATATGTATATGTACATGTACGATGTATATATATAGTTATTTCATTTATAATATGCACAAAAAATAGTGATATGTATTTTTAAGGTTTTACAAATGTATTAGTGCCTTCTCTTACAGGAGTATTTTTGTTCATTTTATAAAGGCAGCTATGACTACAGCCTCACTTTGTAATGACTGATTCATTTTAAGCATTTCCCCAAAATAAATTAGCTTCTCAGTGTGTTTTCCACAACTTTTATATTCCTCCCTTTACCAGTACTATAGAATAATTCAGCATAATCAGCCTGCTCTTATCTGTCTAGACTTAAATTTTCTTTTCCTTCTGTGATTTCATTGAGACTGCTACAGCTAGTGCTAGTGACAGATTCTCTTTGAGATCTTGAAGCTATGAACATGTGAAGAACAAGGACAAGAAAAAGATTTTTGTATTTCCTTATCTAGTACCCACACAGATTATGGGCTACCTGACCTTGGTTTACATGTTCAGAAATTTTTGTAATTTGTAATTAATAATTCTTTAATGAGACTATTAGGTATGTTCAGCCTTCCTTGAACTGGGCAGAAATATTATACCCATTTTCTGCTTTCCAGATGGAAAGATTTTCTGCTTTCCAAATGTAAATATCTTTTGATGGTGGATCTTTTCAAAACTTGATCCAAAATATCACTGGGCTCTGCTGCTCCCACTGACATGAGTAGAAACTGGTCTCCAGACAAAGGCAGTGTGGCAATGATTCCCGTGCCCCACACCACATGGTATTTGGGAAACAAAGGCAATACAGAGAGTAGAGGTCCAGCAGCTCCCCTCCAGCCTGAAAACAATGAATTACAGGGACAAACAGTGATGATGTGGGTGGTATAGGTTTAGCAACGTGGGCACACCCACGCTGTGTTAATCTCTGCCCCCTTCTCTGTAACCAGGACACTGTCACATTGTTTATCAACTCAGGTGTCACTTAGAAATTTATATCAACCTTATGAAAAGGATTCATACAGTTTTCATTCACACAGTAAGATGTCTATTGCCATAAGATTGTCTATGGGCCCCTTAGGTACCTGGCATCCCTCATTAAATGAATAGACAACAAATCTGAGGCACTTCACTGAAGGTAGCCCAATAAAATGTTTCTGAACTGATTTGGGAAATTGGGAGCACAAGGGTATTGTTCCAAACAAAATTAGTAAAATGTCTTAATGAACCAAACATTAAAAAAAATTTCTTCTGCACCATTTGCTTCTTATCACACCAAGCCTTCAGATCTCAGCAGGCTGTCTTTCACAGTTTTCCAGGAAATTCTCAGAACTGTTTTAAACCTAGGACTTAGTTTTAATCCTCCTACTTTCTCATAATATCAGCCTTTGGCTTCATTGTAGCTTAATTACAAGCTTTTCCAATGATCCAGTGATCCAATCTTGCAGGTCTGTCATTTTCCTTGAGTCATTCAGAGATGTCTGGTAATGGAAGCAAAAAAGTATGTACAGGTCCAAGAAAGAAAGCACTTTTTACAGGATATAACTCAGGAATTTTCCACTTATGAAACAAAAATATACTTGTTGAATAATGTGTTGTCTTGTTCTTTAGATTTCTTTACACTTAAAAATATTTTATTATCCAAAGTCCTCCCTTTTCCTTGGCTACTTTCATAGATGAAACTTTATTTTGTTGTTTCTTTATCCTGTCTGTTATTCTGATTGTATCAAAGCATATTCTTTATTGTAATAGGACTTCCTTGCATTTTGGCTACCCTTTCTTGAAGGGAAGCCATCAGTCTCTTGGAGAAATATGACACATCCCTAAAAAATTACAGACTGATATCTACATAATGTTAAGATGTGGATGAGACCCCTCCCTACCCTGTACTCTGAAAGTTGTATAGAGTCTTAGAGCTACATTACGAAGTCCGTTCAGGGAAAATTTTAATTATTCAGAATGACATGATGTAAATTCATGTTTGTGTTACTTAGAAAGAGACACACTCCTAAAAGTTGAAAATTAATAGCAAATAGCTTTCCCCTAGTTTATTCTCTTGATTTATTTTGCTTGGTAACTGGGCACTTCTTTTATAATCAAGAACATATTACCATTACATATCTCAAGGAAGGAAGGATTTAGAGAATGTGGTCTAGTCATATCTGGTTTGTACCACAGAAATACTGAGCTGTTAGAGAATGTGTACATCTTTTTATTACTGATGTAGCTATATTATAAATGTCCTTCCTCTTCTGTATCACAACAAATTATAATTATTTTCCTCTTTAAAAACTGAATGTGCATCATGTGTGAATCTGTTTCTTCTTCATGTTATTTTTGCAAAGTATTTTCGAGGCAAGGATAAATGGTTGCTGTGGTGTTGATGGACACGATTTCGAGATTGAAAGAACACTGTAGCAGAGTACCTTTCAATTCTAGCAAATCTTAATACTCAGATGATTTGCGACTGAATAAAGATTCATTTTCACACTCATGAAACTTCCATATTTCAAAAATATTCTTGTTCTGCGTGATGGTGATAAAGAAAGTTTCAAAGTATGAAAGAACAATGCAGAAGACAAATGGGATACAAAATGTCTTTTTCAGGTCCCTCCTCAGAGAGACCAAGAAAGACTTATGCCTAGGCCTTCTGTCATTAGCTGAGTGTGAAAAAGGATGTCTTCTTAGTGTTTAGGAAATCTTTACTATGCTTCTAAGAAATGTATTCCATTTTTTTTTCTTAAAATCAATGGATTTTCACTGAATTATGTGATTTGCATGAACAGGAATTTTCCTAAAAGGAACAGAAGTAGAAAATTCCCATACACTTTAGACAGCTGGTGTAAATGGTATCATTGCCACTTAGCTCTCTTTGATATAGGTACCTGTATACATGTAGGTGTTAATTATGCAGCTGTTTTAATCACAGCATTGATACAGCAACGGATATTCCATAAGTTAAAACAAAAATTAATCATTTCATGCATGAATAATCAAACTTCATGTCCTAATGTAGTCATGCAGGAGAGAGTCAGAGAGCTCTAATACATTCAGGTTCATACAAGAGACAAGAGGTAGAACAATGATAAATTATTGTTGTTTCAGATCCATTTATTTAAGAGAGCTGGCTAAAACACTGTCAACTAAATGGGTCATCTAACTTCTCAGTGTAGAATGATTTTTCCTGAGGTTTCCCATCAGTGCTTATTGTACCTCATCTTTTCACAGCCCTGCAGCTGTGGGATTGTTAATGGTATTTCTTAGCTATCTCAGGAAGGTGTTTTCACATGCTGCAAGCTCTGCCAGTTCACCTGCATAAGTATATGTCATTTTCCCCATCCTGTGGCCTTCAATTCAGAGTACTTCTCAGATTCTGCACAGGCTCCCACTTAGCTGTGCATCACTCTGTTGGCTCACACTGTTCACCACTAAGTCTTTTTTCTCCCCTGCTCTTTTGGCCTTTTCCTGACATCTTTAAGTAGCAATGATAAAATGACTATAGTATTTAATTTTAAGTGTTATTTTTTCAGTAAATGGTAGCACATTAGTATGCAAATTTGAAAAACATAGTGGCAAAAAATTTGAAAAACATAGTGGCAAAAAATCTTTCATCATCAAATATGTTGACTGACTTTGTAAAACAATATATATTTATCATGTTGTAAATCGTGAACCATATTATGAAATAAATGTTAAGATGCTCCCGTGAAAATTAACTAGTATAATATGAATCATAATTAGATCCTCCTTTTTCGCATTCTTGCATAGCACAACTAATAAAGAAACAAACTCATTAGATATAAATATAAAAACATTTCACTAGAGCATGTTTTTCAGGCCCCATCCAACCTCAAACACTGCCAGGGATAGGGCATCCACAACTTCTCTGGGCAACCTGTTCCAGCACTCTCACAGCAAAGAACTTGCTCCTAACAGTTAATCTAAACCAAATCTAAACCCTCATTTAGTTTCAATCCATTCCCCTTGTCCTGTCACTACATGCTCTTGTAAAAGGTCTCTCTATGTCTTGCTTGTTGGCTCCCTTCACATACTGCATGTGTCTGCAATTAGGTCACCCCCAAGCCTTCTTTTGTTCCAGGCTGAACAAACCCAATTCTCTCAGCCTTTCCTCCTAGAAGGGGTGTTCCATCTCTCTAATGATGTTGCTGGTCCTCATCTGGATGCAGTAATTCAGGCAGGGTCTCACCATGGTGGAATATAGAAAGTCAACATCACATCCCTCAACCTGCCGGCCATTGCTGCTTTTGATGCAGCCCAGAGCATGATTGCCTTTCTGGGCTTCAAGTACACACTGCACAGAAGCTTCTCTCTTCTGTGTGCTTAAAGGAAAAACTGTCTGAAAATGGTTAAGTAGTTTTGGCACCAGTAATAGCTTTCTACTGCTGCCAGCCTGTCCATTGACAAGAGTTTCTTCAGGCAGGAACAATGTCTCTCTCCAAAGGCAATGCCTTTCACAGCCAGTCTCCAATCCTAAAGCAGGGTCTGCAGGTGCTTTTAAAATAGAACCATTAAGTAATTATTGCTTTTCAACTAAGAAAATAAAAATTGTAGTTTTCATGTCATGAAATAGCCACCATGGGGATTAAGAAGAATTCTACCTTTATCACTCACATTGTGCTTTGATATGATCTCATCATCCTCTCTGAGGTGCATTGACGTAGGCAAGCCTCAGCCATTCTGACAGAGCCAGGAGAAGAAAAGGTACTTTATTATCCATATATCCATTCCCCTTCTTTTTCTGCTTCTGACTCCAAAGCACTCCCGGGTCTTACCATAGTCAGAAAACTGACTCAGTCTCCTGTTGCTGTGACCAGCAGCTGACCCCTGGGCCTCCCAAGTTTCCAGCCTCTGGACATGCCAGCCACTGAAGCCCAAAGCCCCTCTGCTGTTGCTACAAACTCAGACCTGCACACACACAGCGAGGTGCACATACAAGGGCACACACACTCACACACACTGTAGATGGCTACAGTCACCCAGTCTGTACTTAAATCCTCTTGTCTGGAGGTGTCTAAATTAGTTAACTTCAGCAAAGAGGGCATATGTGTTTCATATAAAAGATCAAGCCAATTTAAAAAAAATTAAAACAGATGAAGAAAAAGATTTGCTGCTTTGCCTAGCATGAATTACCCATGTCTGTCACTAAAAACTTACTATGCTGTTCATCTACATTCGGCTCTTTTCCCAGTAAAAAAAAGATCACAACATTTTGACCTGAATAAATTTATATTCAACTGTCTGGTCGATAGTGGAAGGTTATTGAAATATTTCTAACCAATCTAACATTTTTCTTTTTTCCTGACACAATCATGCTAATATGATTCTATGTAATTGAAGAAAAAAGGTTGTTAAATGTTATAGTCAGACTTCCAAGAAATCTGAGAGGTTGTGGGGAGTATTGTTCTTGCAGGGGTGTTTTCTTGTTATTGTTTTCCTTGTGACTTTTAAAATTTTATAAACTGTTAGCATTCTCTGACAATCACCTTGAAACTGCCTGCTTTTCTATATTCCCTAGAATTATGTTTTCTTTCCAGAATCCATCACACAGATTACTTAATATTTTGAACTACTCAGTAAGGAAGGATCTTCAAGTAAATCATCTTTTTTCATTCTGTCTTCTTTGACAGTATATTATCAGCAGTTGCAGTGCCTCTAGCATGACTTGATGAAAATAACTCTTTTTAGGGAATAGAAAGATTTTTGTTCGGGAAAGGAAATTTAATTATCTCATTAATCATTTAATCACAAAATATTTGGACCTGACACTCAACAGTGAAAGCTGAGGCCCAGGAACAATAGAAATAGTAATGATATAGTTGATAATGGTGACAATAATAATAATAATAATAATAATAATAATAATAATAATAATAAATATTAAACATTATATTTTTAATAATTCAATAAGTAATTAATCTGATAAATTTAGAAACTCTTTGTGCTCCTGGAATATCTGCAAGCAGAATATTATTTCACTGGAAAAGATATTTTCATTGATATATCTTTCAGCACCCAGAGAGGTTTGAATTGTGTAATGGGAACAAGTAGTCCTCAGGAGACAAGCATTGTGATATTATTTTTCACCTACTGGAAAGATATTAGCAATTAAGACCCAGCAACAAGAACGGGATTAAGTATTCTTTGCTTAGAAGAGCAATTATTTTTCCATTCACACATGTGAATGCAAAATTTTCAAATTCATGTTCCACAAGGTACCGCATTGTACAAATATCCATAAGAAGTTGAAATAAAAGTACACACTTTTCTATTAAAAAAAGTTTTCGTGAATTTAATATTCCCTACCATTCCTTTAGATTTCTGCAACACTTTCATTATTATAGCCTACACAGTAGGATATTACATGACAAGGAATAGTAATAACCCTCATTTCATGCACAGGGTTAGGAAGAGTGACAAAACAAGTTGCAGGCAGACTGTGTCATATGACCATTCTGGCTTTTAGGGATTCCAGGAGGTCTCTCGTGCACCCATACACAGAACAGAACCAGCTGTGAGATCAGACCACACTGTTCAAGTCTCTGAACCGGGTCCTGAAAACCTACAAGGATGGAGCCTGCACAGCCCCACTGAGCAGCCTGAAGAATCCAGTCTTGCAACTCATCCCTAGGGAAAATCTGAAATTTTGTCTCAGTATACCTTATGCCATACTGTCTTCATCACTGAGAAACATTTATCTTTATTTCAAGGGTGTGTTTTTTGCTTCTCTGTTTATATTTCTCCTTGAACCAAACCACTTCACATAAGTCACATGCGGCATATGCAGAATTTTCTACATTCCTATTACCAAACATTCTTAGTTGGTCTGAGTTTAGGGAGAGGAGAGGGTGCAATAGCTATGTTAGTGTGTAATCACCTCTGAGTTATTATATATCCTGAACTGCTCATTTCAAAATAACACAACCTATCGGCTATTATGTATCTCAAGTTCATTGTTTCACTGTTATATACTCTATACTGAAAAGAGAGCATCTGTATAATGTCATTAAAATATACTAGGCTGACAAAGTATGAGTTTTCACATACCCTGGACGATGACACAGCACAGATTTGGCCATCAAGGCAGAACTTTATGCCAAACCCATTTTAAACAGTTATTTCTAGAAAGAAAGAAAATGCATATATTTAAATTTCATTTTGCCAGTCAATAGCAAAGTTCTCAGTCATGGATGCTCATTGTACCATAATGGCTGGTCATGGTAGGACTGAACTGTATGGGTTGTGCTCTGTGACTGATGATTTCAAAGTCAAATGGATTTTTTAGGTGAATTACTATAGTTTATCCCAGCATTTTTGGGTGCTCATTTAACCAGCAAAGTGGAAATTGTTCTCTCTCCATAAAGTGTGAAGTGTCGTCTTTATGATTTTTTCTTTTGCTAATGTTGTTGCTGGAAACTGTAGTAAACCTGTACACTGGATGAGCAAAGTTCTTCCTTGTCTCCTTTAATTTTCGAGGGCTAAAAATACTCTAAGTATTTAAAAGTACTCAAACATTTTTCTAAGTCCTGCCTAGTATTACTTTCTGCTTCATGTAATTTCTTAACTCAATGGTAAATTCAAAATGAAATATATCTGTTGAGCTGTGTGAACTGTGACTGCAAAGGACATGGTTCTGAAGAGAAGTAAGAAAAGCAACATTACCTGGCACTATATTTGAAATTATTGAATTCCTTATCATTTATCCATAATAGGAGGGTCAAGGTCCGATTTCCAAATCCCTGGCTGATGAAAGCTAGTGTAAATTAGTATAGTCACTATAGGAACTTTGTTGTAGCTTTTTCAGGTTTGTTTGGGTTTTTTTCCCAGTCAGTCTTGTTTCCCTAATTCACCAACGAATTACCAAAAAGATCAGTGGAAACAGTGGAGCTGACTAGGGATTCTGATGGGTTACAAGGAATTAAATTCTGTATGACAGCTGTGTCTTGTTTACAAGGTTTATATTCCCAACCTTTGCATATTGCAAGGTTTAATTGAAGTTACACATTCACATCTTGACAGAAAAGCAGGCTGAAGATCATCAAAATTCTTGAGGTAATCAGAAGGAAATTTGCAATTGTGGATCTATTTGTCTGTTCTGTTGGTTTCATTCTTTTGTACACAAAAACTTTATTATTCTTATGCCAATTTAGAAGGGCTTTTGTGATGAGTACACAGATAGTGTGACAATGTACCATGAGCCAGGCATTTAGCAGCTCACATCATAAAATGTGACAGAATTCCCAATTTCAATAAGATTTTATAAATTTAGAAACAAGAAAATTTTTAATAACAGTTCATTTAGGTAACTTTGATCACATTCATTATTTGCATTCAATTTTTATGGTGGAGCCACAGCATTTTGTCATTTAGTGTACACACTACTAAGACAGTCCACCCTTTTGTCAGCTATGGACATTTCTGATGAAAACTCTTACTGGAATGGTAATGCTTGGATTTATTTGCTTTCATTTGTATGATTGCATACTGGAATACAAAATCTTTGTATTTTATTTTATCCTTACTTGTCAAATCAAACTTATCAAATACAAGTGCATCACTGCTTTACAGCTTGAGGTTTAATTCCACCCATTAAGAAAATATGAAGTCTAGTTACCTTGGAAGATTATTATTACCATCTCTTCTGCTCTTTTCAGAAACAGAAGTAGTGGACTAGAGGTTTACATTATGAGATTTTGAAGCATTTTCTCAAATCCCTTCCCACATCTGAGAGCCTAAGACTTTTATCAGTATTGTGCTACTTCTACTCTCATCATTTGCTCTTTAGGTGTTTTCTTCTTTTTTGTCATGACTGTAGCATAGTGCTGGGGGAAAAGAAACAAAATTTTCTTTTATACCAAAAAAATTTTTATTTCCTTTATCTTAAGCAAAAAAAAATTTGCGTTTTATTTAACCATTTATGATATGATTTCTTTGAAAGGGAAGCAGGAAGCTGGGCTGGGCAGGTGTGAGAGAATGGACTGTATTGTCCATGTAGCCAACAATATTTTAATTTTGTTCTTGTGATGAAAGTAGTTGTTCACTTAGCTTCTGCTCTAAGATGATAATGCAATCTAGATTTCTTATGCCTTATGAGAAATTTCTCAAACAAAAGAAGGAAACTAAATATTTGAGTAGAAAATATATTTATTATTTTTGCCATTTATCTAGAAAAACAGGTCAAATTTTCAGTTTATTGATAAACAGCAAAATCCTTTGCTAATCACAAAAAAAATTAGGCTGGCATTCACTGGTAGAATAAAACATTTTTGTGTTCTTTTTTAAACATGAAACACACAGATTATTTTCTTTGCTCAGTTCTCTCCTTAGAAGCCTTTTCTTCCTTAAAACCTTACAGAAAATAGCTACCTAATGCTTTTATTTCTAATGGAAGACAATGTAATGCTCTTCCTGCATCATACCTTGCACTAATCCTGTTGAATAACCATGTACTTTCATTGAAGTTGGTTTCATCTGTCATTTTATGTTCTAATATCTTGTTACTCTCCTAATTGTACTGAATGCAAAGTCTCTATAAAAGCTGCTCAAGAAGAAGTCTTATTTTGCATCTATAGAGAAGCATCATCTTCCCCAGTAGGCTTAAATTATCTCCTGATTTTTAGCTTAATTAGAAAAAAATTACTGTTTTCATGTTATCTTTTCATTTGTGTAGATTGGAAAGGAGGTAAAATGCTTACACCAAACAGATGGGTTTATATTTCTTTCCCCCCTCCCCCTGTATACGTAAATAAGATTTAGGTGTCCAAAGTATGTATTAAGGTCTCTGCATAAAACATTAGTGCTGGGATTTTCCATTAAAATAATGAAAAAACCACAACATATTTTGACATTGTATGACTGTCTCATCTACAGAGAAGAGGGTAGGTTTTTGACAGATTTTTTTCCCTTGAAGCTCTGTAATTTCTTCAAGTACTGCCCAGTAGTGCAAGAATTTATTGCTACAATCATATGATATCCAAATTTATATTATAGCATAAGTTGAAAAACATTGAAGACATAACTTTTCCTTTAGACATATGTGACCACATGAACACAAGCACAAAAGTATGAAATATAGTAACTTCGATGCAACTGGGATTATCAATTTCTATTCTTCTCTATTCCTAATCTTAATATTGATTATCTACTGATGATTCATCCTAGCTCTATTCATAATATTACCTTCTGCTCACAGTACTGTAACTACTTTTGTCAGTTATGGGGAAATTAGTTCATTTTTCCATTTCTCTTTCTATATTATACAGTTGTTTTTATTGCTGATGAACCTTCTGGGATGATCTGTTCCATCACCTTACCAGGGAAGAGTCAAGGCTGACTTGCCAGTAGTTTCCCAGGTCCTCCTTCTTGCCCTTAGAGGATGGGATTAACATTGGCTTTTCTCCTGTAACTGGACACCTCTCCTGTTCTCCATGATTTTTCAAAGATTATGGATAGTGACTTAGCAACATCTGCCAGCTCCCTCAGCACCCATGGGTACATTCTGTCAGGGCCCATGGATTTATGGGTGTTAAGTCTGCCTGGCTGATCTCTGACCAAACCCTCTCTGACCAAAGGGAGGTCTTTCTTTTTCCAGCTTTCCTCTCTTAAGTACAAGGTCTAGGATTTCTGAGGGCATAGAAGACATTCAGTATTTCCACCTTCCCTGTGTCTTCCATCACCCATTTGTTTCAGCAGCAGCCTCACATTTTCCCCAATCTTCCTTTTGCTGCTTATGTACTTACAGAAGCCCTTCTTATTGTCCTTGCCAGACTCAATTCCAAGTGGGCCTTGGCCTTCATCTTGCGTTCCTGAAAATGTTCCCCTAGTCCTCCCATGTGGCCTGTTCCTTTTTCCACATCCCATAAAATATCTTTGGACTCTGAGATTTGATAGAAGCTCTCTGCTCATATTTGCAGGTTTCCTGTCCCCTTTACTTGATTTCTTGCTCACACCTTATTTTTTATTATAGGTCCACTGGAAGAGATTTCTGTGTGCAATTTCATTTTTAATGTATCTACTTTTCCCCAACAGTAATACTTTTTGAGGATTTATATGACCACCTTGTGATTTTTGTATTTATCTCAAAACTGAACAAGTTTAACTATCTACATAATGCTTGTAGCAACAAATCTGATTCTTGAAGTGTTTTCCATCTTCCAACATCTATAATAATGTAGTATTTGAACTTCCATCCTTTCAAAGTCTCCTATCTGACTGAATTGTTTTTATTTTTTGTATTCACTTTGAATGGTCAGAATTTATTGCACAATTGAGCAAATCTCAAAAACCTAAAAGTAAACCCTCTGTGGCTTTCTTGAGCATTGATTTGGCCCTGCAATTATGGAAAGCACCTCTCCTCTCAATTTCCTAATCTCTACCTACCTTTTTACTACTGCAGGCTGCTCTCAGGCTCTTCAGTGAGGCACAGGAAGCTGGTGATACTTTCTTCCTACAACTTCTGTTTCTTGCACTTTTCTGCCACTTCACTTTTCTTCATACTCATTTCCATGCTCCAGTGTAGGTCCTCCACACATCACACTCGCTTCAGGAAAGTACCCATTCTAACATGTATCCTCCACAGCCTGTGGGCCCTCCAGGGGTTTTACCAACCTTGCTATGAAGTACCTCCTGCTCACCTGACCCCAATATTCCCCCTACCTACCAACTAATTCTATCTCTACCAATTACACTATAAGTTTCTGCATTGTGTTATGTTTATTTGCTGAATAGCAGTACTTCTCTGTCAGTTCATATAGCATCTTACAATGTAATTTTCCTCCCACTGGATGGTTTCAGATAGAGTGCCTAAAAGTGAAAAAAAGCATGTTTTTCTTTTGTCCATTTTTTTAATCTCCCTATTTTTTGCCCCCCTACTCCTTGCCATTTGTGATACAATTAAGGACATCATTGTCTAAAGCTCTGATATTGCTTTGCCTTCTTTCCAGATATTGTACTTGAATTTTATTGAGTCCCAGTATAATAAAACCAGAAATTGTTTTCTTAGTTATAAGAAAATAATTATATTGAGGATCTGCTGCCATGGGAATGGTATATGAATCCAGGTGTTGATTTTATACTGAGCTTTCAATTCCCATCAATACATTTTCAGGGTTATTTTTTGTTTGCAGAAGAAAATGTTATGTTGCTTCCTGCAGCTGATGAAAATGGCCATGCAAATAAAGACATCTTTTAAACAAGTGTAAAGCAAATGCCCACTCTCACTGTTTAATAACCTTTTACTTGTTTTTCTGATAAGTCGCATGTAGTTATACACAATATAATACTCTTCAATTAAAAAAATATTTTGATATGCTCACAGATCACCGGATGTTCAAGTTCTTTATCTAAAATCAAGGGTTACTTTTTAAATTGCTTTTGAAATGTTTACCCAGTGCGGTTCCAAAATTACTTATCTAATGCAAGGGGATATTAAGCTCTTTTCCTATGAGCTGGAAGATAAGCTTATTTTATATTTGCTTACGAGGGATTTATGCAGTTAGTGTTTACTGAAGTTTATAAAAACAAAATATCTCTCCATAGAAACATTATATCCTCAATTCTGAACATGGGAAACTGCCATGATGTGCAAAATGCAATGTGAGTAGGAACTTTTTTCTACTCAATGATTTTTTTCAAAAACTAAAAAATGACATGGGTTTTGTGGGGCAACTCATGTCTGGGCCTTTCTGTCACTGTACCTGACAAAAAGCTATAGTTGGGGTTTCATTCAGAAGATTGCATAGGAATTGCAAGATGACTGTAGCTTTAAATGCACAGTAAAAGCATACCCTGGTTCTAGCAGAAGACCTACAGGTCCTCCACCTTGAGGGGTGACGGTTGCACCAATAGCAAGAGGAGATGGAACTAATACTTGAAGGGCTGTTAATTTCACTGTCCAGACCCAGTTTCAGGTTTTTCTGAGAGGCAGTTACTGGCTTCAAGAACAAGAGATTGACACCTTGCTTCAGAATTAGAATGTGTCACTCTCTGGCTTAAAAGCTAAGGAAAACCAGGGTTTTCCAGGAGGAAGTAAGAAAGGATGTAATGTTCACGGTATTGCCATTTTGCTGTGGCTGTGTTTTATAGATACTTTGAAAAAATATTGCATTCTGTGGATAAAATCTGAGTGTATAAAGGTTTACCTAGCTGGGGATGGCTACTGCATTTTCTCCTGGTTTGAAAAAGTCCTTTTCTTGTAAATTTTCTCTAAGTTTTTTCTTCTAAAAGAGCATATGTTATGTCATTTATGATCACATGTAAAACAAAAAAAGAGGAACTAGTCTTTTACTGTTTACATTCTTTCTAAGCTTGTAAGAGCACAGGTTTCCAAAAATTTCATAAATTAATCTATACTTTGTTGTGAATTCAGACTTACAACTCTGGAAGCCAGAATGAATGTCAGAGGACATGATTCACAAATGGTTTGGGGTACCTCTGTTCTGCTTTAAAAATCAAAGTACAAGAGTAGTTCTCATCACCGTTTAAGTGGTCAGCTTTTTTTAGCTACCTAAAGTTCTATTGATATGTATGTGAACAGCCAGAGCTTGATGAAGTTGGCTGATTTAACACCTTTCCTTAATCAGGGTCCTTTAGGTTGCCTGAATGTTTCCCATGCTTGTTTACAGGAATGCATGTTTTAATCTGTTTTCTTTTTTGGAAAAAAAAATACATAATCAGTATATGAAAAACATCAATAACCTTGCTTTTTTTTTTTTAGAGCCATTAATCCCAGTTTCTGTTCTGAATGATGCTCAAATATATTGTACTGAAAGTAAGATTGTGAAAGGGACCCAAATCCCTAAACTTTGAATATGTCAAGACAGAGTTCTGGGTGGAAATACCTGTATGTAGCTACCTGCTGCAAATATCAGAGGAAGGCAGCTTTCAGCCAGGTTTTTCCCACAGAAGTGATGATTTCTCTTAGTGCTGAATTGCTGCATAGAAAACAGTCAGGCATAATTTTTTTTAAACTTGTTTCTCAGTGAGTTTATCCACTTGCATGACTAAAGACAAATAATATAGTCCATAGTTTAGTATCTTGAATTCAGGTAGACCTTTTCTTCCAGATTATCATTAAATTTTCCCTGACAATAAAGTATTAGTCATACTCGTTTCCAGTACTCATTGTTGAACTCAATCCCCACTTTCTGGCTTCTTGAAATCTCATTTTTAGCATTTGGCCTTTCTAAAAGTATCATTAAGATTACATGGATTCTTGATCTTGAAAATGTAAATTTCATTAGTCTGGTAAAGTTGAGTCCAATGTTGTCTGTTTGAATGGTAAATGGAAGACACCAGATTCAGAGATTCTTAGGTTGACAATGGGAGAAATTAAACACAAAGCTATGAATTCCAGCATTGACCCAATACCTCTTAAATTCAGTGGGATCATAGAAGAGACATGTAGTTATAGAAGAAGTGATTATTTTGAAGAAATATCTTGTCTACACTAGAGAGACTTTTTTTGTAAGCTCAGAAAACTGAGCCATATGAAAGCTTATTATTTCACTTACAGGAGACGCTGAGGACTGTGGATGATCCACTTGAGGCTTCCAGCAAAACATGTCATTCACCTACAATGCTCTGCTAGCTACAAAAGTCAAAATCAAATCTTTTCTGTTCTAGTTCTAGCATTTTCAATGTAAGTTTTCCCATTAAAGGCAAAAAATTTAATAATAAAAATAATAGAAAAATGGATGTATCTTTTCATTTTCTGAAGTGCCGTCTTCCCACAAATCTTTATTCTTTATTGCACTAGAAACATTGTGGACTCACTTATGGAGGTTACTGAAACATCTCTTAACTTTAGACTCCAGTGATGAACACTATGAAAAAATTGTTTTTAAAATGTTGTCTGTATATTTCTGAAAGCAGTGATGCATTTTTTTTTTTATTTCCAGGGATACAAGTAGTTTCATAAATAAAACAGTTGACTACTCCAAAGGAAATGATTTTCTATATAGAATGATGATTTTTTTGTATATCTATGTATGTGGGAGCAATTAATGCTGATAATAGTACTCTATCAAATCATTCCCACTTGGATCATAGTGCAAATTACAAATTCATACATTGTATGTTTGAAAATGTTGTGAATTATCTCTGCCCAGTATTTTCTCTTTCTACCCCTATTTTATTCCCCAAAGCCAACAGAAAAAAACCTGACCTCTCCAATTTATATAAAGAGTGAGAGAACTTCTAATTCATACAGTGCAGCAAGAAGTGTCATTCATCATTAATGTGATGAAGATAAATGCTGCTGGCCTTATGAAGATGTCTGTGGCTTGCAAGAAAATGACTATCCATTCGTCTTGACTGAATGTAATAGTCTGAAAATTCAGGAAGAATTAGGACATTGAGTACATCCTTTAAAGATATCTTTGAGACCATTTTCACTGTTACTGTTAGTATCCTTTAGGACCTGTGAAAGCATTTGAAGTAAAGTCTGTGGTTAGTGCCATTTTCTAATCGCTGCATTGGAGATTTTCCCTGCAGAGCTTTAAAAGTCAGAAAACTGTAAACAGTTGACCACTACTTCTTTGAAGCAGGAAAATAATTTTAGTTTGGTGCATGGAGATATATTTAGAAAATCCTGTCATAAATTAAAGAGACCGTCCCTATGTACAGATGATTTGTAAATTTAGTCTATTATACATGACATTATCAGTTCACAGGTTTTTGGGCATTTGTGTTGGCCAAGTAAAAGTAAAGGGATGCAAGATGCATCAGCAGTCTCTCTCTGATGTTTGGCTTTTGGTTACCACCAAACAGAAAAAAATTGTTATGTTTTATTCACATTAAATAATGGTCTGTCAGCATGAATTTGAATGCTCTAATTTGCATGTGAGAGGTTCTGGATAGCTTGTTGTTCTCGTGATACAGATACAGAGCATTCAAACAAACATAATGTTATTCTATGGACTAATGGCAGGAAACTGAGAGTGCACTTGAATAAAAAACTCTAGTGAAGACAGACTTTAGCTCTGCCATTCTTTGAAAATCAGTCTTTTGATATCCAATTTCCATTTTCTTTGGTACTGAAAAAATGTATGTGTTGTTAAAGCAGATCTTGCGCTTGTCTGTTGGTGTGGGCTGAGCTGGACTGGGTTGGTTAAATGCAGTTCCTGTCACTACCATTGAATTGCCATGCCAATGACTCAACTGTTAAATCATTCACAAAGGCATTTTTTGAGGTATTTATAATTTATTTTCTCTACATTGAAATGATGGACTTGGGCCTGGAAATTTAATTACTTTATTTGTTTTTCTTATTTACAATGAATTGTTATGAGCATTTCTCTCAGAACTGACAGAATTGAAGGGGTTTTTTTTATTCTTTTACAATAATCATGTTGAAGCAAAAATTGGCAAGTTGGGTCATGACTGTTCCTAAATAATATTCACACTCAATTGAACAGTATGTGCAGTTGTTAAAAGAAAGGATATTATTTCCAACTTTGCAATATCATATAAAGTTAGAGTTAGCTAATTTCTGTTTATTGGAAACTTGATCTCCCTCAAGAGACAGGAATAAGGCATGGACACATTTATTTTCTCAAATCTATCATGGAATTCTAAAAGATTGTGAAGTCTCATTAAAAATAACCTGAAGTTGTTAGAGACCTAGTTTCACAGTATTAGAAAAATATTTTACTTTTAAAAGACTTAGGTATGTTTCTTCACATACAGTACTTTAATAAAGCTAGACAGCCTGGAATTAATTTAATAAGTGCTTGATGATGAGATGAAATAGTTTAGAAATACAGATGAAAATATATTTAAGTCTTGTGAAGCATTAAATAAAATCAGAAATCTTCTAGACAATTTTTTAAAAGCTAGTTATAAAAACTCCATAGCCTCAATGGCTTTTGTTGGCATTTGGCATCATTTTTGGCAAAGAATAATTCAAGGTAATATGTATTGGAAGGATATGGTAGGAATCTTAATTTGAGAAAGGACAATACTATCTATCTCTGACACAATGGCAACATTACAAGTAAGTTACAAAAGTAAAAAATATTTCATGCTCTATTTCTCATCTCTAAATTTTTTTCCTTTAAATTCTTTATACTTCATATTTCTAATGTATTTCTGAAAACTACTAAATACTGCTAGCACACACCACTGTTAAGAGGTATTGTTAAAGGAAATGTCTTGATATACAACTACTTATAGAACTAAAATTAGATTACAGGTGCAAAAGTGAGTTGTGTGGGCATAGGTAAAGTATGACATGTTTTATGTTTTCCTTGTGTCTTTTTTTCCTGTTACATTGCTAATCTGAGCACTAAATATTATTGAAATAGCCTATTAATCAGACTCAGGTATAGTTCGACAACAAAGCTTTATTTCTGAACACGTAAAACCTTTTAGTAAAAATTCACTTAAAATTTGTGACAATAAATACTTTTATTTTGCAGTAAGCATTCTGTGTGTAAAAGATTTACCCTTAATAAAACCACAAAACATGCTATTAAAAATAATTTGAAAAGAAGTTTTAATTGTGAACTTGGAGAGTATTTCTCAGCTGTGATTGTCCATGCTTACAAAGCAGAAAACAAAGTGAACCATACAACCCATATGTGCCTGAAGCTGTAGATTGTGTGAGGCATATATGTATCTTCATCTGCATATTCACTTTTAGAAAAATGATGGTGCAATTCTTAGTGCTGTCACTTATCAAGGCTAAGACATGGGAGATATATACTAGAAACCCATTATTCAGAATGCAGAAATGGTGTTTATACTTTAATAAAAAAGGAAAGAGATGTCTCAATATTCACGTGTTTCATTTAATTCTAAAATAGACTTTTCTGTTCACTAATAAGAAAATATAGTAATATATAAAAGATTTGTGCAGGTTCAAAGGGCACTAAAAGGTCATTCAAATTGCTCTCCTCTTAAGATCCTGTATTTTTTATAAAAATAATCAAAGCCTTCTTATCATTGTGAAACAATAGATTTTTATTTCTTATATAAATTAGCTTCAAAAATTCATCAATAACATATCTGACCACCTTCAGGCTCAGAAAAGACAATTAAAGTTGCTTTTCAAAGACTTGTTTTTCCCTGGAATATGTTATAAATTGTATATTTTTAATAAAAGCGGAGGAAAATTTCCCCGTCTCTATGTTGTATAAAAATAATTAGCTAAGAAAAAAAAGTAATTTGTCTTTTGAACAATTCCCAAATCCATTTATTTCCTCCTGTGCTACTTGTGCCAGAACTGGCATGTGCCAGATACTGTGAAAGAAACAAATTAGAATGTACAGATGTACTGGACCTCTTCATTTCTCAAGTCTGCCTGATAACAAGTGATAATTTATGCAGTGCTGGTCTGCAAAAGGCTCTGAATCCTCTCTGCTCTGTTAGAGGGGCCCCTTAGCAGGGCTGGCTTAAGCCACAGCTGGGAGTGGAGGACAGTAGCCAGCTCACTCTCCTCACTCACAGGATGTCACCCAGACTCCAAATCCACCAAGATCTCACCAGAAATCCACTCTAAATTTTGCTACAGAACAAATATTCAACAGAGACTCTTTGTGTGAGAATACAGAAGGGCATTGGTGAGGATTTCAAAAGCAAAGCAAATTGGGCTCTGAATTCACGACAAATATGTGTCTGTGATGCCTTTTTCCTGGTGTTAGGAAATGAAAGCTCAGACATGGTTAGAGGATTGGGGGTCATTTACCTCGGTTTTTCAATAGGATCCCATTCGATGTGCTGCTTCACCCAGGTGACAGCATCACGTCCTCTCCCCCCAGTCGAGTATACATTTAAAGACCTTACACATTAGCATATCTAACTAGAGGGCCCAATAAGGGGCTGGGGTGGGTTAACTTCTAGTTTACAGAATCTGTCCTGCTAGGGGACCTTGAGTGCTTACGGTAATAGAATGTTTGGTCTTCTAACTCTACAGTTTCTAGCGTGTTTAGTCTCCTGGCCTACTGAACACCAAGAAACCAGGCTAAGTTATCACACCTAAAGCATCACAAGCATGCGTGCTAATACTTGTGGGTATAGAGAACTGTGTAAAAAGTATTGAGGAGAAAAAGCAAAAAATCCTTCAGGCATCATCTGCTTAGTACCTGCTCCTGAGCATTTTCAAGAACGGAGATATGAATGTGGTGATATCCTTACACATCCTGTAATTTTAAAAGTCTTGCCTGCATCAATGTATTGATGTCTGTGTTCATAAACTGCCATTTACAGAACATTGTTACGATGCTGGAACAATTTATACATCTTATACAATTTACACCCACAGTTTGCAGGCATGGCTTGACAACTGTTGCTATACTGACAATGTTAACTGCTGGCCTATCATTCCCAGTCTTTTATTAAAAATGCAATAATGTGGTTTACATTACAAAATACTGCCTACACTGGTGATCTGATACTCCTTTACACTCCTTTTTTCAGACTGTATGAAAACAGAAGAAATGGGCCACTCCACACCTTCTGGAATAAAATATTTTTAGTGGATGCATTTTGCTTTCTTTATGGAAATAAAAGTCAATGTACTAACTACAACTTCAATTGGTGCTATAACAGTTGTGAAGAGGATTGCATGACTGACAAAAGTTAACTTAAATGGCTATTTCTCCTGATTTGGGAAATAAGATTAAGAGGGTTGAAAAGCTGCAGAAGACAAAGTCTTGGGTAGTCTCAAGGCCAGATTTGATCAGCAATTGCCTGTATAAGCAGGAAGTAGAAGCCTCCATAATCCAGGTGAAAAGGGTCAGCAATCTTCTACAGAACTCAGACACACAAATCTGTGGGGCAGGATGGAATCCAGACAAGGATACTGAGGGAGCTGATGGAAGTGCTCACCGAGCCACTTTTCATCATTTCTCATCAGTCCTGGCTAACCGGGGTGATCCCAGCTGACTGAAAGCCAGCGTTATGCCTTGTGCAGGAAGATCCTCTAGGAGGACCCAGGAAACTACAGGCCTGTCAGCCTGACCTGGATGTTGGGGAAGGAAGATACTTAATTTTTAATTTAAAAATATTTTTATTGGTTCTTTACTGTTAGGTTTTTGTTTTTCTTTATTTTTTTTACTGACAGTAAGATAATATTTGGTTTATATATTTAGAAGGGGCTTTTTTTTCTCTGTTTCCTAGTGTTACTTAAAATTTCTATCAGGGATACTTTCATGCACAATCCTTAAGATCATCTCTATAAATTTTTGGGATATTATAGATTTAAATTTTTCAGGAATTTGTTTTTAAAAAATCAACAAATATGTTCACAAATATAGAACTAAATTTGAATGATAGAGCTACTGAAAACTGTGTGACTCAGGGGAACAGAAACCAAGTTTGAACTCTCTTGACAATTACAAAAGGCATAAATTGATTGCTAATTAATTATTCTTAACAATTAGGTAAACAGAGAGCTCCCACTAGCCCAGTTATGAACTTATATTGATCTCTGCACTGTAAGCTTTTATATACTGTGTGGCCACTGAATGTCTTTTGTCCCATGCATTAAATTTTCATTTTAACATCAAACAAAAGTAGACAAAATTAAAATTCATGTTCAAAAGATCCATCTAGGTCTTCCAATGTCAATTCCGTGCCAGGATTTTCTTTATACAAGTTAGCTTGAGCAACTTCTTCATAACAGCACTACTCTTAATTGGAAAATAATATTAGAGTGCTATTAAACTGTATGGTGATTGAATTCATACTTTCATTTTTGACCTGAAAAAATATCTGTGAATACCATGATAGATTCATCTCATTACTTCAGACTCACTCTACTGATGTATTTCTTAATAGCCCAACATTGATGCTACTCTTCACACTTCTCACAGCCTCTACAAGACCTTTAGAAAATGGCATATCCTTGTGAGAAAGAGTGCAAATCTTCATGTATACTTCAGCTGTGCTGCTTCGTTTCAGATTTCCTGAAGAGATTTACATGAATAGGGAAGGTTCAAGGTTTTGGTTTTGGGTTTAAGAAAAAAGAAACAGAAACAACAAATCAAGCTGCCAGAATTCTAGATCTATATTTATGCCTTCAATAAAATTTTCAGATAATTTTATTTTCTTGAAGAAACTGCATCCCCATTTTCTTCTGAATTTAGTGATGTGAAGCCATTCCTCAGGGACTGAAGGCTGTGAAACCAAAATTGTGAATTGGCAGAGATGTTTTGAGGTACTCTGAGATAAAGCATTGATGTGAATAATAGTTGATGCATGTTTAGCTTTCTCGATGATGCTGGTTGCCTGGTAACCAGCAAAAGGCATATGTCAGAGAGGAGTTCAAATGAAACAGATGACATCAATCTCAGCAGGGTGAGGAAAAGGAAAACCACTGATTAACTCACCCAGACTGGTATATATAGGAATCCTGTCATGTTTTCATGTTACTGAATATCTAAGGTGATTCCAAACCTCAGTTTATCACAACACTTGTGGTAGTTCTTAATTAGGGATGGCATTTGTGTCTTTTACACATGATTTTAAATGTTTATTTTCAGAATCTGCCTAGTGTCCCTGCTCAGCAGCATGTATTGGAAAAATATTGTTTTCTTTGTTCTGCTACTGGCTGGGCAGCAGCTAATTTTATCACAGAATCACTCTGTGTTTTGCATGTAGAGTCACTGGACCTTCAAAGAATGTCACAAGACCTGCATGGGGAAGTCAAAGGACCAATGACACATTTTGAAATATTACATTTTTTTGTTGATTTGTTGGGGTTTTTTGCATATTCCTCTCATTAAGCCTTTTATTCCACACCAAAAAGTACACAAGAATTCCAGGAAGACTCTACAGAGGGATCTGGACAGGCTGGAGAGATGGGCTGAGACCAATGTTTTGAGGTTCAACAAGATCAAGTGCCAGGTTCTACAGCTGGGTCACAACAACCCCATGCAATGTTACACATTGGGGGAAGAGTGTCTGGAAAGATGCCTGTCAGGAAAAGACCTGAGGGTGGTGGTTGATGGCTGCTGAACATGAGACATTGTGAGCCCAGGTGGACAAGAAGACCAATGGCATCCTGACCTGTATCAAAAAGAGTGTGGCCAGCAGGAATATGGAAGTGATCATTTCCCAGTGCTTAACACTGGCGAAGAGTTGGAGTGGGTCCAGAGATAGGCAGCAAAGCTTCTGAAGTGTCTAGAGAGTGACTCATATAGGATTGGCTGAGGGAGCTGGAGTTGTTTAGCCTGGAGAAAAAGGGGCTTAAGTGGGACCTTATTGCTCTTTGCAACTATCAAAAGGAGGTTGTTACAAGATGGGGAGCTGGCTGCTTCTCTCAGGTGACCAGCAGCAGCAAGAGGGAATGGCCTCAAGTTGCACAAGGGGAGGTTTAAGTTGGACACTAGGAAGAATATTTTTCACGCAAAGGGTGAGTAAGCATTGGAACAGGTTGCCCAGGGAGTGGTGGAGTCACCATCCCTGGAAGTGTCAAGAAACAAGTGCCTGGATGTGGCACTTAGTGCTATTATATAATTGACATGGTGATATTCAGTCTAAGGTTGGAGCCAATGATTGGACCTAGAGGTCTTTTCCTACCTTAATTCTATGATTCTATGATTCTATTCTATGATTGCAGTGGAGCTGTTCCCTGCTCTGAAGCACTGAGATCTTAGATGCCTGCAGTGAACTCAGTGATACACGTCATTCTGAAAAATCGATGAAAAATTTCACTAGAATCAAAACAAAGATTTCTCCTCAGTTATAGCTTGCAAAGAATATTCTAGCCTGACAAATGAAGTTGTATGCAATTAGAAACACAGAGGCAAGAGGTGTGCAGTGGGCTGGGGAGAAGATAATACTTTTCAAGAGAACTTTAAGCAGAATATGGAACCACAGAAAGGACAGAAGAACTGGGGTGACTGAGCCTAATCCTCAGAAACTGCAGTCAACTATCAAATAGATGTGTTGTTGATAAAAAAATCAAGAAAATGCTTTTTCCACATATAGCGTAAGCCATGAAACACGTCTTTTGCCACTTAGATATTGAATCTCGATCAGAACAGTTAGGAAAAGTAGCAATATTACTTGTTTCTTTTAATTTATTTTAAATAATAGCACAGCATTAAGGATGTGCTAAATAGCAACATTTATCAGTGTATTTCAGTCATCTTGCATTTACACTTCTCAGTGTGGAAATTAAAATTAAAAAGATTAGCTTGATTTTTATGCAAATCAATGTATAGTGCTTTTCGAGTTTGTACTTTAAATGCACAGTATTCTAAAATTTTGTCCGCAATCATGTAAAAGGAAAAAATTGCTTTTCTTTATGTTTGTTTTGTTTTATTTAGCTTTTTCCCCAGTTTGGATAACTTCTCACTGGATAAACAATGAAGGTAAACAACATTAACAAAAGCAGTTTATTTGCCTTAAATAAGCATTAGGTGGTCATCTTCTGAATAATTCCATGCAGATGTGGCCACTACTTGTGTAAAAGCAGGATTCAGAATCAGTCCTCTAAATTTTAATAACTTGATAAAACTGAAGTTTTAATCCTATTACATCAAAATCAGTGGAGAAAACCCCAGTGGTTTCAGTTAAGGTAAGAACAAACCAGCGCATTTTTCCCTCAAATTTGCCAATAATGTCCTTTGGACTATAACAAACTTCTCCCATATTCTTAATACCACAGGAGACATTGTCACTAAGAAAAAATAGACTTTTTTTCTGAAAAATGTTGATAAAATGATTATTTTTATTTTACAGAGAAAATGTGGTGGAAGCAGCCTAGGAATTTCTGGTTTTATTTATTTCCAGAAGTCTGTTTATATGTATCTTAAAAACAAACTAGCTATTTCCTTTTATTCTGTTAATTCATTTAGGCATTATTGACAATGCCATCTTCCTCTAAATTCTTTTTGGGAGCTCTTTGAAAGTGCAAAGGAATTCCTCCTTGCTTTCCATATCCAGTCACCTTCCTTTTCTGAAGCTGTTTGATAGCTGAGACAAGTCAATGTATCACATATATCCACTTTTGTACTTAAAACAAAGGGCACCTGGAACAGAAGAGCACAAATGAAAAATTCAAGTTTTGACAGATGTAGCTGTTCCAGAGTTTAATAATAAATACAGACATTAAAATGTGGCATCCTATTTCCTTTCTGCAAGAAGTTAGATTCCTTCACTGAGAACATAGTTATTTACTTAGGTTCTGGTATTTTCTTGTGTTATTCACTTTAAAGACTGATAAATAAAAGTTTATATATATTATTACTGAAGTAAGACATTTCCTCTGCTGTTAAAATTTACTGAAGCACTCCTAACTTTTATCTGATTCTTCTTTTCAGCTACAGAACAGACAAGCAGGGGCCAGTAGCCTGTGATGCAAACTGCTCCTATTATCCCAACAGTCACTGCTAGAACTGTAAAATTGTTGGTTGGAGTTTTGCAGTATAAGAAAGTAGCAGCATGCCTGATAGGAAGTTGTAAAACTAGAAAAGGTAGAGATGCAAAAGGTCTGTTTGATCACCTAACACGTCTTTCTGATAAAATGTTTGCTGTCTACCATTGCTCTCTTTAAATTCACCTAGACTAGAAAAGCTAGCAACTTACTTTGTCATTTTCATGTTGTAAAAGAAATTCTGGGGACAGAAGATAAATAGTTCTGACGCTGAACTTGAAGCTACAAGGAGCCTGGGTTTTATTTTTTTCCTCACATGTTGTCCCTCAAAATTAATTTATTTCCATAGTATTTCAATGGTGATGTCCACACTTCTATCAGTGAATTGTAATTATGAGCAAACAACTTGGTAGGACTGGTAGTTTATTAGAGCTAGTTATGTGTTATAGTGTATCAAAATCTGGGATTGTAAATCTTTTTTTTTCACATATTTAGTCAAAATATACGTATGATAAAAAATAACATTACTTTCTATACGAGTAGCCTGAAGAGAAAATACTTAACCTCTCCTTTAAATTCACTGCACTCTGATTCATTGTAATTTAGCAATACTTTGATATCATGGATCATTCAGTATTTGAAAGCAATTTAGAATTTTCTAACCAAAAATCTAGTATTTTCCAATGAAATTAATAATAAATTTCATGGAAAACAACTGTAATAGGATTGCTCACCAACCGTCTTTGCTAATGACACCACCAGTTTGTCGTTTTAATTCCAAAATGTTTTCTTATTAAGATCATCTAAATTCTCTGCTTATTTGCTTCCCAAAGAATCTCTCCTATATCAAGCATTCACATTTTCTGCTTTTTGATCGTGCCAAAATCCAAACAGACGTCTTTTCCCTACATTACATCCTTAGTTCACATTTCTGCATGACTTTTCCCTGGGTCTGGGGAATCATGGGGCTTCTGGATGGAGAAAATTAGAGATTCTGTTCTGGTTCCTGGACTGTGACATGATTTCATATCTGCGCTATAATAATGAATTTAACAGTCTCAGACTTTAAAAATTGCCATTGTCCTTTCAATGCTCTCTCTTCCTCTGTGCTAAGAATGATTGCATTGGTTAGGATTTGCCCATGCTGTCTAAATTGAAAGATATTTATATGTGCCCTAGTTAATACACTAATCTTGCTATGCTTCGTTCATATCTGGTGGAAAGAGATTTTTTTTAAAAAGTGATTCTGAGAAGAATCCTATATCTTTGTTCACTGCATTTCCTGGGTGGAAAAGTCTCTTCTGAAGAACTCTGTTGTATCAAAAACCAAGCTTTCTAGCCTGCACACCTGAACTATCTTCTTAAAATAAAACAATGTGAAACTCTTCTTTTGCAGTGCTTATGCTTGATCAGGCTTTGATGTCCTCTGTGCTCTTGTGACATGAGGGGTTTCTGGCAGTTAGGAGACAAATGTGGCAACCAGAAAATCATATACCGTTAAACCAAAGTAGAACTTCATGACTGTATTCCGTCCAATTTTTCAAAATTATTGCAAAAAATTATTGTTGAATTTATTAAGTTTTCAGCTCCTGTAAATATTCTAAATAATTAACTTAGCTCTAGAATCAGTCACACACCAGAGATCTCTAAAGGAAAGCAAAGTTAATCTTTCAAAACACAGATATTTTCTCTGTTTTTTCTCTGTTTTGTGAATTTTCTGATATTTGTGTCAGTTAGAATTAGTCACTACTATGTATATTTGAATCTCCTACCTCAATTACCTTAAGAAACTACTTTGTGATACATTTTAATAAATATTTGAGAAAAATTTAAACCATTTGCAAATAATTCAGCTGAAATTAGACTTTAATTTAATCATCATGATGGAAGCAAATATTACTGAATTTTATAAATAGTCATCTGAAGTTAAGCTTGTTTATACCTGTAGAGGTAAATAAAACTTCCTGTTTTTCTGCAGCTTTTATAACTGTCTTTGCCTTTAATCTATTCTGGATACAGTCACAGATGCAATACAAAATAACATTAAAAAACAAAGAATTGAAAAGATTGAACCACAATCTTAAATTAAGGCAAAAAAACCAAGGAAAGACCTCTTTTTAAGAGCAAAATTTAGGAATTAAAAAATCAGGATAGCACAGAGGCAAGCATGTGAATATCTTCATACATTTGTGCACATATTTTGCATAATTTCACACACTAATGCATAAAAATAATGATTGTAGTGGCTAATAGTTTTGCATACATGTTTTCTTGGCTTAAAGACTGATTTCTAGACGTTAAGTCTTAGTCACTAGCACCTTAATGTTTGCAACATTGTGCTCTTCTGCTTGAACTGCAGTGAGTTTTACTACACCACCATATTTTCAGACTGCATTTTTGATGAAACTCCATGGACCTTTGTGCTACTTTTCATTCTTGAAGCATGTGTGTCAAATAAAGAAAGCAGCAGGCAGGCAAAGATACACATTCAGATGATGTAGACAATGACTTGATGAAGCATTAAAGATAAATTAAGTGTAATCCTGAAGATTTTGGCACTGCTGAGTGATGAGAAACATCAGTATTCAGCTGTTTTTCTATTTTTTCCTGTTAAGGCTATGAATAAAACGAGAGGTGTATTGCAAGACTTCAATTCTGTCAGGACTTCACAATCTTTGTGTTACAACAGACAAAAGCTCAAATAATTTCAGGACTGCTCATAGAAATTGAGCATGTTGTAAGACTTGCTTGGAGATACACAAAGTGCAAGTGAATCCATGCTTACAGGTAGTGGTATTGTCTCCTCCCTGTCGCCCTGGTTTTACAGGGCCCCATAAATTGTAACATTGTAGCTGTAGTTTCCCATGCTTGTTCTGTGAACATGGTCCTTGTTTTTCTTAACTGGCCGGGATTGTTTTGCACTTGTAGAATTATTTTTCATTCCTTTCCCTGGGGTGGAAAAAGATAATTGACCATGTCTTTGTCCTGTAAACCTTTAGGGGTGTCGACCCCTTTCACCAATCTTTAACTGTCCTTAAAAACATATAAAAATAGGTAAATAAAGAAGGGCAGGGCTTTTGGTCAGTCCTGCCTGGTGAAACCACTGCTACTCTGTGACCCACGTGTTTCTTCTGTTGTTAACTAACCAACATCCTCCCTCTGAGAAACATCCTGCAAAGTTACTTCAGTTGGAGTTAAGTTTATTACATTACAAAAAGTTCCACTAGATAGGTGCAGTAATTCCTGTGTAGGAGTTATGCCTTTACCACATAGGACATTGTTCTGATTGACTGTTCTGTTCTCAACATAAATTAGTAGCAGCTTTAATAAGTCAGAGAATCAAATATCCAATTTTCATTATGAAGAAATTTTGAAATTGAACCTATTTGGAGACATGCAAGGTACAGGTGCAGTCCATAAGGATATCACAAATATGTTGAAAAGTAGAAAGCACAGATTAGCCTTATTTTATTACATTTTTCCAGGTGACAACTGATTTGTGTATGATAACAGTTCTTATATATNTACAGTCTCCTTAAAAGATAAATACGGTTTTTTCCCTGCTGTTATCAAATATATGTGCATTTTGTAGTGCCACTTTGGCACAAAATACACCATTAGGATATATTACATCAATATCTAAGTATTAGCCTTTATGTGACCTGATAGATATGGCATATCATCTCTCTTATTATACTCCGTGCCTCTGTGCTTTGATGGCATGCTATAGTCAAAGTGTTCTGAGTTTTAAGATACTTTGAAGTACTTTTATGGAAGGGATGATTACAAATTTTCTATAAGCAAACAAGCAATACAATAATAATACACTTGACCCTTTCCCTTTCTTTTGAAAAATAGAAGTTTAATATTTTTTGCAGTGATTGAAGTGAGAGGCTAGCACAATATGCTTCAAGTGCTCATAATCTCAGCAGATCTGAGCATACTAGACAAAATATTAATGTCTTTACTGATAGATTTCTTATTTGATTTGCAAAATATAAACTGAGAGAGAAACTAACTGTGATATCAAAATTATATCTAAATATGATAGTTTGTATGCAAGTAGAGCAACAAAAAGGAGGTAAGCTTATGCTTTTTCACACTTCCTTCGCCTTCTTTTTTAATACTGTCCCTACAAGATGGCAATAAATATTGTATTGCAGTTTGCAATGCAGTTCTTCATTCTCAAATTGTTTAAATCTCATTTCTCGATGATGTCCCCTCATTACCTACACCACTAGCTGTGTTTCAGATGCTATTTACAAAGAGAAGGATTAGAAATAAATTATACAGACTGTTCCTTTTTTCTTGAACTCACTCTTCCCTTATTAATCTGCAGATAAAACTTCCTGCTATGCAACTGAGTAAAATATTTCTGAGGAGCAACTATATAGAGGTCATTTTTATCAGGAGAGTTCATTGCAAGAGGTTGTCCTGTGGAAGTCAATACACTTCAGCCGTGTTACTAACAGTGGCAAGTTCTGATCAAGCAGGAAGAGATCTCTTTCTCCTTGGAAGTCCTCAGGAGCCAAGGGAAAGCAAATCAATTCCATGGTACCAGAGCATCCTTCTGTTGTTTAACCACATTGTGGAATATTTTTCTTTCAAGACTTTTGTACAGATCCAGGCACATATTCCTAGTTACTCCTAGACTTTAGGAAAAATATTATTTATGTATTTTTAAAAAGGAATTAAATGTTTGGACTAGTCACAATTCTTTAGCTTCTTTATCTGGTTATACTCTACAAATATAGTGGATATGATGTTTTATTTTTCTCATTTAAAAAAACCTGTTATTAATGGAAATATTGTAAAAGTAGAGTTTATATGTTCTATACATATAAACACTATAAATAATCCATTCTGAAACCTTATGAGTGGCACTCGAGGATAATATAGAGACCCAGATAGCAGATACTCATAAATTTGCTGCCTGTCTACAGTAGCGTGAAGAGTCATTTCCAGAAGTTGCTGAAAGTCAGCTTAAATTGAGACTCCTTTCATGTTGCAATCATTTAGGAGGAAAAATATGATTCTTTTACAATAGTTGGTGATAGAAAAAAGATTTTTCTGTGATTGTGTTATTCTGTAAAAATTTTTGGTCTAATTTTTCAGCCCTTTTGATGACAAACATTTTGTTTTGTCATAAGAGCAGTGCTTCTTCAGAATTTTCTTTTGGAAAAAAACCTTCAAATAGGAAGAAATCTAGGGTTTACGTGACAAAAGAACTAAGTAACTGTGGAACTGTGCAACAGCACACGCAGATCTTGTTTTAGGAGGTGATACCTGGATCAAATGCTGCAGTGAACCAATGCTGCACTGGAGGGTTGACATGTAAATTAAACGGGTTTGTCACCAGAGGGAATCACAGAGAAATCACCTGTTAATGGAAATGCTACTGCAGTGCTGCAGATGTTGATTTACAAAACCACTAAAACTGATACTATGTCAAATTTATTGGTCTAAGTCAAAGACTCTATTCTTAAAAACACATATCTAGATTCTAACTGCCTAGGATTCTACTGCTAAAATCACTGTCTGCTTAAGGATCATCAATCCTTGTATATGGGAATAACCATCCTAAAATCACTGAGCAGCTCAATACCTTTTTAAGATCTTTAAAATCCTCCATCCAGATTGCATACTCATTTCTTTTATTTGCAGAGGGATATAACATCATTGGTGTCCTTAGTAAACGTTGAGTGCTGTACAAGGTACACTAGGAATGGCCATACTCATTTCACTTTTAGACAGAGCACTGCTATTGAAATGTACTATGCAATTACTGCACTAATCCAGTATTTGGGAGAACCGAGTTCTCTGTTTTCCCACCTGTGACTCAATTCTCATACACTGAGAGCAGCTCTGTAATCTTTTGTCTTTAGCTGAGCTGGGGTAAATCCCTGTGTTCTGAATGCTTACCAGTCTTTGGGCCACTTTGAGTAATAAATGCTACCAATAGAAACAGCAGTAATGCAGATTCAGACAAAAGGGAAATACTTTTGTAATTTGGTAGTCTAGTCAGTGCACAGTAGGAAGAAGAGGGGTCTAGGTCAGGGATTTCAGTGCAAGCCTTGCTTGCATGTTTTGTGGGGCCCAAACAAACCTTAGAGGACAGGTTTGAAACCATGTAGATGCAAAATAAATTTTCTGTCAAAAAGTACACTTGCAAATTGCTCTGCATTTTCCTGTACTTCACTGTGCTTCATTCATTAAATCGTGGTGGTTGGACAACAGAAATTGAGTCAATTGCATTTGTGTGTACGTGGCTGATTGTTTGGTTGTTTTGGTTTTTTTTTAATGTTTTTGAGTGTTTTCTGTTTCTGTGTATCTTAAAAAGAATCTAAATAAGTACATGGATAGGCATATTTAGGAAGAACTATGCCTCTTCAGTATGCTGCTCCTATCATCTGCCTGCAGCACAGCAAATAGGTCTCATAGCAATTTTATCCCCTGATATTGTGGCAGTCAGAATACAAAGGTTGATATCGAGAAATGTTAAACACATCCCAGTTTCTTTTTCCTCTTTTTGTTCATCAGTTTTATGTAAACCCTGAAATAAGAATTACAATTGTCTAATTCATCCATGTTACCTGAACATTAATTCTTCCTGGGCTTCTTTAGAACATTTTTCTTCGTTTCTTCCTTCTGCTGTACTTACTGGCACCTCTCCTTTTTGCCCAGGTATTTGAATAAATTGTTACAGTTGTCATCTGAAATTTATAGTTTACAGGTTTTTACTGGTCTGGTATGGGTCATCTTGTTTGTTCCTGTTGGAGCTCTGTCATTTCTTATAAACTCTAGTGTTTATGCAGTGAGAAAGCAGAAGAGGGTAGCTCAATTAGCAAAGATTGGTTTTGAAAGAGAGCCAAGGATGAATGCATTCCTCTCTCAAAAATAATTTGAACTAGAATATTCTTGCAGAAGATCATAGATATGTTTCAGGCAGAAGACGGAACTGAGGCTGGGGTTTCCATATCCCATAATTTCTGGGTTTCAGTAAAATTAAATACTATTACTGTTTTAGATGAGTTTCACCTGTTAAAAATATCAAAATTTTTCTTTCCAATTTAAATATAATGATATTTTTGATAAGGAGGGAGCCTTTTCAAATTTTTGTGTCTCAGAAAAACATAGCAAAGCAAAAAATATTTCAGTGTTCTACCTGAAACAGTTTCTCTGTATTAGGTTTTTCCTTTTTTTACCTGCCAAAAGAAAAATCAATTTGAACAACCCTAGATCAGACTATGGATGTGCTTGTGTTCTAATGACTTTTGACATCCAGAAATCACTTGCCTTTGACATGCATCACAACCATCTGTTCTTCAAAAAAAAGTCACCTTGAAGCTTTTCTAGTACTAATATATTTACATTGCATAAAAGCTACTATATGAACGCAAATTTTTAAAACCCACAAAACAAACATCAAATTATCAGTTTGCCTTCTGATATTATTTAAAGGTTAAACCAAAGTTGGAGGACAAAAATAAAGGAAAAAAAAAAGAAGAAAATAAATCCAAATACTTCCAAAGGCGACAAGACTTGGATTTGCTTTCTTCTACATCAACTGCAATAAGAAGGACCCCAGGACATAACGGCAGTGAATGCTCTCAGGAAGGGAAGATGAAAATTGTGGGAAAGCATATAGAAGTTTGGGATCAAAATTTTGTGTGGTTCCAACTGTGAAAAAAACACAGCTCTGCAGTCAACTTATGCTTACACTGTAGGGAGGAGGATGCTTAGTGAATACAATATTTATTTATTTGTCTTTCTATCATTTGCATAGAGGTTAAGTTTGAAAGAAAAAATCCAGCCCTGTCTTCTTTTGGCTTCTACTGTATTATTTACCTGAATTTGGTGGTAAATGGTTTAAGGTTGGTTGAAATGACTCTGCAGCTTAACTAAAGTTACTTTCTTGTTTAAACTGGAATTTCACATTCAAGATCTTTCAATAGTGGGGGAAAAAAGGCAAGAAATATAATAGTTGATGGTTCAAATGATTTAAATGATGAAAATAAATATTACTAAGAAAATTCTACAGTTTTTTGAGTCCTCTTCTGATCTACTAAAGATGTCACAATTTGCATCACATCATCAAATTTAAACGTGTCCTCTGCCAGGCTTGGGAACAGAAGGAAGGCAGGCTGTTGCAACGGAACACCAGTTTCTTATTAATCCCTTTATGTATTCTTGCAAAGGTGATATTCTGAAGTAAGCATATGACATAATTTCAAGAGCAAGTAGCATAAATGCCAGTTGTGCTTTGTATTACCAAACATATTTTATTAGTGTTGTTGAAGAGGTGATACAGTAAACCAAATCTGTGTATTCTCTAATTCTCTGTCTGTTTTTTGTACTTTTTTCTGATTGTCATTGTTCAGCCTCCTTACTACCTCCTCTATTAGTGCCTCTGATGAGGACTTTGCTTCCATATTCAGCTTCCAAGGCACAATTTTGTGTTGGTGCTGAAAAGCTGAAATTAGAAAAAAATCTCACAGAAATGTTCCATGCCAGTGAGGACAAGTCCCTGCAGTCCCAATGAAGGACTCTGTCTAAAACCAGAATTTTGTCAATGAAGCCGAAATGTCTCTCTAGTATAAATAAGTCAAACTATCCCTTATGCTTTGCCACTACTCTTTAACATATACTGGGTATGCTTAATGAAGTACAGTCAACAAAAGAAAAAACGGTCTTGTGCCTTAGACACTGATGCTGTGTCCTTAGTTATGTGCCATATCATCGTCAAGATTTAAATTTCAAAAGAAGAAAACTTTGCACATTTTACTGTTTCGAATTCCCAAGAATGGCCAAGTTGGCAGATATGCAAACCAGTTTAATTCTGCCTGGCACCACAGTTCTTTTCCTGGTCCTCAAAGACTATTCTTTGAAAGAACTGAACCACAAAAGGAAAGATTACTCACTACTGGACAACACATGTCTTGTCTGGAAACAAATGTGGATGTTCTTGCCAGCTGTTAATCAAAGTATACAAATTATTAAAATGCTGGAGACTCTTAAATTTCAGTAGTAGCCTTCTGATGTTGGTAACACAGCCCTCTTCCCAAATATGGCTCAATACTCACAGCGTTGCTTCTAATCTTATTTTCATATTTCAAGAATGCATTTTTATAAACATTCTTTAATCATATCCATTATAAATGTGAAAGCTCCACTTGATGTTTTCTACTCAGCTAAACCAGTGCAGACAAATTGAAAACCTTTATTACACCCCTTTCCTCTCAAGAGGGCCACTGTGGCAGCAGTTGACATGATTTGAATCACTGAGATGCTACTAGCCGTGAAAACTGAATTTAAGTAAACAGTGTTTGCTGCATGATGTGGAAGTACAACTGCCTGAAATCTAAATCTTTGTGGATTATCTCTGTTACCAAACACTGACACGGTGTTTGATAAATTTTATTTAAAACTGGTGAAGCAACCTTTTATGAATCAAATTTTAAAAATTAGTTTAAAAAATGTTTCAGAATGGGACATTTCGATTCCAATAAAAGTTAATCAACAGCAGAGGTTTTTTTTTGGGAATTTCTACTAGTTACTATATCTTAGACTTCTGCCAATGACTCTGAATTTAAATAAAAGAGCTGCAAATGTAAGCAAATTTAGTAATAAAAAGGGCAGTTATATATAAGTATATATGTACACTCAGATTCTGATACCGTACTGTGCATAAGTAAAGTAAGCAAAGCAAAGCTCTATAGTTTGCGATCTAACTTTTTTGTTAATGTCAATAAAAGTCAAGCTAGAAAAGAAACAATAGAATGAAATTATATTGATATGATCATAACAAAAAACTATTTTACTAGGATACTATTGAATTGATGGGAGAGGGGTTCAGAATTCCTATGTATGGAAATTGACCAATTCTTGTCATCACCAGGATATTAGGAAAGTCTATTTACAGGATAAAGCTAAAGAAATAGCTAAAGTTGTTTTAGTCCTTATCAAAAACAATGTTTAAGAAATGTTTCAGGCCACTTACAGTACCAGTTCAGTTTAAAAAGTTTCATTTCAGTACCTATTAATTTTTCCTGACTGTGAATGATAAGTATGTGTGTGTAGGCAACTTGCACCTTCTTACATCTTCCTAATCATTCCTAGCTATTAGTGAGGCAAGTCTCAGGTTTCTGGGAATTGTGTAAGGCCTGAGAGTTACACTACTTCATGGGAATGTTTTAAAACAAATTCATCTTATTTGGAAGGCATGGGGGCTGCATTGGTGAAATAACTTAGGCTTCCCATTCTTGTCCTACCTCTTGTGTGGCTGTAGAACTGCAGATCTTTTCTGAACATAGTGATCATAATAAGTTGTAAATATAATGATAGAGAGGTCAGCTGCGGAAAAAATGTAGGATTTAAAGGGATACCATGTTATTCTGCCATAAAAGAAGCTGGAGGAAAAGGTACATCTGTGTTTTTCTATCCAAGTTCTTTCTACTCAAGATACTTCTACGGAGTTGGTGAGGATATTGGCTATGCCACTAGGGAAACTCTGTCATTCAGTCAGCACCATGAATTTAGGAAAGCAAGCTACAGATAAGTTTTAGTCCTTCCTCATGAGGAAGAAAAAAGGTATAAGCACTTTGTAAAAGATGTAAGTATGATGTGTAAGAAGATTAATTTCTCCCCTCTCATATTCTGAAGTTGACCTTCAAATTTGTTAACTGCTTTGAGTAACTGCCAATTGTCAATAGAAAAAGGAAACCAGCAAGTGTTCTGTGAAGGGGAAGGCAAAGTGAAATTTAATATAATTTCTTTATTTCCACTGAAAACCTGAAAAGTTAGGCCTTGAAAGATTCCCAGGAATGAGGACAAATGGTATTTAAAGTCTTTATTTATAGACATTTAAAAAAATCTCAATGGAAAAAGTGATACCTATATAATGAAAATGCATGAGGACCACTTAGCAAAATATATCAGGCTCTCTGGAATTAACTGATCTCATATTGAAACACACTTTTTTATCTTGTGCAGTTATATCTTCTGACAAGGTAGAATAGCAGCAAAGTAAATCACGGGAACCAAAATCTCTGCTATAGCTCAGGAAAGTGGAACATGGATGTCACACCTATTCATTCCATCCATTTTTGCTTTCAACACTGTAATAATTGTTGCAAACACACCTCTAAAAACACCTTCCCTTTTGTATGTTGCTACAAACCATTTGTAAAGTTTCAAAGCCAATCTGTATGCAAAAAAAACTATTTGTGGTTGTCATCTCAAAATCAATTTTTCCCTTGTGTCCGTAGTGAAACCAATTACAGCTTATATAAATTCAAGGTTTATCATGGTAGCAGAGAAGAACTGATACAGCATAATAATTTCTTCATTAACGTGTAAATGAGCAAATTATAATAAGAAGTAGTTGCATAGTTTGCTCCTGATACCTTTGGTAAATCTAAACGTGTATATTCAAAACTGATGGTTGTCCAAGAAGCAGTTCTGTAAATCTCTTCAGTTTAATCTGCTCTGCTTTCCTTTCCACACTAGGTACAATATTTCATAAATGAGATATCAGTCTCCTGCAGTCATCAGATGGTGAGAGCTCATTAAAGGCTATTTGAGTGGGAAAGGAACTGGGTGTCGGGGGCAAGGAGCAGGAAGAATAAAAGTGCAGATCTGCTGGATCACTTATGCTAAAATTCACATCAGACTTAGTGTTTGCAATATACTGAATTATCTTTGTTATTTATTAGTAGCCAGCTAAAAACACTACTAAAAATCAAAACTTTTAGAAATTAATTATGAAAGCAATGTAAAATAAAAAGTAGCATACATGTCAGCATTTTCTTTGGTTTGGACTGTAAGATACTTAATATATTTTTCCTCATGGAGATACAACAGGACCATATTTACTTTTATATTTGCTATAACTTGCAAATAAGTTTATATTTTGCTTTGACCCTATCAAATTGACAACTACAATATATTCAACTGATGTTAACTTCAAGATTATTTAGACCAGTTTCGAGGGGTTAACAAAATTTAATTAATCATGAAATTGATCAGTAATAAAATAAAAAAGCAGCTGACAGACAGGTACTGTTTCTGTTTGCAAAAATGCTACAGAGATTCTCTGTTGACATTTCATCAATGTCCCTACCCATGTTTGGCAAGGGAAAGTAGCAGACTGAACAAGGGGAGATTGTTGAGCTCTGGTTCTTAAAATGTCCCCTTATATTTCCTGGGTTACCTGGTGCAGACGTTATTTTCAGGAGAAGCCTTGTATGGAGTTATAGGTATGATCACACACTGAGAAATACCGTATTTTATCAATGCACTTCAAGAGACACCCTATTTATTATTTACCTGAAAGACAGAAAATTAATTTCACAATGCTTTTTATGTCCCAATAGCAGGTGGAAAAAAACAACAGCAACAACAAAACAACAACAAAAAAGCAAACAAAAAACCAAACCAAAGCTAAAAACTAACAACCAACCAGCCAAACAAACAAAAAACCAAAACCAAACCAAAAACCAAAATAGCGAAACAAAAAACCAATTAATCAACCAAACAAGAAATACACACACACACACAAAAAAAAACCCGCAACAAAAAAAGCCCCAAGCATAAAAACCAACCCCAAACAAAAATAACCCCAAAACTCCTAGATTAATTAATCTTTCATAATCCTAGAGACATTTGGAACAATCTGAAATACAGGATGTTCCATCTGAAAATCAGGAAAAACTTATTCACTATGATGGTGATCAAGAACTGGCACCATCAGAAAGGTTGCGCAGAAAGGTGGAGGAGTCTGCACCCTCGGAGTTAGTCAAAAGCCATCTGAATGTGGTCCCAGACAAACAGCTTCAGGTGGCCCTGCTTGAGCTGGGGGGTTGGACCAGGTAATCTCCAGAGGTCCCTCCTGACCTCTTGTCATTCTCTGATTCATTCTTCAAGTCATTCTCTGATTCTTGATTCTGAGATAATGGGAGCAAAAAAAAAAAAACTTCTGGCGTTTGTAAAATATAGGTAAGAAAATTGTTCGCATTCATCTAAGAAAGGATATTTTAAGTGCATGAAAAACATACAACTTCTTGTATTTGATGCTTGGACTTGGAAGATTGGTATGGTGGTGAGAGACTGTCAATCTGATTTTGTCTCTGTCCATACTAGAGGTTTTTGGCCTGGCAGATATTAGGAGGAAAGCATCATGGGTTTGTAATATTAAATGCAAAGGAAAAATCTTCTGTAATGCGCATTCAAGTAGGGATTGAAGCTGCTCTTTAGAATGTCCTTTGGACTAGTACTGAAACATTTTCCGTTTTGGTTTGATGATATAGACAAGGGCATAATGAAAGTCCTTTAGCATTCTAGTTTATGGATTTGGCTAATGCATGAACAGAGTTGATTGTGCCTCAGTGATTGTGGTTTTTTCTGCAGCATGTTACATTTCATGGACAACAGGTAATTAAGTTTCATCTGTATAACAACTTGGTCAGTGTTTAAGTGCACTTTACATTTGTATTTTTAATGGAGCAACAATTTTTCTAACCTCTCATAAAGAGAACAGTGACACTTAAATGTTTTTCTTGAGTGATGCAGATAAATCTTAACATCCAATTACTGTATTAAAACAGAGCTACTAAAAGCTTGGCTCTGGCTGGCTTCAGTTAGCATCAAGTTGAGATTGTCTGAAGGTATGGAGAGGCCAAGAGAGCCACTACTCCAGGGTGACATTTTCAGATAGAGGAATCACTCTAAATTTGGAGTCAACCTGCTGGGGAAGATGATACAGATAAATCAACCATTCAGAAGATCACTTTCATCTTTGATCAAGCAGCTCAGATGAAAAGAACACTTAAACTCATGGAAAATAAAATTAAACCAAAGGTAGATCATGCCAGACTAAGTTTGACTTTATCTTTGATAACTGATCTTCCAAATAGTCTTATCTATAGGTATGATGGTAAAGCACTGATGTAGAACCACATGGGAAACTGCTAATTGTGCTGGGAAATGGAGCAGTAGCACAATTACAAAGCAATGATCAATGCATGGCCACACAAAGCTACACAGCTCCGCATTTTCCCACTTTCCAAATCTTGCTCAAAATCACAACTGCCATCTTGAAGCAAACACTGGTGACTTGTGTGGAGACATGAATTTCAAGGCTGGAGAGATGTAACTAGCGGAATTAAAGAGCAGAGTTGAGATGAATAGTAATTTTGTTGATGACATCAAGCTGTGGAAATGTTAAGCTAGAGGGTGTGTATAGGCAGAAAGAGATCAAATAATATGAATGAGGAACTGAGTGTCCTCAAGTGGCTTAGGTGGACTAGGATGAAATTTTCTAATTACAGGCATGCAATTAAGGATTAGTAATTAGTAATACTTTTACCATAGATTATTTACTGGAAATGATTAGGGGTAGAAAGTCTTGATTACACAAGCTGGACACAGTACCTCATGTACACTTCAGCTTATAGAAAGGTAAATTTAGTATTAGATAAAGGCAAAATTAACCTAAAGACTTTGGAAAACATTAATAGCTTTCTATAAGGCACTGAGAAATTGCTATCTTTGGTGCAGTGCTATCACTGTGCAAGAAAGATATGGAAAGAAAAGCCTCGCTGAAAAGATGCTTCAGTTCAGCCTCCCCAAGCACTTCAGACATTGAATTCCTACTGAGTATCCAAATGCCCACTGAAGTATTTGGTTTCAGTGGCAATGTGAGGCCTAAATAAGACAAATACCTTAGAGGATCCAATCCCAAGTTTTCTACTTTAACAAGAGAACAGCCAAGAATGGATGCAACTACTCTTTTTAAATTCTTTAGGGACATAACCCTTGTAAAGGAGAAGTAACACACGCAGGTAATGTTGGCATAATAAGAAATAAGTACACACAGGTCATGAATAAATCTAGGCTAGAAATAAGTTTCTGACCACCAGAAAAATAAAATTTGGGAGGGGGGAATAAAGGACAACAACCTTCTGACTGAAATAAAAAGGGCTAACGCATTTCAGTATGTTTATGATAAGATTGTGAAATATACTGGCTAATAACAATAGGGCTTTAGTTCAAACCTATTTACTTTGGTCTAAAAATATTTGGAGATCAGTTGTTAATGTAACTAGTCCTAAATATATCATGGTATGCCACTATGTTAAATCTCATCCTTGCTTGGAGCTGAGAGATATATGGTAAGAAATTTCATTACCTGAGTCTCTGAATCTGTGTAAAGGTGATTTGACCTCAGTAAGCTGAGGTCAGGCTTCCAAAAGGTATGTATTGATTCTCATTGATGCAAGGAATTCCACTCAATGATTATTGAAAACATATTAAAAAAATCTGTTGTCAGCAAATTAAAATAATTATGGACCTGGAAATAGTTCCAGATTGAGTTTGCAGAAGTTCTTCTGTATGTGTTATTTTCTCTTTTTAGATCAACTGCAGCATAATTAAAATAATTCTGTGAACTGTAATTTATCCTTTTAAAAAATTAAAATAGTGTTGAATTCAGTGAAGGAATCCCTAAGCAGATCTTACAGCTTCTGTAGGGCCTACAGAATTCCTAAGGCCTCACAGAATAGTTCTTGCTGGACATTTTAAAGTTTTGCCTTTAATCTGAAACAGTAAAATGCTCCCCTAATCCAGGCCAGTAGCAGACACTTCTCCTACTCTGAGTTAGGTAGAACTCTTGTCTTGTCTTGTCCATCTGGTTTACATCTTCCTTTTCTTTCCTCTATGAAGAAAGTAAATTAAGACTGTAACTTTTTGTCCTACACTGGTTTGTATATACGGTATGAGCCAAATATAAGAAATGAGCAGCTTGGGGTCTTTCTGTGTAAAACCATGGCAGGGAGAGGGAGAGAGATTGAGAGTTGAAGACGGAAAAAAAGAGAGAGAAAAAAGGAGAAAGAGAGGCAGAGACCCTGGTGACTATAATATATTTCTGCTTTGGTTGATGTCAGGGCCTTTTCTGTTTCAAGGGCCAGCCCATGCAAGCACATATCACAAAACCAATTCCAAATACTTACCGCTTTGTGGCAACATGTCACTGTGGGAGTCATGCAAAGTTTGTGGATTGTTAGAAAACAATAACTTAAAAATTGATCTGAGGTGTTTAGAAACACATTGACTGGGACTGAGATTGGGATGAATAATAACTCATCCTTTTCTGCTAAAATTTATGATCCACTTTGCTGTGAAAATTCCTTGGCTAAATGGAAGTCCAATCTCTCAGTTGGATTGTTGAAATCAAAACCTCTGTTTCAGATGAATACACTTGTCTAGGGGCCATATAGTGTCATTTCAAACAAAAGCTGGAATATGCTTAATCCAAATGAACGCATCAGTTATAGCTCAGTTGCATTTTTCAAAAATATATCAGAAGTATGATAATAAGATAGAGTTAACAGCTGACTTTGATCAAGTTTCATTTATATAATTTTCACTTTACAAAACCAGATCAAAATACAGTTTTTGATCAAAGTGTGCAGCTGTTTTCAGCATAAACACATGCACATCCTTTTGCCACCAAGATAAAGGTAGTAGGACCTTCTTAACTAATATGATTGCAACAGCGCTGTAGTTGTCTCTAACTCTATTTTAGATTCTGATATATTTTAGCTGAGATATTTGAATTACTCAATTCTATTTAAGGATAGACAGCTACACAAATTATTTAAAACAGCATCTTTTTACTGTTGTCTGAAAATAAATATCCCTTCATTACTATGCATTTTGTAGGTTTGACTTAGTGATTCATGAAGCAAAAATTATAGGGTCAATTACACAATTTCCAAATTATTTTAAGTTTTCATACTATTTCACTTACATGTGCCCTTCATTTTAGCCGTTAACATTTGGCATTGGAGCTGTAGTATTTTGATTAGTCAAATCAAAGCAAAAGTTTTAAATGAACATGGAATCTAAAAACATTTAAACTGAATGATAGTATTGGACCATTTACAGAAGCATTGCTTCACAAAAAAACCAAAAAATCAAATGAATATAAATTTGCAACAGCATTCAGGTTCTGCACTTAAAGCATATTTACTCAGATAAATGGACAAAATTTCACCTGAGTGATTAGAATTATTTGAAAAATTTCCTCACAAACTGAAGATGGTTCTCGAAAAGAAAAGATTGTTGCTTCAAAAAAAAGCTTAGCTCCAGATACTCTCTCCATATGCAATAGAAAAGCAGTTCAGCTACCCTGCAGTTAAACATGACCCGTATTTTGAGGAGTTTATGTTTCAGTCTCAAAGTCAATTTGAAACATCTGTTTTCACTAAATGCAGATAATTTTTCTATGAGGAGGTTTTGCTTTATCCACAGTCATGCACAACCCTATGCATTACAGAAGCTATTGAAGTCTGAAAAATTATTTGTTTTAAACAAGTTTAAAAATTTAAACACGTTTTAAACTTGCTGAAAAGTTTTTTTAAAAATCTTTCCTCTTCTAAAAAAATTTAAACACCATCTAAAAGAAATTAAACAGCATCTAACTGTAGATCTATTAACCTTAGACTGAATTTTTGTGAGTTGTGTGGTCAAGAAACATTCTAATAATGAAAAGGCAAGGATTGCTGTATCTGAATATATGGCAATGGGATGTTCCTCTACCTCTTTTTTAACTTTAGGAACTTTCTGGACAGGAAGTATGGCTCTCCCATTTAAGAGGTATACAATCAAGTTCACAAGGAAGGAGCATTTTGCCCACAGCAGTATCATATTTCCTGATAAATTTGCTTTAATAAATCTGCTTTTCAAAAGATTTCAACCCAAATTTCTGAGGCTGTCCCAGCGATGTGGCATCTGAGCCAAGAGCTGATGACTCCACAAAAAATCAACATATTTGGGAGTCTGCACTTGAGATGTACTTGAAAACTGGCAAAAACACCCTCAGCACAGTGATGAGGTATCCACTTCCAGAGATGGTTTTTTTTCCTGTGAGCACTTGCAGGAGTGAAAAAACCTTTTAAAGATTAGGTGTACTAGTACTTGAGTTCGACATGACAGTGCCCATCATCAACATTAGATGCAGGAGTAACGCAGGTAGTGGTGAATGCAGTCATATTGCACCCACCAGACAGAAACACTGGGGAGGGGCAGCCAGGACCATTCTCGCCATAAATGCAACACAGCAGGAGCTCTGAACCTCTTTGCAAGCACCCTCCCAAAGAAAGAGGTTCCTGTTAAAGACCAATTCATCCACAAAATTACTCCTGTTCATTTTCATTCTGCTTTTGTTATGAAACTAGCTTAAGTCCAGACATATAGACAGCATATTTTTTTCAGAGTAAAGCCAGATGTATTTTAAGCATGCTGGGAGCAGGGGCAGGGGGGGCAGAAGGGCAAGATGAGCTGCAGCCTGCTCTGCTCACTTCCTTAATTGACATAGCTTCAGGGGAATATACTAAGCTTGCAGGATGTTGTATATAAAATACAGGATGCTTCCAACAAGGAAAACAGGGATATACTGGGACCCTAGTTGCATTTTGAAACCTTTTAAATGCAAAGGTGACAAACATTCCTGACCCAAGTGTCATGTTTCAAAGCTCTCTGTGAAGGCACAATCCTCAGCGAGGAGGATGTAGAGTGTGGGAGTTTTTGATTAATGTGAGATAAAGAGCCAAATATTCAAATTACCCAAAGTCTGTGTACCAGCTCAGCTGTTGCTCACTGCGTGTCACCACTTCAGCAGAGGAGCAGCCCAAGGGACCTGTAAGCAAGCTGCTTGTGAGCTGCTTAAAAAGTCACCAGTTGATGGCTGCTGCTGTAGAGAATCTGACATCCTCTGATCTGATGGAGAATGACATGATTTGAAAGAAAAACTCCCTGAGGGCTTGTTTGTATCTCCATGTCCTTAAATGCTCTTAAAAATCTGCTGCGTGGCTAGCTATTTTCATGATGGTTTCAGTAAAACAGCTCTTTCTTTAAGTAAGCATATTTAGGTGGTATATCTGCTATATTAATGAATTTCAGAAGAAGGTGAAGCCTCTGCTGTTTTAACTTTTGATGGAGCATAAATTCATATTACTTATTACTATCTAACAGAAAATCTCCTTGAATTTCATTAGCAGTTATACTGTACTGGTTGGTGAGTTGCTGAGCAAGAAGAAAATGCTTTTTACATCTTTGGAGAGATGGCTGTGCTAAGATTTAAAGATTATCCCAACTTTTTAATAAAATCAATAGAAAGACAATAGCCTGAAAACAAGCTGCTTGATTTTATATATGAAAAAAATCTATGTGTATAAATGCTGAACATTATATTCTACAAAGGCAACTACATAGTCCTTTTGCCAATATTTTTTTCTTCCTTAGTATTATGCATCTTGTTTAATCACATAAGCTCTCAGAGAGATTTAATGTACCATCACCCTCCAACAGGCCCTACAGCACCAAGACAGACAGGGGCCATCTCTGACAGCTGCAATTTATGCTGCTGTCAGTCTGCTTTTTTAATGCAAAGCATTAGTAAATCTATCTTTTTTTTGCATGGCCTTTTCAATCATGATACCTCTTCCACCTGTTTTTAGGTTCTGGTAAATCCCTGAATCTTGATAAATCCCACTCTCTCCTGTCTTTGTTAACTAGATATTTTTCCTAGACTTTTTAAGCAGTCAAAATATTTTAAAGACAGAAATTTAAGAAAAGTGAATACATTGCCTGCAAGACTTCCTCTTCTAACTTCTTTCTTATATAGATTTTAAACACATTTAGATTTTTCCTGTGAATCTAAACCACTCATCAAAAGGTTTCTGGTTAACATGCCCTTTCGGATACTAGTAAATCAGTAGGAAAGACTTCAAATAGTACAGAATCTACCACATACTTTGGTAAATGGTCCAAGTAATAAATTATTTCCTCAGTTAAAATATTACACTCATTACAACTGCATTTTTTTATTATTATTTTGACTGTTGTAGATTTATATTGTGTACTGTGAGCTTTTACGCACATAATTCTTTGATCTGTCTAATTTTTCATGGTTAATATTTAATTTGCTGTGGATCTGAAAACCTGGGATTACTACTTTGCTTCTTACCTCATCTATCCAGAAAATGAAATTAAATCACTAAACTATGTATTTGCATCTCTAGATGAGTCAGCTATTAGAGAAAATGTATTTTTGATAGAGATCTGGAGGTGAAACATAAAACAAATGTGAAAATAATAAAGTATAGAAGTAAGTATAATGGCAAATAAAAAACCCAGATGTTTCTATGGGAACACTTGATGACTGGTTAATGGAAGGATACAGCTAGCAAGTAAAGCCCAAAAAAGGTCTCAAATAAAGAAGGTGAAATGAAGCAACAGCAAAAGAAAGACTCATTAATCACAGTCTAAATGAAGATCTACTTCTGTTAAAACAAACATGCCTGGATTTGTATTTTATTTCATACACCTTATTATTTACATTGTATATGCTAAAGGAAAAAGGGTTGTAGTTTTGGAAACTTCTTGCTGAGAAGACAATCACTACTGGTATATAGGGCTCATACAAATTAGTCTCAGTGACTTTTTCTTTCATATTTTTAATATAGATTAGTTTGAGTTTGCTGTTATTTCCTGTGCCTCTCACACAGTTAGCTGCTGTCATATATATATATATCATAGACATCATGGGAAGGATACAGAATCATGATCTTCTATAAAGAATCATGATCTTCTATAAAGTAGGTATGAAAATACCTCAGTCAAAAGTGTTTAGGAAGCCTGCAGTCTTTTTTAATGTAGCTAGACTAATTTAGTAGGAAACTAAAGATGTTGAGCGGGTCTTTTATTCCTTCATAATTCACTGAGATGTAAGTGCATACAGCTACCTGAAGCATGTTAGCCTGGGCCAGACTGTTTCCTCTAAAGTTTTCTATTTTTTACCAGGATAATCTCATCACTTTAGATAAGGTCTTTCCTCCAGAAGTAGCTTCTAGCTCTACCCCAGCCCTGTGTGCTAACATGATACCAAATTAATTCTCCTAATTAGGAGAAGATACTAAACTAGAAATACATGACACCTCTTTACAGGTCTGAGCAAAATTGATGCAAGGCTTTGACATGGATTTGGTCCTTCATTTGGTTAGGCTGAGACATATGAATGGGAAATTATCTGCTCTAGCTTGTGACAGTATTTGACATTCACAGTGAGCATCTGAACAACATAAAATCATCAGAACAAAAATGGTGTAGATTCAAGAAGCTGAACAGAATGTTCAGAGCAAAGTTGCCTGCCTTCTCTTTCCCACCTCCCCCCGCCCTCTTCCTGCAAATATTGCTTCAATTGCCTGGTTTCAATCCAAAACAGAGAATCGTAAATTTGCTAGATAATTGGGTTTGATGCCAGTTAAATTAAAACAAGGACCGCTCAGCTTTAGTGATGCTTCCTGTTTTTTGCTGTGTTTTTCCACGGCAATATTTTTGCATCCTAGGCTTCAGACTGTTGTGTTCTGAGCTCCAGAATCGCATCTGCTTAGGAAGTTGTACTTAGGAGGATAATTCTATTGTTCTTGTAATCAAGGGCCAAATCACAGTTAACCAACAAATAATCTGGAATTAGACAGAAATTATTTGTCCAGTTATACTGACTGGTTTATATGAACATATTTCTTTAGATTGCTTTTAATTTGGTGAAGAAAAATAGTAGGAAGTAGGCAAACCTAGCAAAGTTTCCTTGCCATATTCAAATCTCAGAACCTGCAAGTAGGGCTTTCTTGGTAGTTCATGGGGAACAACAGCAATTTGTTTCGTAAAAATTTAAATGAAGGTTGTCTCTGCATTGCATTTTGTGGCTGACTTCAATGTTCCTAATATTATATTAAGTTTTGGTAATCATAAAGAGGTCTTCAGCTGCTCTGAGTTTTAGCAAAAAATCATAACACAACTAAGTTTACAGGGTCCTAGGCAGACCTATATGTCTTCTGCAGAAGCAGTTCAGTTTTATGCCTTTTAACAAATATGATAACCAGACTGAAGCTAATTCAAATACCCTGCACATGTGATTACATTTCATAATTACAGCATGTACAAGTCTAAGTGATACTTTAGGTTCATCCTGCCTGGCTTGTTTGCGGGAGTAGTTGGAATTCAAGTGCTAGTGGCTTTAAATACTAGCACAATAGTGCTGCAGCATGCTAGGTTGTAGCAGGGGGAATATCCAGCATTTTGCTGGTTTAATGGCTAACTCCAATGTAATCTGAACACAAGATAACCACAGGCAGCACGTTATTTCTAGAAGATAGTGCTGTGGCAGTCACGAACCACCGCAGCTGGTGTAGGAGGCACGTTCTCCATTTCCACCCCATAGGATGAGGGTCTATAGTGTGAATGTGCCAATCTATCAACTGTTTGCACCAAAGGAAACAGTAGTTTTTTGGACACTTACAGGCACAGTTTTCTTTCCTTCTTTCAGCCACCTACACGTGGTGCCCATGCCTGTTTTAATGTCAGCCTTTCATTGGCTAAGCAAGTTGAACTGCCTCATTAGCTGGTCGGATGAGTGCCAAAGTCAGCATCTAGGAGGAGACAACACAGGAGAAAGGGGCAGTCAATTTTGCTGGAAGTGAGCAATTAGATTGGTTCTGCTTTATCACAAGCTCTCACCCTCAGAGATGTAAATGTAAAACTAGAAGTCTCAGTTTTGGCTGCCAGTGAAGGACTTTGTGCAGAGGCAGCTGACAAGCTGGCCCACATTATCTCTGCTGACTCTGCTGTTGACCCCTGTCAGAAGGGCAGAGTCGCCAGCTGGGGGCTGTCGCAAGATTTGTCATCGTTTGCCAGTCAGTGTCCTCGCTCTGTGATCCCTCCTGCTGAGTTAGGAACACACTATGGTGCATTCATTTGGCCTTTCTGTTGCACTGAAGCAAAGGTATTTGGCAGAAATCTACAGGATCCCAAAGTTCATTCTGTATGAGGGGAAGTTTAACAGAGTGGCTGTGGCTATTATCACCTTATTTACTTTTTGGAAAGCAAGACCAAGGTATTATTTGTTTACTACTCTCAGGAAAAAGAGACTTATAGAGAAGGAGAAAAATCATTATTCCCTTTTTTATTTTTTTTCACTCAACTATTGTGTGATATGGAGACAGAGATCTAGTTCTAGTTCACTGACCTTTTCTTTTCCAACTAAAATTCATTCTGTGGTCCATATTACATTGGTAAGTTTCAAGGGCAAAATATTATGAAACTTTAAGTCCTAATGATTCTGTGAAGGTTTGATCTCAGAGTAACTTGACTACATTAACTCCTATTAATGGCTGCTGGGAAAACTAACCTTCAGTGGCTTAGAGCTTACTTTACTAAAATTAGGTTGAAAACCCATCTATGCTTCATCCATCTTTATATGGATGGCTTTATATGTTCTGATTGGCATTAACATAAGCACGTTTTTAGATAAATATATGTAAACATGGTTCACCCAAATTCCTGCTGGTCAATCTCTTGTAGTAATGATGAGAAATACTGACAAAATGCAGATCTACAAACTGGTAAATTTCAGTAGTATTGTAGATTACAAATAATGACTATGCAGAGCCCTTTCCATAATGACAGAAAATGCACAGCATTATTTTCATTCTCCCTTCTACTGTCTGGGACAGAAGACGAGTAAAGGATGAAAATCCATGTGTGTTTTTTCACCATGGTGTGCCACAGTCATTTTGGCTCATTGAATGAAAGTAACTTAGAGAGATGAAAGTGCCAGGAGGTTTTTGCAAAGAGACTATCTGTGTCTCATATTATTTTCTGTCTCAGGAGGACTCCCCCGCTAGTGAACTCAATAGTTCTATAGTTTCTCCACTGGGAGAAAAAAAAAATGTATCAAGTCCAAATAAGTTAATTGGCTGTGATGATTTGAATAATTTGTTTTGTGAGGTAAAAGTATTACAAAATTCATCTGCTTTTCCTTTTTTTTAAATTCTTCCATACTAAAGTCAATGCAGTATTGCTGGCAAGGACTATTCTGTGTCCCTCTAGACCACAGACAGTAGTTAAAAGCAAGTTGGGATGATGGGTTAGCAGAAGCCCAGGAGAGCCAGTGGGAAAGAGTTTATTTTGAAACAATGGAAAGTTACCCGAAGCAGAATAGAGAAGTCTGTGATCCACTGGGTGTTGTATGACGGTGGAAGCCTCATCAAGAAAGGGCAGGTAGGGAGGAAAAACAAACAATCTTTAAGAGACAAACATTGTTAAGAACACGGGGAGCTTAGGCCAAGGTTAGAAAAAGCCTGACCTAACTAGATAGCCAAAGTCAGGAAAAAATTAGATGTGATAGAAAAGTTCTGCAAATCAGTAAAGAAATCACCAATTTCAAAAGTCTCCTCCTATTGCAGGCTGGTGACAGCTCAGAGGGTAAGAAATTGAGACAGAAAGATGAATACAGAAATTATTCTATTATTTCTTATCCTGAAAAGCTTTTCTTACCTTACTATGCAAAGAGCAATGGTGATAGAAAACCCTGTGCTGATGTGCATATTTGATTATATATATTCTGTTCATGTACTTTAGCCTAGAACACCCCTCTGGTGGGGTTTTGGTCATTTTCTTTTTGCTAGGGACACACCTAAGACTTTGAGAGGTAAGGCTGCAGTCTCCACAAAGGGCTCCTGCACACATTTAGCATATTTGTACATACTGTCTTTAACCAGGGGAGGGACATGCACTGTTGTTGCAAACTAGAGGCTAGCAACGCTCAGTAAACTGAGACTCCATGTAATGCCATGGAAACAGCAAGATCCCAATTACACCTGTAGATCTGCTCCTGCTGTTGCAAAATTTTGACTTCAGGTTCATAACATATGACACAAACAAGACAGGCAGTGGTTCTTATGACAACTGCATCATCTTTAGTTCTTAATTTCTCTTGTCATGAAGGCAGCAGTGCAAAAGCTAAGACTATTTGATTGTTTCAACTTAAAAATTTTCTATCCCACAGTTATAGCTATATAGTGATGCAGATACTTTCCTTAGTTTAGTAGGTACTGATGCAGTAACATTAAAGATTTATTATTTCACTACTGTTTGAAGTATAATGTACCAATTTATGTTAACCTAATATTAACAGTAAAAATAGTTGCAGTGAAGAAAATTAGGTCTGTATGAAGCCCACATACTGCTGTTTTCAAGATTTTTTTTCTGTCATGCTCTACCAAGAATTTAGTTTCATTTCTTTGGTTTTTTTTTCTTTAGTGTTTGTGGAAAACAGTGTTGAGAATATCAGAATTAAATTAAGAATGAATTTAAATAAGCAAACTAATCTCACATAATTGTTATGCTTTCCCCTTCCTTTCTAACCAAAATCTCTTATTCTTCAATTTAAGCCAAAAATAACACCACCTTTATCCTCTTCAGCTATTTCAACTGCCTTACATGCACACATACTTTATTTCTTGTGGATTTTCCTTTTACCTGCAGAAAAATTAAGAAGAAATATAATTTTTTATACTTTAAAAAATCTCTGTCTATGAAAAGGCACTCAGGAGTGCAATATAAAAGAAAAATAATTTAATTCAGGAAACATTTTGGAGAAAAGTTATGATAACTCCAGGTGCTAAAGGCATTGTGGCCACCAGTTCTATGAAAGTACATAAATTTGTCCTTGTGAAAAGACCTGAATACCCCTAATCCTTCTGATGTTGTTGTCCAGCTGCACATCAGTGTATTTCTTGAGATTCTGCTCACTGCAGTGCTCAGCATTTTAAAACCACCTCACAAAGCAAAAGAGTAATAAAATGCTCCATGACAAGTATTTTTAACTTATACTTCAGTTGCAAACTTTCTAGAGGACATTATCATTCACCCTTTATCTTGTCACTGGTGTGTTTACCATGAACAACAGCATCAGCATTAGTATTCCAGACACACAGACCAAATACCCTCCAGTGGTAGGAAAGGCCTTTTTTTCCCCCATAACCCTGGTGCTGCAAGGTATGCCAGAGTAGGTGAAAGGAAAGTGATAAGAAGGAATGAGAAAAAATTAAGAGTAGAGTATAATCGAAAACAACAATTATATAGCTTTATTATTTTAAAGATAATAAGATAATATTAACAAGAAAAATATGTTTAACTGGTATATAGTGGAAAAGATAAAAACTGCTAATGACTTTGTAAAGAACCTTGTAACTTTTTCCTGTGCCTCTGTTCCTATTCAGCCCCAGCTGCTACATGCTCATCTCTGCAAGCCCGAGTAGTCAGAGAAATCACCTCTGACTGCAAAGGGACATTTTCATGTACTTAGAAAAGACAAGCTTGCAGGTGGACAGGCTGACCAAGACCTGCTCCCAAGATACATTCTTTTCAGTTCACTTTTGCACCAATTTGACATGGCAACACATAGGGGATAAACAAAAATACACATGATCAAACCTTCAGCATCAGTTTCATGAAAAAAAGGCATCTAGGACAAGATTAAAATGTTCTTTGAATGGTAATGTCCATTTTTTCTTTTTCTGCCATATAACTGTTAAACATTTTGGGTCTATTTAGATTACCTTGGATATTAATACCCTACACAGGGGGTTTTATCTTTTCCTCTGACTTATAGTCTTGATTAGAAATGACTTAACCATCTCAGTTCTGAGACTGAAGGATTCAATAGGATCTATGATTGAAGAAAATAACCAGAAAGCTGGGAATAGTTTTAAAGATAGCAAAACTGTTTTTGTATTCAGGCTTTGAGCAATTATTATTGCCCATGGAGACCTGGAAAAATATAAAGGCATGATGACCTTTTGACATGCAAAGATAGTTTTGTTTTAAAACATTCCTGAATTAAAAGAAAGTAAAAAACACAAGCTTTTTTTCCTTGATCTTAACGAGACACAAGTCTATTTTGATCATCAAAACTGTACAACTCTGTTTTCTGTACATGGTCTATTCCACTAGTTTCCAATTTCGCTCTGTTCTCAGCTACTTGAAAGACGGCTACTGAAGCATGTTGACACCATCTGTGCTTCCAGAAAATAAACTCTTTGATCATAAAAGTAATTTTTGTTTTGGAGACAATTGATATACCATTTTCCCTTCCACAGTTAACCTTCTCTTACAACTCTTCTCATAGCTACTCAAAAATACCTGGAAAAGAAGCTCCCCACCTCAGACTCATCATGGTTAAATGTCTTGTTTACCAGTTTTAGAACTGCCACTGACTTGATATATGGAATCGTTATAGTTCTGGTTTATGTTTTATTTTGTAGTTAGTAACTTTTTCTAAAGTTGAATGAGTAGAACCTTGAGACAAAGCACTGCACTATTTAGTCTTTGCAATGAAGTATTGTTGTAGCTCTACAGAATTATTAGTCCATGAATTACAGTACTGTGAGCCCAGCAATATCATAGAAGCAGTGAGTGTGAAATCATTTTTTGTGGATTATGTTGCAGAACAGAGGCTTAAGAACACTTGATTAACTTCAGGTATCTTACACAGATATGAGCAGATTCACTTATCTATCTCTGTAACATAGGAAAGATTAGAGTGCTTTAGTAAATATCTCTGCAGTACCTTGAAATATTGTGCCTTAAAATATTAATAGAATTAAGCAAACAGCTCTGGGAGTTTTCTATCATCTAACAAAAATTAGCAAAGATTTCAATTTAAATTTCATTAGCTTTTCCCAGTATTAGCCAAATTTTCTGGAAAGATCGATTGCAAACAATTTGATCTTATCAGCTAGTTCCACAGTTCTGTTCCTCTGATTAATTTTAGAGGTTCTAGCAAAAGTTACATAGTTGATAAACTGTATTTCACAATATCATTGCTCAATAGATTAAATAATTGTGATATAGATGTTATATTAGGCATAATTTTTTCCCTAATCATCAAAGTGCTTATTATACATAGACCTTTCTCTCTTCATAATCACTATAACATTTTGTTTGATTCCTATGGAATCCAAAGACTCGCTGAAATTAAAAACAGAGTTGCTACCTCCTTCAATTGACAGAATAATGAACAGAAGGTACAAAAGAGCAAGCTTTTACCAAAAAGTTTCTATGTATTTGGGACAATTATGTTAAGGTTTTTCTTCTTATGTTAAGAATTAAATTTTGCTCATTGTCATAACATTTGAATTCAGAACAGTGTCATATTGAGTTTGAAGGGTGAGGATCAGCAATTTGTAAACAAATATGCAGAAATTATTCAGAAAGCAAATGCATTCTCAAATGATTGTGTTACTATAGTTACTGTTATTCCCTATACTGGAGTGAAAATATGAAGAATCATCCAGACAGTGAGAAGAATTTCCCTCAGGTATGTATGATTAGCCCATAGATTGTTGGATAATTTTGAGTGAATGATGAAGCTTAATAGATTTTAAAATCCTCAATGCTTATTTTACATTTGCTAATTCAACTGAAGTTTTCTTTTCTGATTTCTGATGGTCAACAGATTTTTCAGACATTTTTAGCTTTCATGAGACTTCATTTGAACACTTCTCCAATATAAAACTCTCTTTCAGCACAGTCAAGAACAGAAAATGAAGGTGCTCAGTTATTTTTTCTAAACTCATTATTTTTCTCTACTCTAAAATGTGAATATAGCTTGTAACTTTTCTCAGTGTTAAGAAATACTGTGTACAGTTATTTTTAACTTTATTATCACTGCAACACTAAGTCCTGTTATCTACCACAAATCTTTCTGCTTTAATTCAAACATCCTAGTCATACACATGTAGTGAAGGTAAGATGTAAAGTAGTGGAAAAACTAGAATCACAACATAGATAAATTATAAAAGCAGAATTGGTGGAAAACGAATTTGCATTTTGGACACTCCTAAGTGTCTTTCCTTTTCTGATTTCCAGTACTGAACACATGAACAGAGCAATATTCTAGTTTAATGCGTAGGTAATTAAATCAGCTTTGAATATCATAGTGATGTACATTTGTTCAGTAAGAAGAAAGAAATATTTTTGACAGTATATAATCCATGCAAATATTTCCTACTATATATTTTAAGACAAGACCATATTTTTTAAAGACACACAATTTTTTTTGAGAGAGACTTACAGAACATGAACACTTGACTAGCACTTTTACCAAAATCTTAATTTCTCCAGATTTATTTCCTTTTGATACTTCGAATATTTATTACCTGTGTTGTAAAGGGGCCATAAAAGTCAGAGCTGAGTCTTCTAGAAGGCAAATGGTGCAATGTTGATCTTAGGTGTTGCAATGATAAGTTTCATGTCTATTTTCCAGTTGCTTCAATAATACTGTAGGGCTGGATGACAATTTCTTTTTCTTAGTTCAGAGAAGTTTATATATTTCTATGGTGTTTTTCTTGATCTTTGACCTACTGAGAGATCTAATAATGCACAAATTCTAATGTGGAAGTCCATCTATATTCAACTATATATATAGTTTTTGCTATGTTCTTAAGTCATAAATCAATGCCTTTCAGCTCTAAAAATTGGCAAAATTATCTCATTAATTTAAAATTTTGAAGAGGTTACCAAGGTACAGTTTCTTGGCAATTTATTCTTTCAAAATTTACAATCTCTAAAAATTTTATAGTTTCATACTTATTCAATTTTCATTCTCTAGGCTAATTGCAAGACAAAAAGCCATTTTCATTTTCACATATTTCCTGAGTTGATACAACAGATAAAAGTATATTATCTTACCACCTTTTCTTTGTAGGATCAAAAAGAATGAAAATTTCCTACTTTCAGTGACAAACAACTTTGACATAACTTGAAATCCTTGTTTATTAAGGGAATCCCATGAGGAAGAGCAAATGTTTTTTAAAAGACCTAAACCCATCATCCTTTTGTATTCAACCTTCAGCTTCTTGCTCTGAAAACTATTCTCTAGGCAATGAAGGCACCTGCTTGAATGGGTACCATAACAACCTTCATTTTATAACAATATTAATATTGTATTTTGTCATGTTTTATTTGCTGGTTCTGAAGACAGAGTGAGGACAATTCTAAAAAAGAGAAAGAAAAGTATGCTCTTCCTTATTCTATGCTTCCCCTAATCAATGCTGCTTTTGTATCTCTGAAAGAGTGAAACAGTGAAAGCAAATAAAGAATATTCTTCACATAGTCAATTTAATTTTCATTAATACCAGACCAGTTGAAGAGTTCTGCTTCTCAGAAATTTTGTGCTGCTGCTATCAGTGATGCAAATTCTGCAGATATTACTCGTATGACTCTCATTTTTACCTGGTCAATCTCACATTAAATTCAAAGGATGTGTAATTGAGGAAAATTGACCATCAATAGGGTAAAATGTCAGGATTTGGTCAGTGTTTATGGACTCCATGTAATAACTAGTATATTGAGATTTAAGGACGTTTTTAGCCCAAGACACTTGGGCACAAATCTATCCAATCCAGCATCAAATTCATCCACATCTTAAGTGCGCTGAACCAATTTCTCTCTCAATTTCTTTCTCTTCATCTAAAGAATGTCACTTATATGTCTCATTAAAATTCCTCGTTCAAATGAATCCTAGGATTTTGAGAATCCAGTAATAAAATCCTTTTTGTACTAATCCTGTTCTGACAATGACAGAATGGCCGTGCGGGTCAAATTATCCTTAAAGCAATGAGCAGTTTATCACAGGTCATAGACTGGTTTGGATTGGAAGGGACCTTAAAAATCATCCAGTTCCAACCGCAAAAGGGCAGGGACACCTTTCAGTAGACCAGGTTGTTCAAACCTCCATCCAATCTGGCTTTGAACACTTCCAGAGATGGGGCATCCACAGCTTTTCTGGGCAACCTGTTCCAATGTCTTACCACCTTCACAGTAAAGAATTTCTTCCTAATATCTAATCTAAACCTACTTTCTTTCAGTTCGAAACCATTGCCCCTTGTCATGTCACTACATACTCCTGTCACAGACAAAATAACTATATAGCAGCTAGCTGTAAGACTAATCTTGTATATTTTGCTGTGGTTTTATCTACTCCCAGGATATAATGTTTTCCCAGAAGATAGGAAAAGCAAGTACAAATTCTGAGATTCACTAAACAAAATACAGAGCCAAACAGTTGTTCTGTGTAGATTCACTAAACAAAAAACAGAGCCAAATAGTTTTCTGTGTGTTAAAATATTCCACTGAGTATTGTATTCAGTTACAGTATTTAGATAATGCTTGAACTGTGCTGCTGTTTTGATAGTGCTCTTAAGATATGTTCAAAACCATGTTGTACTCTACATATTGACTGTGACCAGGAACTGGGCAGCCCTTTTGGACTATTTATCTACCGATATTCACCTGATAGTTTTATTTGTATGAATTTTCATAAATCAAAATATGAAAAATTTGAAACAGAAAAATGTGGGATGTTACTTACTTATTCCTTCAGGAATATAAATAGTAGCAATAACTTGTCTGGTCAGAAAACCAAATTTGGCAAACATAATTTAATTTTTTTATTATTATTATTCAGTGGAAAGCAAGTATTTACTTCATTACAATATATGAAATAATTGATTTATCTGATAACAGGTGTTCCAGCTAGAACTATGCATAATAAGATATTTTAAAGTGGAATCCTCATCCTTTCAATAGTCTTCTTTGAAGGAAAGTTGGAGGTTTCAATGACCTAGAGATCTGTTGTGTTTTGATGCATTCAACGGTATAGAGTCCTAACGAGCTTTCAGTGGAGATTGTGAGGGGTTGAGAAGGGGAAACTGAAGAGCCTTGTTTACTAACAGGAGTTGTTTGATATTGATTTAATGCAGCACAATTGTGTCATGACACTTCTTGCCATCCACAAATATTTCTTCAGGGGGTTAGGTTTTTTTCTTTCTCCTTTTATCTCTTCCCTAAAGAAGGAGTCAAATGAAAGTTAATAGGAGAATAATTTGATATTGCACTTTGTTCTTGTCTTGTAGTATAGGGTTATTTTGCATAAATGGTTATTTGGTTCCAGTTCTCTGCATCTGTTTGGAATACTACAGAGGTAGCAGTTTAAAGCAGATATATCAATTATCAGGGCCATTTTCATGTAACACTTCTATGATATTTATTTTTCAAAGTCAACTAAATTTCATGAGAAACATTTTTAATCTATATATGAACAGCAAAGGTAAAGGTAGCTTTGTCAAATACTCCCCTTCTAGTAACTGCTTGTTTGTTTGTTTTCTACTGTAAAAATATCTTTAGAAAAGTTTAGTATACAGTCAAAAAAAATTTAAATTTTTCAGGTTCACTCATTTACTGTATCTCACAACTACTTTTGCTGCTACTAATCGGTACCATTTAAAACAGAGGCACTTGGTGACCACCCTTTCCCAAACTGCATGCATATATTTTTTTTCTTTACTTTCTACTCTATGTTCTTATATATATTGTTCTAAGACTTTTGTAATCCTTCTTTATGATTTCTAATTATTTTCTTCAGTTTGGTGATAAAATTAATGGTACAATTGTATGCACATCTGTGCTATGTTTTCCTGTTTTTACATGTGGGCTTGTTTGTTTGGGTTTTTTTCCCTCCTTTACAGTAGTTAGATTTATTTGAGTATTAGGGATTTTTTTTGACCATCAGAATGTTTAGGAATTGTTTCTATATTATGAAAATAAAAGTAAACATGTAGCTTTACACATTCACCTCTTTATTTTTTATTCATTCTCATTCTTGTTTCAAAATTACACGTACAAAACATATTAACATGGTGTAAATGCTTCTTTATTCTCCTAAGAATTATATTATTCTAATGTTAACAAGTGACTTTTGAAATATATGTAATGGATGTAGAATTACAGACATGAAGAAATAGAGGATTTTCATGAAGCTGAACAGCACATGCTCTGAAGCTTTTTTAAATTAAACATTTTTTTAAGCTGAATTCAAAACATCAGACAAATTTTGGATTTCTCTATTCTTACCAAAAATACTACCTTTTAAACAAAGAAGAGATTGGATTTGAGATGATAGGAAGCTATGCAATGCAGTAGCTGATGTTTTGTTTTCTTCATCTTTAATAATATCAGAAGGTCTTTTCTGCATATGCAGAGAGGCAGAATGAGGACATGGGACAAACAACAAAATGGAGCTGTTTCCTTATACTTCATTAAGAAAATTATTATAAAAACCACTTTTTTTTCATAAACAACAATTCATAGTATGTATTAGCTCCTCTTTCAAACTCTGTTTTTCCATAATCCGTTTGGAAGGATTTTCACGGATTTATGTAGTGAAAAATTAAATAAGTTACAGGGCTTTCAGATTACTGCCTTCATAATTCAAGAGGATTTATTACTAAGAACATTTCTGTGAGGAAAATAACTCAGCCAATAAAGAAAAATGATTGCTGAAATCTTCAAAGTACATAAATATTAATGTAGCTGTATTGATCAGTTCATTATATAAAAGAATCTGAACTGGAAAGCAGAGTAAGCATGGCATTCAGTAAAGGGATATCCTTATTGGTTATACTGTAGAAAATTTTATCTTGAAAAAGATCAGGTACGTCAACAGCAAATAGATGGGAAAAAAATAATTAAAAGCAAGATAGTTGGAATTATTTGAGTAGATATATTTCAAGAACATGATGTATAAATCTTTCCACATACAAACGAGTGTTCTCAACAAATGTTCTCATGACAACATAGATGTGGGTCCCAGTCGTGAAGGTTTGTTCATTTAGAGATTAGAAGAAATTCTTGGTAAGAAGAAGCAGCTTAATGTAGCCATAGTTTAATGCTGAGATGTCTTGTGCCTGTGAGGAAAGCAAGAGGGAAAAGTACTTTTGAGATTCCCTCAATGAAGATAGGCACCTGATAACTCTCAGAAAACTCTATGATAAAAGGGACGTGCCTGTCTGATTCTCAACATCAGCTGGTGGGTGCAGACCTTCCTGGCACTATGAGGAACTGTAAAATGCACTTTGGAAGAAGTTTGGGTTCATAAATTAATAATAGCTTGTTCTAAAAAAAGAAAATTAGAAGGAGAAGCTTACTTTTAGAAGAACAGTCATGAAAAATGAAATTCATGTTGCTCAAAGCTGGTGAAGAATTTTAATTACTTGCAACACAACAGAAAGCACATTTTAAAAACTTACAAAAGTTTTTGAAGTTTTGTTGTTTTGCCAGATGATGAGATATCAAATTGATGCAATATGACTCTTTGACATGGCAAATTCATCTTAGGGACAGCAGAAATATTGAAAATAATATTTAAGTATGGATGATAGGTCTTTCAAAAATTATTTTTAAAATTTCTTACTGTTGCTTTTGTTTAAACAGAAAAGTTTTGGAATTCAGGCAAATGCGGAACTGAACCAAATGCAACACGCCTTACAAACAGTGCTGTGTTTTGTAGGACTTGAATTTTTACCTGTGTAATACTACTGGTTGACTTCATCAGACAAGGGAATAAACTGTCCATGAATCCTGGTTTGTCATTTCAGACTACTGGGGGCCAAAACTGGATATCAAGATTTGAAAAAACTTATGGCTAGAAATAAAGAGGTTTAAGCCAAATTTCCTTATATGAACTGCTTCTCTATTAAAAGAAACAGAATGCATGCAGAGTTACTCTTATGAGTAATAGAAGACAAGAGAAAACCAAATTCTGGCTTTAAAGCTGAAAATGTGCAAGCCATGTATGTCTTTCTAAATTAAAGTACACTACAAATAAAAAAAAGTTCTGATGAAGTAGGTTTTTTTTATCCAGTACACAGTGAGTGACAAGTGATTTTGCCTCTTGGCTCTTGTTAAGTAAGCTTATTTCCAAAGATATTAATGTTCCAAAGTACATAATTGCCTGGAAGAAACACTCAGGAATTTCAGAAAGTCGATTCAATGTTTAAAGAAAATAATACTCAAACCTTAGCTAATCTATCTAACATGTTTTGGTTAGATGCTAAAACTTTGTAGTGTTTTCTAATGAGCCACATTTCTCACAATCTCCCATTTAACAAATTTATCTAATATTTATCTGAATAAGTGTAACACTTTACAGATGACTTAGCATGCCTTTTAGCAAGTTGAACTTCTGTGAAGCAGCGTTGCACTTCATATGAAGTCCTACTAACTGAATAAGGATTGTGTCATTGGGTAACTGCATGCCTGAGCAACTTGTGAAATCCTTATTTTTCTAAGAGTGCATTGGTTTAATAACTAATCTGAAGTTGAGCTAATCTCTAGAAAAGCTGTTATAAAGTCCAAGCAGCATTTTTAATTCTATGGACCTGCTCCAATGGCCTTTCAATTCATTGCATTTTCCAACAGGCTTTATAGTCGAGTAAGTCTTTATAGACACAATCATAGTATTGTAAACAGGATCAAGACAGTGAGAAATTTCTTCTGTTTTATATAAACTTCCCAAAAAACTGCATACCATTCTGCTCATTACAAAGTAGAAGAAAGTACAAAATAGACAAGTTAATAAACTGATTGAACTCTACAAAGGGAATTGTGGATTCAAATAATGCAATAAAAATTGGGATTTATTTTGACTCCAGTCACATGCTTAAACTTGCATACTGCAGTTTAGAGTGGCACAATAATATTAGTAATATCTGAAAGAGAATGCTGTTAATGTGAATGAAATTAGTAGTGCTTTATGGTTATATTTGCACAATTAATATCTATATTTTATCTTCATCTAGTTATTTAAAGGGCTATGATTGTCATTATTCTGTCTGTAAAGCAATAATGGTTACATGAGTCATTAACAGTGACAAGTTATGAGCAGTCTTTGTCAGTGCTCATAGAAAGGCTGACCTTCAAGAAGTTGCTCTAGTTTTTGACAAATTAGGAATGTGGAGTCCAACATTCTCTTTCCAACAGTCAACAGTGAATGTCCACAGAGGAGCCTGGGAACAAGGCGAGTACACTGGAGTATTTCTCCAGAAAACACTTATGCCTTCCAGCAATTTGTCTCTGGAGCTAGAGAACATATCTTTGTATTTAGTAACCTTTTGTATATTTTTCTGCATAAATTTGCCCTTGAAAAACTTTACTTATTGCTTTTCCATGTAAGTATACTGATTATGCAAATGTGACTTTTTCACGATAATAACTTTTAAATTACCTATTGGTCAGCTAGGAATAAATTCTTCAAAGCAGCATATTCTTAACTGTTCCTCCTTTATCATATAAGGCAGGAATTAAAATATACAGCTTACACAGGCTATGCACAAACATATTTTTGCCAAGCTGGCCAGAGTGATGTAAAGCATTACTGACTCCATCTGTTCAATTACTACTTCTGCATTCTGAACACCATGTTATTAAGAAATCTCTCCTTGTTCATAAAACAAATTAACTTAAATCAGCCTCTCTAGTGGTTAGTCTGAATTTTTTTATTATACAAGATAATATATTGTACTCGCACTATCACTTATGGCATATCAACTGTGTTATCTAAAATCTCCAGCATAGAAGAGACTTTAAAGACTTTGAGTAAAACTGCAAAACTGACTAGACTATCTGCAAGTGCAGCTTTCCTTGGTTGTGTTTATATATTTTTTTAAATTAAAAATTTTAAAACCCCCAACACTTTTAAGTAATAAAAGACAGAGCGTTAATTGCTTTTAGAATTGTGTTGCATGTGGCCAAGATATGAAATACAGAGTATTAATGTAGGAAACAGAATTACTCTGAAAAATTTATCTTGGTTCTATTTAAGCAGTAAAGTAGATGTGACCTTTTATCACTTATTCAAGTAGACCAGTAGCCCAAGAAAAAGGCACAAGAGCTCACAAATGTTATGAAATCATCCTGACTTTTTCCTTACCTTCAGAGTGATTTCAAAGATATTTACTTAAAGGTTTTAGAACAGAACCATTAAAATGAGTTTTCGCTGGGAAAAAAAAAGTACTTTTGTGAGGTTTTTAATGGTTTCCATGAATTTTCAGGTTTTTGTTAGCTCTTAAACATTTTCAGAGTCAGTGATAGCTCTGAGGGGTGAATGCTTGTTGTTGGAATGGATTAACTGGAAAGAAAAGTTCCTCATTTGTAAATTTGACCTCACATTTGACATCAGCACTGGGTACAGTTAAAGGCAAGACACTATTGCATGTTCTTTTATTTTAGAATTTGTTTTCAGTTTTGAAGTCAATTGGCATTAATCATGACTCAAAAATCACAGGAATGTAATTTATCTTCTTTGACCAATACAATTACTTGATTCTTGATTACATGAGCAGTTGTATTTTTCAAATTATTTGCTGGGAAATGTATGTTCATTTTTGTATAAAAAGAAATGTGCACCTACACTCACACATGCACATATACACACACACAAATATTTATTGCCATTTTCATGTACTTTTTCAAACTTCTTTTGTGTTTTTGCATGGCCATCTTTCCTAGATGATAACCTTAAAAAGTAGATTTAAAAAAAGTACAACAATAATTCCATACTAATACATCTAAATATGTTAAATATCTGTTAAATAATTTAAATTCTTTTGTTAGTGCTTTGTAGGCTAGTGTTGCAGCACATTTCTTATAAGTTTCTGTCCCTGACTAACATTACTTTTACTGATTCGATTAATTAATTTCTATTCTACATTCCTTTTTGGTTTATATCACCTTTTTTTCTTCCTCTGTACAAATTATTAAATTAATTTCTGCCTTATAAAAGCTTTATTATGTAGAAGTCTCAAAATTAGTGTACTATCCATAAAAAAAATCTGCAATTCCTAGGTTACAGTTTTCATTCCATTTTAATTTGAATGCTTTAAAAATAATAATAAAAGTGGTTTCAATTACAATAGAAATTTGCTTCTAAATATGCTCTCTCTAAGGGAAAGGAGTTAGAGAAAATTTAGACTGGTCATTCTTAAGGTAGCATTTGTCTTCTTGTATTCCTTTATTTTGTTGTTGTTGTTGTTGTTGTTGTTATTGTTGTTGTACAAGTGAAAAATGTTAAAAGACAAATTTTCCCAATTAAGAATATGCTGAATAAATGACATTGAAAAAGGTTAATGTCACTTTTCTCTACAATTTTTTCATATAATGAACGTAATTTTTAAATTTATTTATTTTCTAAGATTGATTAACTTGAAAGTGCTCTGACCTGAGTAAGAGAGGGTGGAAGATTGCTCACAGGTATTTGTGTGAATCTGTCTTGGTCTGTCATTGTATCTAGGGGTGTACAGTCATCTTGAAATAAAAATAGAAAAGTGATGAGTTTGGTGGACATGTATAAACAGTCCTCCCACATCAAGCCTCGAGCTATTCTATGAAAAGGCAGCTCACACAACCAAATAAAGAAATACAAATCTTTACTATTTTAGAGTAAAAGGAAATTCATCTAAATCACAGATTTATTTCATCGGTAAGAGAATACCCTCAGAGGAGCAAAGACTTAGAAATTAAGGATTTATTTACCTGTTTATCTTACCTAAATTTTCCAGACATTGACTAGAGTTGTAGCAGTTCACCTAAACCAGTAATTAAAATAGTTCACACATGCTTTTCTTGTTCTGAGGACAAACAGCACAGCTGAGATAATGGTCTTGTGTATACTGCACTCTGGCAACAGTTCTTCATCACTCAACAACCCAAATAATTCCTAGGCATTGTCCAAAAGAGTTGAGGTTGGCATAAATCAAATATATACCAGGGACTGTACTGGCAGCTAGCAGACAAAGATCGTCTTGCCTCTGGCATTGTTTTATTCAGCCCACCAGTACAGATGGTAGCATAGACGCTCTAGATGGAGTTCTTGGGCTCTTTTTTATTCTGTAAATACCTCCTACACTGACTGAAACAAGAGAGCCTCACCCTGGATTTTTGCTGTTCGTTATTATAAGAGGTGTCTTTGGTTATTTGTTGATTAATTAATACCCAACTGTAAGCAAGGAAGTTCTTCATTGTACCTGCTGCATTCAGTAAGTTCAGACTGTAACTTCAAAGTAAGCAGCAATTTATAAGATCTGACAGTGTGACTTTAAAAGGGCACTATGACCACAGCTTAGCTTGATGTGGAGATCAGCATCCTGTTTTGCTTCACTAGCTCATGAGCCAATAATCTTTGTTCTAAATGAAAGTAATTGTTTCGGGTAGCATCTGACAGAGGACTCTAGTCCCAAGGTCAGAGAAACAAAAAGCATGTAAAATGGAATCCATCACTATATCATTATACCATTACATGCAATAAGGATTGAAAAACAGCAACCACCATCAATAAAACAATCAGGAGGAACACTCCTGTTCTCCCATTTGTTTTTTCTATTAGTACCTTTAGACCTCAAAAAAAAAAAAGGGGACAATATAGGTGTCTTGTAAAAGAAGAGGAGGAAATGATATGAATTTGCTCATTTTATTTAAATATGCAAGTGAACCTTGAAAGTTGAAGATTTCTATTATATGCGCTTTTGGTTTCTCTGAAACTAGCTTTCACCCTGCCCAAATTGCCACTCCTTCCTTTGAGAGCAGCTATTACAGATTTCAGCCTAACAAAGCTTTATATCCCAACCTGTCTTTCACAGAGAGAAAAAAAATGTTCAGACCATCTCTCAGTCAGAGACATATTAATTACAATTATAACATGTAGAGGGAATGAAAGCTGCTTCCTAAATTCATAATCTGCTTCAGATGTACGTGTATTAAGATTCATCTAAGAATAATTTTTTGCCCTTCTCTGATGGAACATTGAGTTCCTTCACTTACTCAAATGTGAGCTGCCTCATTTTAACACAGAATGATCAACCACAGTATGGATATGTGCTTTCTATTTATATCCTTGATGTCATTCATCTGTTGATCAGGATAAAAGCCATCAGCCATAAAATCTATTTGTTCATTTTATCAGGTACTCTTGAATTTGAAAATGAGATGGATTATATCTTACTTTATCAACCAAAGAAAAAGAAACAAGATATCAAGTTATATTTTTTTATTAGTCATTCTCAGTATGGTGTGATAAAACCAAACTCTATATTCATGAAAGCTCATTTTTGATCTTGATTACAATGAACAGAATGATACTGCCATCCAAGCAATCTTTTACATTCAAACAACCACAGAAATGATATTTTGAAAGACAATGACAGGAGCCCTTTTCCAAGTGTGGTAATGCCCACAATAGGGTCGTAAAGATATAGTCAGAAACTGGAAATGCATTCCATATCAGTGACTGCATGTATTCAGTTAGATTAGTTGTGTAGTAGTATTCTGAGCAACAGCTGTAGAGATAAAATAAATGTCAGTAAAATCTAATAACAGCACACAAACAGCAGTAGTTGAGAAAGAGCCTGTTCAGCAACTCACGCACTCACACTTCTAGTCTCATTTATACGCCAAATACAAATCATCTGTTTTTACAGAGCATGTTCTTGCCACATTGTTCTCATTATTCATTTCTACAGAGTACTGTTGGAGCAGCCACTTCAGCCTCAAGGGCTGGGAGGGGACCTCATCAATGTGCATAAATTTATGAAAGGAGGGTGTCAGGGGATGGAACCAGGCTTGTTTCTGTGATGCCAAGCTGTAGGACAAGAGGCAATGGGCAGAAACAGATGCACAGGAAGTTCCACCTGAATATGATGAATTTATTTACTATGTCGATGACCACACACTGGAATAGATTGCCCAGAGAGGTTTTGGGAGTCTCCCTCACTGGAGATACTCAAGAACCATCCAGAGAAAATCCCATGCAGTGTGCTCTCGGATGGCCCTGTTTGAGCAGAGAGGTCAGACCAGATGACCCATTCTGACTTACCCTTCCAACCTTACCCATTCTGTGATCTGAAGATTTCCATAAGTCTATAAGATATTTACTGAGTTTGATTCACTTATCATGCAATTATTAACTGGTTCCAGTAATAGTAAAGCAACAGAACTGTCATTTCCAAGTGCTACTGTGGATATTATTCTTAATGTCTATCTGCATTCTCAGGCACTTAATTATGTTGACTTGGGCAGCTGTGAAATGCTCATTTAAGCCCTAATTTTTTTGTAGCTCAGCTATAATGCTTCATTGAAGTACAAAACTAGAAATTCAGATAGTCTGAATTTCTTAACATCAGACAAATGAGTGCTCCCTAAGAATTGGTAGTAGTATATATAATTTTAAGGTATCAGTTTCAGAAGGATGAATAGTATACAGCATGCCAGCTCTTCATAAGAACACAGTATCTGGCACATCTATATGTTTCATGTCAACTACCCAGAACTTCCTCTCTGCCATGACAGTGAAATTTAATGGTCTTGCTTCTGCATCCAACAGATGTAGAATGTTTCTTGTAAAATGCCTTTTTGCTGAATTTAGTGTATCAGAATGTGAACTTGTCGTGGAAACATATCAGTTATGGTAAAACTTTCAACGCATCAGGTAAAATTCAATTAAAACAGACATTAATTATAGAATTAATTTTACTTGGAGAAAATGAACAGAACATTATAAAATTCAGTTACTTTAGTATATATGGGTTTGGATATAAATTATCTTTGCTTTTGATCCACAGATATTTGCACTTGTCAGTGCCATTTCTTCAGTTCTCTTTCTGACAGAAACTCAAACAAACAAATCCCACACCAGGATCTCAAATCATCCAGTCTAAACCATTTATCTGTATCTTTTGAGAAAAGAAAATTGGAATACCAGACAACAGCAATGCCAGGCCCTCAATATGACTTTGAATGAACATATGCAGTTTCTCAGAAGGCAATTTGAAACTAAGCCTTCAGAGGTAGCAATTTCAGACATTATTTGACCATTTGCAATTTTCTTCTTTCTCAAGCAGAAGTTAAGTGTGTGAAAGAACATTCCAATAGTATTTTCCACTCCCCCATTATTTCCTGCAAACATGTTGATAGGAGAATAAAAGGAATCTGTATCTTTAAAATTGAACTTGCTCTTTTTTCAGGAAACTATTTTGAGAAATGCCACTCTAACTGCCAGTTCCTCAAGCATATGCTCAGAGACTACCGGAAGACTGTCTTCAGAGTTAGGCTAACAATCATAAAATGATGCTGAAAAGTACCCACTTGTGTTTAAACATGCAAACAGTCATTATACATACTTTCTGACTGTGGTTCATAATATCTGTTGGTTTCTGAGCCAGTTAATAACACATTCATTCTTTATAATATGAAAACCCAGATTGGAGAAGGTTTCTCTCAGTGGTGATTGCCATTGTGTGCTTATTAAGTATAGCAGAAAAAAAATCATTAATCAAAACATAATTTGACAAATTCTTGATTATACCAATATGACTAATTGGAAAATAACAGTCATTCAGGAAAAAAAGGTACAAATTTAGAATATGACTTTGCATATTTGATTGTGGTTAATAGCAAGCTCAATATAAAATCAAAATACAGGCTTTGGAAAGCTAGATAATTTGTGTTAGGCTGCATCAAAAGCAAAGGTATGTTATGGTAAACAGTGATAATCTATTAGTCAACACTGAAGAATCAGAATTTTATCTCTGAGATTTGTGTCATAACTTCAAGAGCTCGAGCCAAAGACTTTGCAAGTGTTGTGGGTTGACCCTCTCTAGATTCCAGGTGCCCACCACAGATGCCTATCACTCCCCTTCTCATCTGGACAGGGAAGAGAACCTGTATTGAAAGGCTTGTGAGTCAGGATAAGGACAGGGAGAGATCACTCACCAGTCACTGTCATGGGTAAGACTCAAGTTGGGGAAATTCATTTAACAACAATGAAATCAGACTAGGAAATGAGAAATAAAATGGAATCTTATCACACTTTCCCCCTGTCCTCCCTTATTTCCAGGCTTAACCCCATTCATTATTTTCCCTAATGCATCCTTCCAGCATCATAGGGGAGTAGAAAATGAGGACTGTGGTCAGTTGATCACACCTTGTCTCTGTCACTCCTTCCTCCTTAGAGGAAGGACTCCTCACACTCTTCCCCTGCTCCAGTGTGGGGTCCCTTGCATGGGAGACAGACCTTCATGAAATTCTCCATAGGCTGCAGTTCTTTACAAACTGCTCCAGTGGGGGTGCCTACTACAGGATGCAGTCCTTCAGGAACAGGTTGTTCCAGAGTGAGTCCACCATGAGGTCACAACTCCTGTCAGCAAACCTGCACCACTGCAGGCTCTTCTTGAGACTGCAGGTCTTGCCAGGAGCCTTCTCCATCATGGGCTTCCCATGGGGCCACAGCCTCCTTTGAGCACTGACCTAATACAGTGTGGGATTCTCCATGGGCTGCAGGTGGATCTCTACATCCCCATGATCCTCCATGGGCTTCAGAGGGACAACCTGTTGCACAGTGGTCTGTAACATGTGCTGCAGGGGAATCTCAGCCCCAGCACCTGGAGAATCTCTTCTGCCTTCTTCTTTACCATCCTTGGTATCTGCAGGACTGTTTCACTCACTTGTTCTCATGCCTCTGTCCAGGCTTCTCTTGCACAGCAGTTTTTTGCCCCTTGTTAAATCTGTTAAATTTGTTATCCCAGAGGTGCTACCACTGTTGATGGGTTCAGCCTTGGCCAGCAGCAGATCCATCCTGGAGTCAGCTGGAATTGGCTCTTTTGGAAATGGGGGAAGCTTCTAGCAGCTTCTCACAGAAGCTACCCGGTAAATCCCTCGCTACCAGAACCTTGTCACATAAACACAATACAGCAAGATATTGCTGCAAAGGTTAATTGTTTTCCAAGAGTTATCCACAGTGACATTACTTCTGCATGTCCCTACTGATGCACACTATTAAAGTAATTTTATTTTTTCATTAAATTTGTAGAGATATAATTGTCTATTTTCAATTGAAGTGTTTTCATTATTGTCTGCACATTTGAAAAAGTGTTCCTTTGATGTATTAAAAAGTAATAGGCAAGGGATTCAGTAACACACATTGCTACTTTTGCTCCTAGAGTACTTTGACTCCAGTGGTAAAACATAGTTTATTTGGACGCTGTGGGTAAGAAGTGATTTAAAACACTTTAAAAAAGAAAATTATTAATTGAATCATGTAAGAAATTTACCAGCAAAATTGTCTCAATTTTATTGGAAGAATGATTGTACATTCTGCCATTTGAACTGATGTTATTTTCATAGAATCATAGAATAGAATATCCTGACTTGGAAGGGATCTGCAAGGATCATCAAGTCCAACTCCTGACCCTGTGCAGGACAGTCTGGCAAGATGTGCCTGGAGCATTGTACAAATGCTTCTTGAACTCTGTCAGGCTGGTGCTGTGACCACTTCCATGCGGAGCCTGTTCCAGTGCCCAAGAACCTTTTCCTAATATTCCAGCCTAAACCTCCCCAAGACAACTTGAGGCCATTCCCTCGGGTCCTATCACTGATTGCCAGAGACAAGAGATCAGTGCCTTCCCCTCCATTTGCCCTCACAAGGAAGCTGGAGACTGTGATGAAGTCTCTTCTCAGTATCTTCGTCTCCAGGCAGAACAAGCCAACTGACTGCAGCCTCTCCTTGTGTGGCTTTCTATCTAAGCCCTTCACCATCTTCATAGTCCTCTTTGGACACTTTCTAATAGCTTGCTAATATAAGGAAAACCTTTCTTGGCCCCAGAGAAAAGAAAATACAGATGCACTCTCAGATCAGTATAGCTACATTTGAGTCTGTTGTGTAGGCTAATAATAAAATATTTCTGCGAAAATAAGTTAAGCAGCAAGATACAGGAAAAAGGGTGACAATATTCTGCTTCCTTTCACTTTTTTATCATTAAGAGTGTTCTCACAAATATGATCTCATTTAGTACTTACAAGATAAATACTGATTATTTCTAGTCATAGATTATGAAATTAATTAAATTAACAAATGTTCAACTGTTGTGCTTTTTCTATGAAAAATCTCTTACTTATATTAATAAATTGGATTAATGTGAAGATATAGGGTCTGTATAACTGTATGTTCGTGTAATGCATATGTTTTCTAACAAATAGGCACAAAAAATGTGATATGCCTGAACTGTGAGCATAGGACAGCACATGTAAATGAACTACATATGTGTGAACAGAGCCAGTTGTCTGTACAAGCTTTTGTCTTTGGAGCTTTGGGGATTTTTGTTTTTCATTTTTATTTTTAAATTTTTTTATGCCTGCAATTATGAACAAACTTCATTCTGGTCATTAAGAACCCTACACCTTTTACTGTTGAACAGTACTTCTACATCTAAAATAAATGTTAGCCTTCTGTAAATTATTTTATAATGAAAAGTCCTCTGGAGAAGCTCTTTGGTTGAACATCCAGAGTCAGAAAAATCACAGTATTTATACATATAAAAATCATTTGGTCACGGTGTTTTCCCTATGCAATGTTTAGATTGTGTAGCTTTTTCTTTGCCATAGAAGTTTGAGAGACAGAGTGGCCCATCCTATGTATCAAATTAATTGCTTGGATGACTACACAAAACATTTTAAAAAGTGTAAGAAAAAGTGTGTCATTAATTATAAGGATTAAAGTTTCAGGGGAATCAAGTGCATTACCATGGATTATCAAAGGCTTTCTTTTACTTTGAAATAGGTTTTCATTCACAACTGGGAAACAGAACTTGTAATACTTCCCCAGTTCTTATAATAATTTTTAAAATTACTGAAAAAAAAAAAAAGGATTGTACCTGTGGTTTGGATACTAGGTAATAAAGTTTTTGGAGGTACATAAAATTTTGAGAATTAAACAAGCATATTTCATTTGGAAACCTAAAAGATTTTAGAATTTTGCATGCAACTTTGCAAATAATTAAAAAAAACATAATATTGTTAATTCTTTTAAAAATTCATGCTAAGGGATGAAAAATGTTTTGAAGCACATTGTGAGATCTTTAGGCCGAAACTGACCTGATATTGCAGCTATAATATTACTAAAATTGCCATTATTAACACAAAGAGTACTTTCATCAGGAATTGGCTGCATTTATTTATTTATTTATTTATTTATTGTTATTTTGACTAAAAACAAAGAACATAAATTACTTTACCAAAAATATTTTACAATTTTTTTTAACTTCAAACCTGCTTGCTTTTCAGTAGGTAAAACAAGTTTATGGTTTTTGAAGTATTTTAAATTTTCAAATGTATTTTTATAGAATCCTGAAAATGAATGCTTTAGGTCAGATACTTTTGACAGAATCTTTTGCTTCAGATTTTTCTCCTTTTTTCCTTTGACTTCTTTTTGTCAAAAGAAACTGTCCTTCACCTACCATATATGTCCTTCACTTATGATCAGAAAATTAAAAACTAAAGCTCACTTTTCCAGGAATTATAGCAAAGTTCCCAGTGGCTCTGGAGTAAATTTGCCTGGTTCTGAAGCATCAACTGAAGGCACACAGAGAGATGAATCAAATGTTTTTGCTATTCATTTCACTGCTACAGGAGACGGAAATATGATTTGGTTTTGTTTGGGTTGTTTTGTAAATAAAGAATTTGATTGTCACCTCTTTCTTCATTTCTGAAGATCTACAGATACAAAATAATGAACATCTAAAAATGACTCTCTTATGAGAGCTATGTTATTATTGTTAAGCCAGTTAATTACTAAAACTGTGAATTTTTAATTATTCATACGGATAATCTGATTTACAGAATGGGATTTTTTTTTTCTGAGTAAATCTTTGGTCACTCTTATTTCTTCAGTAAATCTGTACAGAATTACTTAGTTTAAAAAAATATAGTTTTTCTTAGAAGAAACGTATGAAAGAAATCAATATAAACAAAACAAATTTAATTCAGAGAGGAAGTTGAAACCAAAAAAAATTGAGGAAGGGAGCAGAATACAGGAAACCAATTATCCTAGGCCAAAGAATAACATATAATTCCCTTGAAAATAAATATTTCAGTTCTGTTCTCTTCTCTACTGAAGGAAAGGGAACATCTTACCACCTCCACATACAAAAGTAGATAAGATTTTTTCCCTTAGAAATGCTATAGTTCTCATTGTAAAACATGTATTAAATAGAGTAATAGATGGGCCTGACACTTCTCATATATTCTGGTAATCCATTACATAGCCAGTTAGTATGAAGGAACAATAAAGGTAACAAAAATTAGGTCCTAAAGGAGGTCCCCAGGGTTTTTTCTATATGTAATCATTTGAACAAAATAACAGAATAAGAAACCAATTTAATTGTTATGTTACAGGTCTGAGCTTGAATGTAAAAAGTAATAACTAGAATTTGTTCTGTGAGTTTGTTACTAACTTCAGTAACTTTTAATTTACCAACCATTCTTTTCCATTGACATTCCTAGTATGGGAGTACTGACATTTTGCTTTGCATGGTAGAGAATAACCTTTAAGGATCTCAATAAGAAAAACATGGACATTTAATGCTGGTTAACTGGATGGTTAAGGTGGAAATTGTAAAAAAGGTGTTAGGAATCTCATGTCCCTTCTTCTGCTGGGAACTCCAACTGTTTTAACATCAGATGAGTCTTTCCTCATAACATGGTGCTCAGATCCCATCTGTAGTGAGGTTCTCCAGCCTCAGTGCTCTTTATATCTTTATAACATTCTGACAAGTGAATAGATTTATCTGTCAATCAAACCTGTACAATGCTGAACTTTCTAGATGGCACACCAGTGTTCACACAGAGCATTATGCTCTTACATGGTTCCATAGGGGCAGAGCTTACAAGAGGGATGTATGTACAGGTACTGTTGTCAAAGGCAGCACCTGCTCACGTCACGGTATGTGCTCAAGTTACCTGGTAGCCACTCACACTAATACAGGTCTCTGTAACCAAGGCCTTTGGTTAAACACTGCCTAGATGCTGCTTGAAATCACCATCTCCTACTGGAACATCTTCCACCGTGGCCCATGATACATTTGCCTAGAATAAAATCTTATCCTAAAGGAAACCCTTCTCCAATTACACTTCTCAGAATGTTTTGCCTGGCTTAGCTTTGCTGTGATCCATTCCCTTTCTTGACAGCTTTTAATAAATATCTTTTACTGCTTTCAAATCTTTCAAATTTCCTCACTGTTGTCTGGAGTACCCTGTCATCTAAGAGATTATCTGAAATACTCTTAGCTAAAGACTGTTTTCATCTCTGACTTTCAGCCAAAGAAAATACTTTCTTTGTGAGAATTTAAGTTCATACTTTGCTCCTGTGTAATGACAGGTGCCAGCATGGGCATGTGATATAATGTACTGAAGTCTTCATATCACCCAAAGTTTTTTGAATTTTCAGATATTTTCCTTCTCTTTTTTTTACTTTTGTTTTCTGTTATGAAATATCAATAATTTCTTTGTCAAAATGTGTATCCATTGATGAGGTTTTAATGAAAATAAGTTCATTCAACCATACCATCAGTTAATTTTCTCTGGAAGACTTTCAATGACATAGAACTAGTAAGTAATTGGAATGAGAACTTTTAAGAAAGGGCACAGTTAGTGAGAGCACAAAAAATAGATCCTCTTTGATGCAATTGGGAGAGTGAGCTAGAGTCCAGATACTTCTGGGAGTGAGTAAATGTTACCTCTAACACTCTAAATTCACATTCTGCTATATATGCTTGGTTTCTCCCATAAAAATAACTGTTGTAAGAGAACACTTCAGAGTGGAGGTGCTCTTCCAAAACCACCATTTAAATTGGAGAGTCCATAACTGCCTTCTGCTGAATTTCAGGGGAACTTCAGAGAAATAATTAATTTCAGGTTATTGAGAGATTCCCTTGACATCTTATGACAGATATTGTCAGCAGTCCTGAACATGTGGTCATCTTTATCCATGTCCTTTCTATGGTGAGATCACAGCAAACATCCTCTTTTGTGTCCACTGTCTGTTATGCCAAAAACTTGCTGAAGAATCAGCATTTTTTACCCACTCAGCTGTGTTCAGGAGCATGCTGCTTGTGTGATCACTTCAGGTCAAAACAGATGCAGTTACAGAAGGAATTTAATCCATTCTTATGACTAACTTTGACTAAAGAGTAGGAATATGCAGGAAGTAAGTAGTTAAAAGGAAGCTGGTTGCTATATATCAACTTTTCAAGTACAGATATGTCTCTGCATGATTCTTCATGGAGATAAATAAAGCCTTCAGTTTCCACTTCTAAAATCCAGATTGTTTCTCATTTCCTGTGCATCAAAACAGTAGAAGCAGGGAAAGGGCATCTGTTGTTCCCTGAAGTGAATCAATTCCACTGATGCTAACTGGGGTACCTGTTTTGCTGGTAGGTGTCTGACTTTTGAAGGCATTATCAATAGAATTCTGATGGGAACTGAGCAATAGAAATCCAGGTTTAGATGATGACAATAGCTCCTCAAGACCCTGCAAGCTGTAAAAATAGCAGGTCCTGTGCCCTGGCATAAAGCAGGCGGCTCATTTAGTTGTATCACTTTCAAAAGATGTTTTACAGACCAATTTCAAAGGTGTATTTTACCACTGTTCCAGACCAAAGAAGCAGGGAAGAATGGAGAATTCCTGCCTAGTCACTTGTATTATTACCTATAATCTTCTTTAGCTGACTATTAGATAATAAATACTCTGCTACATACCAGCTCACTCTTATATTGTACCACTGGACTGCAACATGTTGAATGCTTGATTTGATGTTCACATTTTGATGATGATAGAAGCAAATTAATCTAGGCTGACTTAATTGGAAATTCATACACTTTCCCAGGCAACCTCTCAGACAGGTAGTATAAATGAAGCTGTTTAAGGATTTTCTGACTGTAAAATTGAAAGGGAAAAAAAGACAGTAATTTTAGTAAGTTACATAATGTTGTGAAATAATAGAAAATGAACTGTCATCACCTCAGTCTTGTTATATTTTAATTCACAGCTGAAATGATCCCAGACTGCCTCATTTATGCCAATCAGCCTCCTCCACTTCATTCCTGAGCTGAGTGGTTCGTGAAAACAAGATCCAAGTCTAACCAAAGCAGAGAAAAGGGGAGTGTTGTCAAACTTTTGTCTCCAGAGAACTCCATAGAATTCAGGACAGCCATCTGGGGGATACTTTAAAAAATGTATCTCCATCCAATGTGGTGCAAAATACTTAGAGAAGCTTTTCTTGAGCCTCTACTGGAAGAGTACACGCTTCAGGAATTTTAAATCTGATTAATTCATTAGTGACCTATTCCACGTTACATAGTGCCGTCCTGATTCTCTTTTTTGACTTAAATGTATCATGTATTGTTGACAGGGAAGGCAATAGACTTCCCATATAAATGTTTAGGGAACTAACGAATGGGCAGTAGGATTAAATATGCATTTAGGCTAATATTCAGAAGTGGCCATTAGCATATGCCCAGGAAAAAGCTAGAAACAGGCAAGAACAACAAAACTTGCTAATACTAGAAATAAACTTTCCTACTATTTTTAGCTCAGGAACATTCTGAACAGGAATGGCAAACCAGGGAGAGGATCGATGATCACAATTTTTGCGGTGCTCAGTAGATTTCTTTTTAGATTACACAAGAAAGGTATCTCATGACAGCAGTGGGAGATGATAAAAACATAAGTGTCATTTAACACTTGAAATATATGTTTTTATGATATCCAGAGACTGCCCGTTGTGTGAAATAAATGAGATGAAAGACAGTGAGATAATAAAACAAAATAAAATATGACTTTCCTATGAAATAAAGTATGAACAAAAAAACCTTTGAACTTATTTGAATGGGAAATGTTTTTATTTGGAATCCACCTAAAAACTGCCTTAAAAAACACTGAAAAAACACTACAATTGAAACATTAAATTTTCATCAGTCTTCTAACTTTCATACCATCAAAAGTGCAGTATAAATAACATGAACAAAGGGATTGTAACATTTAGCTGCAAAAAGTATTTCAAATTTATCAGATTCAGATGTTTAAGTAAAATTTAAACAAGAAAAGTAAATTTGAAATGTGTCTTTTCTCCTTTTTTTTCTTACTTTTTTCTCCCCCCTTTTTGTTTTCTTTTTCTTGTAAACACTGCTTTTGGTATCTCAAATAATTATTTGTTATTGTATAAGTACAAAAGCCTTTGTAGAAGCATTGGCAAGTCTTAATCAATGACCACATATAACTTTAAATTAAATATGTTTTTTATGGGAAATAAAAACCAGGCTGTTCTAAAATAAACTGTGTCTTCCCTTGTGTTGGGAGTGATTTGTAATTATTAACAACTCTTTGAAATATATTATTCTTGTTATTTTTAGCATAGCAACATTTTGAAAACAATTATATATAAGTGTACTATGGAGAAGAGTAAATGGGTAAAGAATAATTCAAAGGGACAGGGACATGAAAGTTCTACCTAATAAAATTATATTCCTTTCATGCCTCCCGTATTCAAGAGTAGGTGCTATAGAAAGTAGCTAAAGGATATTTAACATGTGTTTCTAAAATTTAAAAAAATATATATGTATAAATAAATTGAAAATAGCCACTTTGGAAGTTTGTTAGAACATTGCTCAAACTTATGTGACACAGTGTGGAAAATAACCAGCAGTTAACCAAATTTAATTTCATCTGAACTTCATTGCTTCCACTTGTACATAATTTTATTTTACTTGAAGTTATCTGAAGCAAGTATTTCAAATGACAGATTTTCTGAATTTTGAGATTTTCTTTAAAAGTATTGCTTATTTTTCTATTATTTTATAAGTTCCTTTACTTTCAGCAGGGCAAAGTACCTTTGCTTTCCAGTGGGCTTGCTTTCTAATTAGTAGAGAAAATAAAGGGGAAAATTCTCTGGAATAGTCAGAGACAAGGCAGAATAAAGATGCTTTAAGACATCCATATTTAGTATCAGATTGAATAATTAATAATTTTAAATTCCTTTTCATACTATAACAAGAGTCTTAGCATTTTCCTTTATCAGATAACAAGCATCTGCAAGAGCTAAACAAAACCATTTCATTCCTTCTAATATTTTTAATGCCGAAAACACTAAGCTGGACAAACAAAACCATTTAGTTCTTATTAATCTGTTTCAGGTTAGAAGCCTGTATAAATACTTTCTATATCAGTTTTTAAAAAATAATGTGGTGTCTAAATTTATGGGAGGTTAATGAACTTTCCCCCAGGCAACTGTTTATGACTGTGGTTCTTCTATAGCTCAGTCAGAAGGCCTGGAATATCAACTAGGATGTCATTCTATATAACTAATAGGTGTCTGCCACAAGAAGGATTTATTTTTTCCAGAACGTATCTCTCTGTTGACTTCAAATGGAGCCTGGATTACTAGGTTATCTTAGAAATCTCAGCCAATCACTGTTTTAACAGTTTTGGAAGGGGTGATCTAAATATTAATTGTATCTATGCACATAAAAAGAAAATGAAACAACAGAAAGTATTTTCATTAAATCTTGCAAATGATGAAAAATCCTTAGAATGGGCAGCAAGAAATCCTCTAGTCCATCTGCCTGCTTCAGCTCCTGCAGAATACCATGTCTTGGTGCAATGTGTCACCGTTACTGACCGTGTGTATATCCACTCACACTGTGTCGCAAGTCCAGTGTCGACTGGGACTCTGCCTGGACCACATAATAACCTCTGTGCCTGGACTTTGGCCAAGAATCTGTAGAACATTTCAACAGGTCTTTCTCCCCATCTGGTGTGTTAATTAACCTTTGTTCTATCATGAGCTGCTTCTACTGCTTAGCATTATCAGAAGTCTAAAGAGAATAAAAATGCTAGTAGTGAAGAGAGGCCAGGGACTGCCAAAGATACATTTAAGTTCCATAAAAACATGATGAAGGACAGTCACAATAAAAGCTCTGTCAGTGTAGTTTTATCGCCACAATCTGTCACTGCTCCTGGTATACAATAATGCTGAGCTTTTGGAAAAAAAAAAAAAAAACCAAGTTGAAAAGAAGCAGTTTCATTTCCATTTGAAAATTATTGTATTTTGTCACCAAGCAAGCTTGGATGAACTTGAAATTCATCACTCACAGAGGAGCAGCTGATATTCCTGAAAAGCGAACACAGAAAGTCAAAGATGCAGCAACATTTAACTCCCTTTTTAATTTGTCAGAAATTTTGCAAATTATCTTCTAGGTCAGTCATAGAGGCAGGCTGAATAAGGACCCCTCACACAATAACATGTGTTATCACCTAGAATGATCTCTAACATAATACTATGCATATGAATAAACAATAAAATATAAATATAGTATTCCATTTCTTTATAATTTGAGAGGAACAACAACTAGTATGTTTAATTACAAGTATAGAAAATAAATACTAATGTATCACCAATCTCTGTGAGAATATGGCCCATTCTCTGTGACAATATGGGTATTATAAAAGAGAGGTTTTACATAAGGGATTGCAACAGGAAACAGACTAAAGGTTTTGGAAAAAAGAAGGAATTCTGGTGCTAGCTAGAAACATAATACCATATCCTTTGTGTTTTAACTCTAAATATTTTAAGAAAAAAACACGTTATTTTTAAGGACTGGTACATACCTAGGCACAGTGCAATATCTAGGCTAGAAAGAGCTGAAAATAGATATTTACTGTAATATTCAGAACACCTAAATTTAGATGATTAAATAAATAATAGATTCAGAGTCTGGTTACATGTGGTGCATATATCAAAGTAAAGAGGTACTGCAGAGGAAAATCCTGACTTTTTTTTTAATGCTATCTGTCACATTCTCTCACTCTTTCTATTGACTACAATGGGGAAAAAAAGATTACCTTGCTAATTTCATCACTTCAGCAATTAAAGTTATATAGAAGAGATCAAATCCTTGAGGTTCAAAGGTTTCATTTTTCTGCAAAACAGATTTTTTCTTGTAAGGTTTTTTTCTCATGAATACATATAATTATGTATTTTCCACTTGACTACATTCAAAAAGGAAAATTCCAAATAAAATAAGCAATTTTTTTTTAATATCACAGCAGATATTTGTGGCTGCAATATGGAAGTAGATTCTTCAAGAAAAAACATATCCTGCGTATTCACAGAACAGAAAGGCTAAAATATTCCTAGGAATGACACATGAGACTACAGCAGAAGTTGAACAGTGAGCAAAGCAAATTAATACTGAAGTCTCAAAGACATAAGTATGTGTGTGTGTGTGTGTGTGTGTGTGTGTGTGTGTGTATATATACACAGTGTAAGGAAAAAAAATGATAAATATTATACGCTTTCTTAGGAGTGAGAAGAAATAAATGATAGAGTGTATTTAAGATCCAGAAACAATTTCTAAGCTGTATGATATTTTCAGCGAAGGCATAGTATGACGTTAGAATCCTTTGCTATGCAGAGATGATGCAAGGGATCTGGCCATTTTATGCATTGGTGGGGATGCAATTACGTAGATAGTACCATGGTGCTAAGGAAATGAGGTAGAATGTAGCATGGGCAATAAGGATCTCTTTATATTTCTACTCAAGATTTTTTACTATTCCTTTCTGCTTGTTTCTTACCTGTAAAATGTCAAATTTTTTTCTGCATTCGTCAGTATAGGTGAAAACCAGTATACGACAGTGAAGCGTTTTTAAATCTAATTCCTTCTTATCCCTGAAGGTCTTGATACTTAAAAGAGAAAAAGTAATTCAGACATGGACTTGTAAAATTTTACATTTAATGTAAGACTGTTTAGTGTTACTGAAGTGCAAGAGAGTAGATCACTATTCCTTAAGTTTTAAAATTTTTGTTTAATTAGCCTGGCACAGACAGACATTTACCTGCTACTGAGGCTGGCAGCCACCTTCTCTGGTTTGGGTGAAAATATTCATGTCTCTGCAATGAGGACTCACAGGCATTTTAAGACCCTTGAACTACTTTCTTTCCTGAACAGATTAGATATTGTGTAGCTGATATTGATCTCCTTAAGCTCAGTTTCACAAGAATCAATACAAATTTCATGAATGTTCTTCAGTTTTCATAGCAATGGAGAAATTTTGGTCTGTGAATTTACAAGAACTTGAAGGTAAAGAACCTATTTGGGTGTATTATTTACATTGCACAGAATAAAGTAACAAAGGCCAATATCTCAAAACTGTACTGCAGTTCTTCACATAACAGCCTTCTCTTAACTTTTGAAACAAATATATGAAAATATTTATGTCTTTTTTTTAATCTGGGCCTATTTGTTGTCTTTTTATTTTTTAAAAAAATAAATTACTGATATAACATTAAAGAATAATTTATTTTATGAACACCCATGTATGTATGGATGTTCTTTATGTCATGCCATAAAAGAAATAGGATTAATGCTTATCAGATTCTGAGGGCAGCATATTACAAAGATAAGTGTCTTTCAATGCCTTTACAAGACATTTTGATACAATTATCATAACTCTCCATCTTGTTTTCCACTTACAGAGTCACTTACTTTTGTACAGGTATAAAATTTTTCATTTTGAGGTAATTTTAAATATTTTATGCCTTTGGTTGGCAGAAGAATATTTCACTATATATCAAAGAATAGAGATGTAAATTAAAAGCTATTAACCATTTCCATTAGTCTCAATCATTGTGACAATAGGTCTTTTATTTCCAGACTTTATGCATGATTCTAGGAAATATGAGAATATTTCATATCTAGTATTCACTGCATGAATCTCCCTTAGCACACGGAAAACTTTCAAAATGAAAATTAGGCCAGCAGTGTGAGAACCAGGTGTTTTCCCATTACATTTTATGTCTTATGGAAGAAATCACTGAAATCATCCTCCTTTTTAGTTGGAACTTTTGTTCTCAGGAAATGACATGTCAGCTATCTTTAGTTTTCCACAGTTTGTATCAATGATCAAATAAGAATTTGATCAGAATTTATCTTTAGCACAGTCTAGAATGGCCTATTTATTTTCTGAATAAATTTTTCCTTCAGAAAAGTCTGCAGCTCATCTGGGGATTTAATGACATAACATAAATGGAATTAATGTAAAAAACAAATTTTATAAAATGTGTATAGACAGCTGCTATATAGGCAAGGCAGGATAGGAGCTCTGCTTGCTGCTCTGGGTTGCTTAATTTAGCACCACTGCTTTAGTATTTATTAAGACATTGCATTACTTGTTAGTTTTACTGCAGTACTTGGGAGAATGAGTCTCCAAGCATTCAGTCTCCAACCCACGATTGTTATTAAAAATAAAGACTCAACTCAAACTTCTCAGCAGAATACACAGCACTGATTGCAAACAACATCCCCTATCCCCTTCCCTTTTCCTGGAGTGAGGAGAGGCAGCTAAAACGTGATACAGAATAAAGAAACTGGAGGACTGGTGGGATTTGGGACTCCTGTTTTACTTCAGGGAAGTGAAAAGTTGAGGGTTGTGATCGCAGATTCCTGAGTAGGTCTTGCTGCTAGGCAGTGGTTGCCCTCCCTCTGCAGAAGTTTTCTCCCTAACAATTGGGTAGTAAATGTGTCATTTCACATCTCTGGTTTGGCCAAGTAGACAACAGGAGGTGAACACTATTTCACAACTTTGTTGCTTTTAGATTGTTAAAGACCCTTGTACGATCTCAGCAATAAAGGGTAGAAAGCATTTCCTATGTTTTATATCTCACTTCGCAAGAGCTTAAAAATTACACGGGCAACTCAGTTTGGGATTTTTAAAATAACGGTGAAAAGGAGAAAAATGAGGAAGCATTGTTGAGCTGGTGTACTAAGTCTCCTTTAGCAAATTGCATTAAGAAAAGGAGTGAGGCAGCAGGAAGTTTACAGAAAGGATTTGCTTTTCTGATTAACTTTTTCAGTTTCCTTGCTGCTGTGTTCCCTTTTGTTATACTGACTATTTTATTTTTAAAGAAAGTTCCTAGTATTTCCAAAGTCTGAAATAAGCTTTTTCATGTAACAGAAGATTGTAAAAACAATTAACAATATGTGAAATAACGTCTGCTGTACAGCAAGCACAATATATCCTAACTGCATTTCAAGATAATGCATTTTTATCATGATGATTACTGTTATTTATTATGCAGATTTTTTTTTCTGTGGTTACCTAATCTGTTTCATATGAGGAATTAACTTGACCTATACCCTACACTCTGTTTCATCATATTAATTTGCAGATAGGCTTAATGGGAAATCTGCCATTTTCCTTTTTTTAATACCAAATACATAAATAGATTGATGAAATATAAAGTATAAAGAAAAAATAGTTAGAATAAAATTAGGCTTAATGACATAATTCTTTTCTTAACTTCAGCTTGAAGGCATAAAACTTGCTGAACAATATATAGATGAACAATCACAATAAAAGAAAAATTGCTTTCAACAAGTGTATCCACCTCATCCATATTACTTTCTCCTTTTCATAAGTCATCAAAGTTGATATTTCCATACCCAGGTCAAGAAGTAATTAGTAACATATGAAATAAAATCTGAATTTTAATTCCTTTTGTCATTGTGGAAAAAAAAATAAAGCAACTTTTTAACATCTAGAGGTACCTTAATGTTTTATCTAATTAATATATAATTTATATATGTTAGGCATCAATACCAGCCTAAATTACAGATTATTCAATTCAGCATGTTCTTAACATTTTAAATTGTGAAACTTCAATTTGGAAAAGATAGCCTTAAGGCCTCACAGATTAAAACAGACATTGGACTTCTATGCGTACATAGACTTATGCAAAGCTAGATTATGTCAAATTAAAACAAACACTTTTAGAGTACATATAATTTCTATTTGTAGATATAGAACATAGTATATATGTCATGCATATTTCTCATACATCTGAACTATTTAGAATAAAAAATTGCTTATTTCATGTTATCATCAATTGAAAATCCTTTGTTATACACACATATATATCTTTTGTTTGAAGATAGAAGACATCACTATGAGTAAATAATGAGGCTTGTACACATACCTGTATGTGCACATGCCATACCTACATGTGCCCGCTGAAATTACACTGAAGACCAACTTAACTGCCTATAAATTTCAGGACTTCCTTGTGTTTTTGTCCTTATTCACTGTACTTCCATTCTCTTCTGAATGTGAGCCTGACTTAAGAAAATGCTAAGTGTCACTGAAGTGTAAGTTATTCACAGAATTTAATTATGCACCTATTTAAACATGCTTCTACTTTGGTCCTAAATTAATATCATTGTGCACATTGCTAATTAGAAAGGTGAGGGTTTGGATGTGTTACATGCTTTTCCAAAGGAATTCAGATTTCTAGCAGGTAAATTTTACAGGATGTTTTAGATATATATGGTAAGAATGTGAGTCCCATGCCCAAACCATACATGGGTGAACTTAAGGGTCAATCATCTGACATACAAGAGGTTAGCTGCAAATTGCCATAGAAATTATTGAAATCAAGGTCCACTGACAGGAGTAATATCTTGACATTCAGTACAATAGAGCTCTAAAACCTATTTTTTTGCTAATTAGAAGCAAATTATGTTTCCTTTTCAAATCACAGAATATTAGCCAACTTGCAATTTTTAATTTTCTGTTGTCTTATACCAACTAGAAATAGAATCCTTCTAAAACTTAACCTTGTGTCAGGTGCTAAACTTAGAGAGTTTTATAGTTAAACTTAGTTGCCATTTCAGAGATAATGTCTTCCTATATTTTTGTCTCATGTTCGATAAATTTAATAGACCTTCAATAAGAAGTGCTCCTGACACTAAACTAGAATATTGACAGGAAAGGCAAGGCAAGGCAAGGCAAGGCAAGGCAAGGCAAGGCAAGGCAAGGGCTTTTTTTTTTTAAGCTTAGAACAGTTCAGGAAAAAAATGGCATGAGATTTTTATGACCTTTAACAATCAGTAGGACATATTCTTGATACATTTTCTTTTTTTTAGATGTGCTGTTTATCAATGTTTTTAACAGTATTGGTAACAGAATATGGAATATACCACTACAATTTGATTAAGCTGGTATAGCATAAGAGTGTAAATTTTCACCTGAATTGCTGTGTTAACAAAAAACCCCTCAAATTTAGCATGCAATTTGATGGTAAAGCTGTGCAACCTGAAGGCTAGCTGTTGTAGAAGAGGACACTGTCCACTTTTCATGCTGGCTACACATTTCCTCCTCTCTCTTTTATTTGGTGGCAGAACAAAATCTTGCCTGAATGGTTGGTGCACCATTGAGGAAGTTAAATGGCATAAATGGGTTTCTTACCTTTTTGATGTCATAGCAATTTTTTAGGACTTAAGTCCCTAAATGGACTCACTGAAGGTTCAAACCAGAGAAGGATTCTGGATTAAGGGCAGTGAAGGCAGAAGAGGTCTCTTTTTTTGATAGTAGCAACATAGAGGAAAAATGGTTTGAAGAGATCATCAACCATCCATTCTCACCATTCAGCCCTGATGCTTTTTCCCATCTCAAGGCAGCTTTTATAGGAGTAAGCAGGGGATGCCTCTGTTTGGCTTATCTTCTTGCTTCAGGGCATTTGTATGAAAGCTATGTTATGGGAGGGAAAAAACATAGCTATTATACTGTACTGCGATCATATATCCAGGATTATTTTCTGGGGAAGTTTCTATTTTTCATGGCTTAAATCATGCTATGGAATCTTAGCTCCACGTGAGTCTTTTTTGTGATTTATATCTAAGATAATTTTGGTGCTAGTCACTGTCTCTGATGCTCCTCTTCTTCTGCATTTAGACAATCTATACACCAGAGATTTTTCTATCTTTCCCTCTGAAGAAACACATATCTATGTGGAAATAAATTGTATTAAAATATTTTGTAGCAGATGGACTACATGGAAATGTTTTCTAGAGACAATTAATCTTTGTGCTATTGTGCTGGTACAGTATATGGCCTCTGTGATTATATATAATGTATCTTTTGGGCATAGATCATTGCTTCATTTTATTTATGTTCCTCTCAGACTGGCTGCATATAACAAGCATTCTGTCTTGCTAATTAACTCCAGTGATCCCTTTAAGTCCTGATTAAGTTCTATTATTAAATTATTAAGACCTTTCCCTAGTGTTCTAGAGGTTTTTTTCCTCCAATTTTGAATGACTTCTTGAAGTAATAAATAACCCCATGAAATAATTTCTCTTTTTTTCCTGTGCATGTATTTCAAGACTGTCAGGCTGGCAAAGTATCAGGGTTAGAGGTTATAAAACAAGGGATTTCTCCTGGAATAACTTTGAAAGATGTTTATAGTGATATTTTCATATTCTAATTTATCTATTATTACCCAATGGATTGCGGCACTTTTAATAACTAGACAGAGAAACAAAAAGAAAACTACATAAAACTCACAAAGAAACTTCCTTTCAAATACATACAGCACTTTATGTTGTAGAATTATTTGATGCAAGAGAAATAAGTTTTTGAAAAAGAGAAACATATTACACCATGATTTATTCTATTTTTTATGTTTTAAATATCCAATGTCTTTGTAGAAAGCAAGAGTTTGCATATATACTTACGGGAGGAATAAAAGACACAAGAGCAGCATGACAGGACTCTCTCACACAAAGTTTATGCACACATGCACACACATACTTATTGCCACTCATCTATCTATAGCCTATATATTCCCCTGATACCTGTGTTAACATAAAAAGATTGTATTAGTAGTTAATAAACAATTATCAAATTGAAATTGTAAGATTATTTAGTGCTGAGGAGGGAAATCAGAGAAATTTATCAAAAAAGTTTTAAAATTCAAGAGAGTGATATCAAAGTAGAAATACAAAAATAGATGTTTTATTTTCTATTTTGCATAGACCTCTGCAAAAAGCAGATATTCTAATTGACAGCATCAAAAACTGGGAAAAACTACTCAAAACCCAGGGATTAAAAACCATACAGATCATTGTTTGTTTGCTTTAAAAACTTCATTTTAGCATCTTTAAAGTGTTGCTTTTTTTTAAAAAAAAGACCAGTAATTATAAATGAAAAAAGATTTCAAGTTCTTTGCAAGTAAATTAAGCCTAAAATGGTATGTTAGGTTTTATATCCATATCAATAAGACTAAGCAATTTTTATAAGAATAGTTGCTTTTCTGATTGTTCTATCTTAAAATTTTTTGGTTTGTCTGCATTAAATGACCTGCTGTAAACTTTGGCTTTTGAAGTCCAAGTTTGCCTTTGTGAAGTAAGCACAACTGAAACCCCATGTACACATTTAGAACAGTAATAGGATGTGACAGCACAACATGATTCAATCATGTCAGAAAATGAGAGTTGTATAGAGGGATCGGTGGTGCATTTTTTTCATCTTTCAGAATGGCTGTTGCTTTTAGCAGTTTTGATTGAAGCACATGACATCTTTAACCTCATACAAAAGTAGAAAAAGCAAATTCTGAACTATTGGATTAACTGGGTCTAAGAGAAGACTGAAAGTGTAGTGTTAAAGAGAATGTCCTATTGTAAAGAATGACTTTCTAATTATATAAATGATAAAATCTCTCACATTGCAACATCCAAATATTTATTTATCTCTGTCTCTTTTTGCTTTTTCTTTTGTCTCTCACTTCTGATTATTTTTAATTATTATCTTTTGTTTTGGCCTAATAGCCATGACATACAGGCCTAACAGCTGTGCATTATATTTTATAATTCACACTGAGAGTTCAAGTGACCAAAGCTATAAAAACTGAAATACACTTCAAATAACCACAGGAGACATTTCATTCCCTCCATAATAGTTTCCATGTTTACACTATGGTAGTATTTTCCTGCTGCTCCACACCGCCAGGTGATAACACCTCTTGCTGTTTAGCAGTAAATTGTAGATATGAGAACCAAAGTTTCATTTGAGCACCCTTTATCTGCTTCAGAAGGAAAGATTAAGCAAGTAATGGTTTATTCATTATTGTGACATTATTACCACTCCCAGCCCAGGAAAATTCATAAACTGATTTGCTTATCAGACATTTTTATGGTACAATCATAAATTGATTTTGTTTGATTGAGGGTCAAGTACATGAAGCTGATGAAGAATGAGTAAATATATATTGAAAGATGTTATATATCTCAACACATCAGCTCCAGAGATCACACTGAGTATCAAAATGGCATAACATGCTTAACCTAAATAAGACATATTTTATTTCCATGGAATAGTAGAATCACAGAATCATAGAATGATTCGTGTTGGGAGGGACCTTAAAGATCATCTAGTTCCAACTCCCCTGCCATGGGCAGGAACACCTTCCACTAGACCCAGTTGCTCAAAGCCCAGATACTTTCCTAGATACTCATGAAAAAAGCAGTGGTTTCCTGTAAATATGTTGAACTGTGAGAAAAACAGATAGAAAACAGTTTATAATTGCAGAAACCACAAATTTTATGTGAATGACTTGCAAAGTGCTTTGCAGAGATTGAAATATTTTACTCATAAAACTCCCAACATCTGTTATTACAAAATAACAAAAAAACATTAAGTAAGCAAATTACAGGAAATTATATCAAATAATGGGAAAAAGTATATTTTGAGGAGGTTTTAGCAAAGGAGTTGGAAACCTAAACAATAAAAATGTACAAGGTGTGACTTATTAACTAGCAAACAATCTATTCAACTTATTTGACTGCTTTACTGTGGTTTCTGGAACGTAAATTTGCTGCTTTTGTTTTTTGGTTTTTTGGTTTTTTTCACTTTTAACACATAAAACCAATGAATTGAACTGCTCCAGACAGATTGTATTGACTTCAGTGTCGTTCTACTGGGAGTAGACTGCCTTGTGTCTTGTAATATTGCAGAATGAGTGAACCTCCCTGGATCTATAATTGCTAACATCCTTCTCTGTAAATCCCTCTTTGGGGCTTTTGAGTTTAGTTTAACCTTAAAATTGTTTTATCTTTTGTATAAGTTAACACTGCGGTGAATTTTCTTCTAGACCTTGAAGAACATGGATTTTTTTTTCCTTTTCTGATTACATGTTTAAAATGTCATCTTTTGAAATACTGTCTTTGGTTAAAATTTATTTGCATTCCTATAGAAGAGAGTTCATTACTATATTCTCAAAAGGGCAACGCAGTTAAATCTACTTTTCAAAAAAAATCAACTGTCTTTAAAATTAACAGTTAATAGTGATAGAAACAGTTTTCATTTAGGATAACCTGTTGTACTTTTGTTTCCATAGAACTTCTGTTAGAAGCAACAGAAACTACTTGTTATTAGTGGAAGCAGATATTTTCAGACAGTTTTGGTTGACAGAAATATGGAAGACCACACATGTGAAGACATACTGCACTCTATTGGCAGATTTTACTCTACAGGTGTCAACCTGACCATTTTTTTAAGCTCCTATATTTTATTCAGTAAGAGTAAAAATTCAAGTTCTGGGCCTGGATTGAAGAATTCTGAAGAGGATTTCTACAGATACAACTTCTTAAGAGAACATTTGAAACTATCTCTTTTGCAAAATATTTTGGTTTGAGATATGTAAAGGTTCATTTTATGCTTCAACTTATTTTATTAAATCATATCATGCCTTCATACTTGCAACATATTTCAATTTGGGCCTGTACTCATGGAAGAAAATCTTGTAAAAAATTGCAGTTTCAAAAATTTTCTACCAAATTGAAGTGCTTAAAACACCTCCAGTAGGAATTTTAGCTGAAACAACTGAAGTAACTGAATTGTCTTCTTAGCAGTATACCTGTCTCTGGCAATCCTAAAAGTCCAAGTTCTAAACCAGACAGTTATACTGGAAACACAAACTTTGGGGTTTGCTGTGGTAACCAATGTTTTGGCATATTCAATCATAAACTGTGAGCGTAAAATTTTGTGGATATTTTAGGGATTTATTAAGATGAGAGGTTTGATAATGACTATATAAATTACTTGCTCTATGATGCTAACCTTATATTTTACAGAAAATTATAGCAATAATGTATATTGTGCTGATAAGGAAAATCTTTTATGTTCTAGAGTGCTTTATTCTAGCTCTAGGATAAAGCCATAAAACAAAGCAGAATTATTCTAGCTTGCCCAAACTGTGAACAAGATGCCCTGTGTTACATAAAAGTACCCCCAAGGCAGCATATAAATTTATTCCAAATCATAAAATGAATCAGTTTTACTGAATTTAGAATTAATAGAGAACATCTGTTTTTACACAGTTGAATGGTAGCACATGCTGGCTCAACATAATCAAAGCAAAACCCTGTTAAGACATCTACAGCAAAATCGCAGATTGCTCTAAATTTATGCACACAAGTAGTCTCATAGTCTGGACATGGCTAAGTGCTTTACTGTCTCTTTTTCATTAATTCATGTAATCCAGTACCTTAAGTTTTGCTTGTGGAAATTATGAAATTGCAGGTTTGACATTGAGGAATGCAGAATATAATATAGAAAACTGTAAAATCACATAATTCATAAGTACAACAGCATTGGGGATGCTTAATAATCTCGTCTCATTACTCTTTAATTTGATTTTAGAAACAGAGATATTCTGGCACAATATATTCTCAATTATCCAAGTTTTTATGGCTATGAGAAGTTGTGTGAAAGTTTCTCTTTCAGAAAATATAGCTTATTTTTAGTACATCGTGGGGGAAAAATATATAATACTAGTATTTTCAACTATTTCTTGATTTTTGAGAGGTTTTGTATAAAATTACTTTCAGTCTTGCTGCTTAATAAGCCATAATAATAAATGCTCTGTAAGTCTCCATAGTTCTAAGGATACTGCTAAGAAAAGGGATATAAAGGAAATTTTTCATGGGCAGAATAGTTTGCTTGAAATCTCTTTATGAGCAAAACCTCCAGCTTTCCTTCCTTGGGGGGGAAAACAGAATGTCTTGGAAGAGAAAACGGAGATTTCTCCTTTAGCATGTCCACATCCTACTACAATATAGAGTCTGGACATAATTTCAGTGTGTGTGAAATACTGATTTGAGAAAAGTTTCTCAGTTTGGGTTTTTATATATCATTTCCAATTGAAGGTATGCTATTTGAAATAGTTTTTATCTGGACAAGCGAAGAAACCAGTTTTTTAAAAGTCTCTGCAGACAGACAAATAGCTATGTGCAAAAATATAAAGTAATATGTATAATATTAATAATCACAGAATCATTTCAGGTTGGAAAGGACCTCTAAAATCATCGAGTCCAAACTTTGACCAACAACCACCTTGCCAAATAGAGCGTGGCACCAAGTGCCATGTAATGTCAAAACCACGTCTTTACCTTCAATATAATGAAACATCTTTTCACTGCATGTAGCTCCAGCTGTTGTAGGTCATGTTGTATCTCATCCCTCAAATGCAAGAGGTCAAAAGTTCTGTTTGACTGACCTAGAGCTCCACTATTATATGTCTAAAGTTCAAGTCCATTCAGCTGGATGTGCACATCAGCTGATAAAATTATGGTGAATTCGAGGAACTCACCTAGAAAAATTCTTGGCCAAGGACATGCACATTTTCCATATTCTGTACTTAAATAATAGCAGATAAATCAAGTTTCACAAATATGTGTTTCATTTATTTGGGTGTAACTAGAAGACCAGTATGACCTGCTTATATATTTGTGTTTAGACTGACACAGAAATTTTAGTTCCTCTATACGTATATAGGCAAAATTAGTCACTAAACTTTAGCTGGTGTCCACCTAAACTACTTTTCTCCCTATTAAATAAGAAAATAATTTGTCTGTCTTTTCCTAGAATTTTGATCAATATCAATTTGCTGAGATTTCTTGATTAAATTTAATTTCTGTCTACTTAGTTTTGTTATAGCATCATATCAGTGTCCTCTGCATTTTTTTTAAAGAATAAATTATTTGATTTGGTTTTTTCAGTTATATGATGTTATACACTGAGAAGAGCTTCTGTTGCTGTATTTTTCAAGTTTCAAAGAATATAAAATATTTTGGGTTTATTTTCATTGGAGGAGTTTTTTTATATTTGGCTTATTTAAGATAACATTTCATTGGGATAAGGTTTCAATAATTATATGAGTTGGAAATTCTAGAGGTGTTTTTTCCTTCAGTGACTCTTTCATATAAGTCAGTTTGCAGATCAAATGTGAAATTCTTGGGTTTCTTTGATCTTTTTTACTGGATACTTTAATGTCTGTTGGATTTTATAATCCATGCAAGCATGGTGTTTTTTCATAGCAGCTTCTTATTTTTCTCCTCTTACACATCACATATAAAATGAAATTAACTGATTCTCAACTGATTCTAGGTATTGCCTATTGTCAGATTGGCAGTGTATTTATAACCTATTTTAAATTAAATTAATACAGCCCATATTCTGAAGTTCACTATTACTTTGTACTATTAATTTCAGTTAACTAGATCTCACTCACTAAGATGAGCAAAGATACTTCAACTTTTACATTTAAAAAGACAATAATTACTTAAGAAAAGACAAAAATAATAACAAGGTGTGATGGCATGATGCAAGTTATTTCATCAGATTAAATTCTTGTGGAAATACATATTTCCAATATTTTAAAACCAATATCCAACCCTTTTGATTGTTCAGAGTTACATGAAGTAACCTCCTGATAACTTCAGTAATAAGGCATTGGGAACAAAACAAAACAAAACAAAACAAAACAAAACAAAACAAACAAAAAAAACAACTCAAGCCAAGAAACATGAAAAAGTAATTTTCTTGCTTCTTCTAGAGATGCCCCAGTGTAGGCTAAATGATCTGTGGCTTCATTATCCAGCAGGACTGTGGGTCTGGACCTGGATCTGGATCTGGATCAGTTTGTGGTGGACCCACCACTGGTGTAGCATCTTTTTGAAACATCAGTGTTTATGGATACATCAGTATTACAATTCTGTAATGTCTTTCCTGGTCTGAATTCTAGTTCCTTTTGAATGCCAGTCACAGAACATCAACAAAGCTTTTCTTCTTAAAATGCCCAGACAGATTATAATTGCAGAACCTTAACTGTTAGATAGTCCTACTACTTCAACTGATGCAGTTGAACATATTTTCCCATGTTTTACATTAATGAAAGTCAGTGGGTGTTCCAGGGTACACAGAAACCGTTGAAATAATTAGAAAGCAATTTCCACATGATTCTTCTCCTCTCCATGGAGCATTCAACAGAATTTCCTTAAAGCATGCATTTGGAAAAGAGAACATTGCTCTGCTAGGATTATAAAAATTGCTAGCTTTCACAAAACTCTAGAAATCATAATATTTTCCATTTACATTTGACTTAGATAACATATCAGTCATAGTGAGAGAGTGGTTTTCTTTTCCATCTTCATTTTCCCCTACACATATAATTTCCACAAAACTGTAATACACTCAAAAGCTTACTCACAAAATAGACAATAGTAGTTTGAAAAGTGTTGCCATTTTCCTGTATTTTTATCTTTCTCAAAGCTGTGGATTGTTTCAGAAAGAAATACCAGCCATTTCCATGACTAAACAGTTTTAGAGATGCTTTTGGACTTGAAGAGAATAGGCAATAGTCCCAGGTTCCCTTTCAGTTTGACTCAAGGCTGTGTGAGGTAAGATGTAACCAAATATGCAAGTAGAGAGGAGGGAAGATCTTCCACCTTCCCTCCCTCTTAAATCTCCACAACTGCATTTTAGACTCTGGTCATTGTGTTCTATTTAATTTTAATGGATGTGGAAAATAAATGCTTTTATAAAAATAGAATAACAGCAGAAGTTAAGGAATAGCAAGGAATCGCTCTTTTATAGTCAGAAAAACAGATTCAGTACAAGAACTGTGTCCTACTGTCATTGTCCTTGCCCTTGTAGAACTCGGGTATTTGTTTATTTTTTTAGTTCTGATCTTGAATGGCTTTTCCTTCACACCACAAAACAATGATGGGATAAAAAGTACTTGTACGAAGTCTTCGCTGACATGGTAATAGGCTTTGCTTACATTCATGACCTCAAGGAGTGACTGTCCCATAAATGTCCCTGAATAGGTAACAGCTTTTTATTTTCTCTTTTCCTATTGTAACATTTTTAATGGCTGTTTATTAAAGTACTTTTCTGAATACATATATATCTTTAGAGTGCTTGCTTTCACTGCTTTCAAGTGTGCTGCTGTTTATTATCCTGAGCTTCTGCAGCAATATAATGAAGATAACCTTGATTTTTTGTTGTTTCCCCAAGTGTCTCATATTTTAACTCGCTGAGTACTGCAGAAGCCAAGGACTACTGTTTTTTACTCTGGAGGTGAATCTAGAGTGCAATAGAATTTCAGCAAGTTATATGAAATGTCTCACGTACTGACTATATTTATACTACCAAGTTATGCTCAGGCCTAAAATGTAACACATGAGAATCATGAGGGTCATCGCTGTTTCCTAAAGGTCATAAAAATGTGCAGAATATCGGGTACTTATTAAAGAAATCCAGAGAAGAAAAAAAGCAAGAGAGAAAGCTCTGGATCCTAATTACTCACACTGTTTAATGTTTGTCTCCGCAGCTCTACCTTTGAACTGCTACAAACACTACATCTAGCACAAGGGCAAAAAGCTCTGAGCAGCATGTGAACCAATTGGTACCATCTGGTCTTCACCTTTCACTTAGCAGAGCAGAGAATAACTTTTGTAATATTGATATTGTTTACATTGTCATCAAGCTTGCATTCTTGCTTTGCAGTCCTTTTAGACAATGCATGAATGAAGAAAAAAGATGAATCTAAAAACTGAGAGGGAATACATCTATTTTATACAAAGCATGAGGAAGGTTGTGTGAGACAGTATTCTATTCACAGCTTGTGCTTCAGTCTTGATTTGGAAAGGCCCTCAGGTACATGCTTAACTTGAATCCCTCTGAAGTCAATACACTTACATGTGCATAATATCTGTGGTTGTTGTTTCACAAAGTGTTTTTTCAGTGCATCTGAAGGACGTATGCTAGGGAAAAACAGGGGGGCATCTACAGAAGCATTACCAGTCACCTCTGTTTCAGCCTGACAACAGCAGCACAGCACAGAATGCATTTGGGGATGGCACATGAGGGGATATTGCTTAGAGATACAATGGCACCGTTCTTTCCCAGAGACTGTGGTGTGTGCATGAGTGGCATCTCCCAGGAGCAATTCATGCCATGGCAAAATTGTCTCCCGTTCGTATGCTCCAGAGCTTAGTGCCATGTAAGGAGGGGGTGCAACAGCCCATTTCCTTTCTCACTGCACTTCAAGGAGCTCTGTCAGGCTGCATCCTCTGTGTCCCCTAGGTAAGCCTCTATGTCAAAAGCTAGATTTTTTCCCAAACTGTTTTGGTTTAGAGGTGCTCTCATCAGATCACACCCAATATTTAAACCACCTTAAACCTATTGCAATTCAAGCTAGATACCTGAATTTTACCACGCCTTTCCACTTGCCTGGTGCTTGCCTCAGACATATTAGAGTAAACAGCAAAGGCACGAGAGCTTCCTGTGACTTCGTATTCCTTCATGATATACAAACTGCTCTTATTAATGACAGAGGAAATTACATCTGGGGAGTCTCTGTTAATGGCATTAGTAAGGGGTAAATTTGGCATGGTAATTTTTACTGGGGACCTGTTGAAATCTGCACAGAAGGGAGTCCTGTTGTTTAGCACTGCTTTGAATGTCTTTGCTGAAGAATTTAGGCAAAGTCTTTCCTTCCCACTCTGATTTGTTTTTCCTTTGAAAGGAGAAGGGGCATTTATTGTGATCCACAGAGGTTACTGCTCTAGAAATCTAAGAAAGAACATTTCATCAGAGAAAACAAATACACTTGTAGAAACAACAGTGAAATTTGATAACCTTCTAATCTATTCATCAAAGGGCATGCAGTTTCATTTCAAGGCAGGTGAAGGAATACTTACTGAACCCAGAAAATGAATCTACCTCCACAGAACATAGATTACTAAAAAGGGAGAAATAAACAGGCACAAAACTGTTAGCACCTGCCAACTCTTATTAAGAGATTAGAATGCTTAAAAAGACAGCGAGCAGCTCAACATTTTCTTTTAAGTTTCTCTTGCCTGATTTCTCATGCATGCTGCTGTGCACCGCAGTGAAACAAACAGGTCACATTTCAGCTCCTCAGAGCTTCAAAAGCAGTTTATGGCATAAAGAGCAAGTTGCTTCTCTTCAGACTTGTATCTTTTTAAGAAACGTAGCTGTGCCCAAGTGATTGACTCTTAGGAAACAGTGAGGCTAAGCGCTGGCAAGAAACTTAGTTCCCAATGTGACAGCAGAGTTGCTTTACACATGAATGCTCAGTGATTTAGGAATTGTTCTGAGATACACTGAAATATCCTACAATTTCAACAAGTTTCCTCTTTAATCAGTGGAAAACACAGTTTACAAATAGGCTTCTTGTGAAACAGTGATGAAAGCAGCACTGCTAGTTATGCAGATCAGAGAGCATTAATCCCAGTGAAGCTGATAGGAATACAGACAAATGCTTTAAAATAGAAAGAGCTATTTCTGGCAGAAATGGGGGGCCCACTCCACCTGTGAAATGCTGAAACTTGCAGGGAAAAAGGCCTGCAGCTGCCAGAGTGTGAACCACATGCCTCCTGAGAAGGGTCAGTCAGGTGGCCCATTGCATTTGTTGCTTCATCACCCCTCAGTTTAACCAAAAATTAGACCAAACAAAGGCTGAGGGAAAACTGTTCAATTGCAGAAAGAAGGCGGTTAATGCCCTGAGCTGCCTGTAGAGATGTAGTCTATCCCTGGCTGGGAGTAGGAAAAGGGTGGGGTTAAGGGGAGCAGTGCAACCAAATAACAGAGAAGTAGGGTCTTCACTGCTTTCATAGCACCCATGGCTAGGGCAGGACCAGGCAAACCTGCAAGGCTGTTATCCTCAGGGGGACAGGAAGATATGAACCTTTCCTTCCTCAGCTGTCTTCCCCTAGTCAGAAGCCAGGCACCCAGGGAAGAGCTCCAGGCCTATTAAAAAAACAAACAAACAAACCAGAACTACTGACCTCTGCCTTCCTAAGTCGCTACTTGGCATACTGCATCCAAGTCTAGGGTCCTCAGCATAAGAAATGGACTTGTTAGAGGGGGCCAGAGGAGCCACAAAGATAAACAGAGGGATGGAATGTCTCTCCCACAAGACAGGCTGAGAGACCTGGGGCTGTTCAGTCTGAACAAGAGAAGACTTTGGGGAGATCTCATTGTGATATTTCATTACCTTAAGGGGGCTTATAAAAAGGAGCAAGAGTTTTTATATGGGCAGAAAGTGACAGGGCAAGGGCCAATGGTTTTAAACTGAAAGAGGGCAGGTTTAGATTAGACAATAGGAAAAAATCCTTTAGGTGAGGCACTGGAACAGGTTGCCCAGAGAAGCTGTGGATGCTCCAACCCTGGAAGTGTTCAAGGCAAGGTTGGATGGAGCCCTGAGCAACCTGATCTAGAGGGTGGCATCTCTGCCCATGGTAGGGGGGGTTGGAACTAGAGAGTCTTTAAGGTCCTTTGCAACCCTAACCATTCTATGGTTCTATGAATCTAGGTGAATAGTGATATCCTTGAACAGGTCTTCACTTCACTTACTGATATTGTTATAGAGTTTTACTTTTTTTTTTGGCTCTGAGACTACATTACTTGTCCAGTTTTTCTTGAAAGTGAAAATAACAGATACAGAATATGTAAGACACTGACTGACCAGAGATCACACCCAGGTATAAAATGCACTTGTGCAGAAAATGTCATTGAAAGAAAAGGAAAAGATCTTTTTGCAAACACAAGAACTCCGCAGAGGAATATTGATATTAAAAAGATTACACTTTATGAAGCGTCCTAACAATACTGGGAGTCGAAATTAATCTACTGTATTTGAATTAAGAAGCCAATGTGAAAACAGTTTTGGTATACACAGCATTTTGACTTCAGTTGGCTGCCCCAGTTCCTGTTCTATACTTAGAAGTTGTACTACAAAGGAAGACTTAACTCTCAGCTTTCTCATTGATCCTGTAGGGCTGAGATAAACCAAAGTACAGACCACACTAGAAGAAAAAGTGAACCTGACCTTCTTCACAATGGAGACAGCACATGGGACAAAGCAAAATGTTTTATAACTTCATTAAGTCTCCTGGATGCATTTACACAAATGTCCCTTTGCAAATTCTGATTTTTTTAAAAATACATTTCATAATGATACTGCATATTCATTATAGGAATGTGAAAGTTTCTCTACAGCCCCTTTAATTCAGGCCTATTCAATGACAAAACACCAATCAGCACCTGGATATGTGTTGCCATCCCGTAATTGCATAATAGCTTAAACACAATGTGGTCCTCAAAGATGAGCAATAATATATTTATTTTCTAGGATGTCTCATTTTTTTATTTGAAGCAAACTCATATTTTACCACAAGAATAATTTACAATTAAGTGTTAATTTAACAGACATTATTGATCTAAGCTCCAAAAGGATTCAGTGATTTTTTTTTCCTAAATTTGCTTTCAATCACCTTGTGTTCATTTTAATTAATTACATTGCATGCCCTCAGCACTTCTGTGTTTAATCAGAATACAGCAAAGAAAGATTTTGCTTTAAAATCTTGCGTTATCGCATATATGCTTATTTATGGAAAAGCTTCTGTGAGTGGATGTAGAGCAGCTCAGTCACTGTGAATAAAGTAGAAATAGGAGCCTTTGTGTGTATATGCATTATTTTAATGGATTAATATTAGTGTCTCATATTCACATTTATTGACCTTTTACTCTCTACTACTGTTTGCATATTTGTCAAATACTTTTCATGTCTTCCTGTAGGTGGTGAGAGTTACTTAGTGTTGACAACGCCTTTGAAGGCTTGAATTTAAAAGTATAAAGTATCTACACAGAGATGCACAACACTGGAAATTATTAACATTAAACAGTTATAATTAATTTCCATGAAGGAATTATGTTTTAAAGTAACAACATGATATGACATGTGATTGTTAGAAACAAACTCTTTATCCTGTCTTGTCTTTTGCCAGTGCTGGTTTTTCTGCTCTTTGGAAACTTTCCCTACTGGCAAATTTTTTTCTCATCTTTTTTTACAGAAATAGAGGAACAACTTTTGGAAACGACTACATAAATTTAACAAATCTTGTGACAGATGTCATATTTTACAATTTCTATCAGAATCGATAAAACATAGTGTTTTCTTTGAAATTTGCATTTATACTAGGTTAAGAATATGATCATTTGACCATACAAGAAACTCTTCTTTTCTTAAAAAAAGAGTCTATTTATAAGTTGTAGAAGAGCTTAGGAAATATGTTTAAATTCACTATCACATTGAAAGGAATAGTAACTTTACATGAATTCATTTTCTATCACTACATAAGGAAAAAACCTGTTTTTTTCTAACTTTCTGAAAAAAAGTAAAGAAAACTGATGGATCAGGCTAAAAACGTAGAAAAATACTTTCTCTGAACATGACTGCTAACTATATATAAGATGAAATATCAAATTATAATCTCTGATGTTTACAGGGTCTAATAGCAATCTAATGATATCTAAATGGAAGTCATTAAGAAGACAAATACAAACTCTTTTACAGCAAAAAGATAACAGACATAACTTAAAACAAAAGCAATTCCAAAATCTAATCAGAAGATATTTTTCTCCATGAGGACCATCATGATTCGCACAGGGAGACTATGAAGGCCCCATCTTTGGTGAGGAGATTCACGAAAAATCCCTGAGCAATCTACTCTCATCTCACAGACGGCTCTGCTTTGAGTAGAGGGGTGGTCTAGAGATATCCTGAGGCCCTTTCCCACCTGGATTATCCAATGAATCTATTTTATGATTCCCCAGACATGCTTCAAAACTACCACATCATATGGCCCTTAGTGACCTTTTTTATAATGAAAGCATCTCTTCATTCAGTATGTGTCTTATTGCTCACAAATGTTGAAATAAGATCCTCAATTTGATTCTTCATTTTGGGAAAGTGAATCTTGAACATACTGTTTTATAAGGGTACATGATAATTAATCTAGCTTTGTGATTTTCTCAGTCTCAGTCTTGGGTTTTCAAATGTTTGGAATAGGTAATGTTAAAACATGACTTTGCATACACTTAAAAAGACACCACTCTCTTTTGTTAGACAAAGGAAATACAAATCTGTCAGTCAATCAATCAGTTAGTCAATCAATCATGTAAGTCAGTGATGTGTTCTGTGGTTCAGTGAACAAAGGATTTAAGTGATAATGTCTGTAGAACTTTTGAGAACTGTAAAACAATTTTGAATTAACGCAAAATTGATGAATACAGGTACAGCAATTAATCATAATATAAATCAATTAATCACAAGTATTAGAGTGTATAAGGGAAGAAAAATATTACTCATGTTTTTTCTCTAATATTTCCTAACAACTTTTCTTTAGTGATGAATTCTGATCTCTCCTTTCTTGTTTCTTTTGCTTATAGACTATTTCAACATAAATAAGACCAGGATGAATGAATTAATTTCCCAATAAAATAATAAGAGATGTTCACCACTGCATTGAAATGAGTCCTTGTCATTCCCTGTCCTTCAGGAAAAAAAGATAATCAACTGTCTTCATTATAAGATTTGTCAGCATGATAGCGCTAATATTAATGCATTTTAAATTGAAAATAAATAGCAGGGCTGACATTTATATACAATGCTAGAATGTGACAGGGTACTGTATGCAGTGATGTGTGTCATTGGCTGATGCAGACTGAACACATTATCCCCACTGCTCTTTTTGTGCATAAATCAACGTAATTATTTAATCTTTAATTTTAAACAACTACCACTTTGGTCAAACTCCAGTATTTATTTTTACAGGAGCAAGATAGACACTGGAATTATTTTTTCATCTCAGAAGGAGGACTTCCTGATGGGAGAAATTATATAGCAAATTTTGACATGAAATTACTTTGCACAGTTTGTCGCAAAGTCCTTGGCGTGTCTTTTAACTGGTCATGTTCAATTCAAAAGCAGAATTGTCTGCCAAAAGTGTTGTTCCTAATTTTGCAGCTTTAGCACTTTTTGGAATTAGCGTTTACCACTAATATTGTTAGTGGCCAAATTCTAACATATCTTTGAGCTACTTAGAAGAAGGTTAAATTTCTAGACAAAGAGTATCTAAATCCACAGAACACAAAGTCTACTTGTTTGCATGGATGCATAGCCTTTAACAGAACAATCATATTTTAAAAATGAAAAACAGAACCAAATTTCACAATGGGTAATTTTCTCTATAATAAGGTTCTTTTGTATGGAAAATGCCACATTTCCCAAATATGGATGTCTCATTGCACTCTGTGATTCACTCACGCCATGATCTATGGATGTAAGGCAAAACTACCCAGTAAAATACATTTTAACAAACTTTCTTTACTATTTGGATCTATTTCATATCCACAGAATTAATAGCAGTTTATCAATAGAATGCGAATAAATATATCCCCTAATATAGGAGTTTACAGTAGGGGAGGATAAACTCTTTAAATCTCTGCATCCCTAGAGTAGCTAGGCAGGCTCTTTCAACAGGTGAGTCAGAGTTTACTATGTTATACATAGATTACTCAGAAACTGAAGAAAAATATGACCCTGACATCTGAAATGCCCAGTTAGTAATGCTTCATTAACAATTTAACTGATAGAATCTCTGCTTCTGCAATACAAGTACAGCCTTGCATGAGCTAACAATAAGACTTCCTTTTAGAGACTGGAGGCATCAATTCTACTTGCAATTCCCTTTCCAACAGCTAAACCACAGCCTAAGATATTTGGTGCTGATAGGTGTTTGAGACAGCTACAATTTCACAAAGTGTTTCAAGAGAGATTCACAAAAATAACCCCACAGCTATATTTGTCAAAACAAATCCAAAATGAGAGAGTAAAGTGTAGAGACTTAAATAACTACATTTTAAATTATCGTACCCAAAAGAACAAAGTCTGTTTTGTAGCTCCTAATTTCTGGTGGAAGTATTGTAGACAAGAGAAGTGAGGCAAAATCAAACTGGGGAGAATAGAGATAGCAAAATCTGTCCCTACATTTTGAAGTTATACCTGTGAGGAACTGAATGAGTTTAAAGAGAGAGAGGCCATCACATATGGTGCTGTATTTCTTAAGTCTCCTTAGCCCTTTCTTTCTCCTTTTCTCTTGTACCACCCTGTCTAATTGTGTTAACAGAACATGCCTTTTAAAAAGATATTAAAAATTAACTCCTCTCTTGACAATTACATTTTGAATTAAGTTCTTCAAAGACTCTTCGCAAACAGGACTGGGAAATCCTACTTATTATTCAGTTTGCAGTAGCACATACAAACTCCTGGCACCAGAGAGAGATTGTTTTGTTGGCGTCGACAGCAAGGGCCAGAACAGCAGGGTTAACAAGTGCCCTTTCTGAAGTGTATCCTGAGATTCTGAACATACACCTAGATGGCAGATATGATGTACTGGTGACAGACTTCAGAATTTTCCATCTTGTGTTTCATACTACTCTGAGTGGTAAAGGTACAGTATTTTGGTATTCACACCAGACAGAACATCAAACAGAAGGACATAGAGAGTTTTTGACATAGAGAGGCTTTGACTGACCCTCTGGACAGGCCCTATGGCCCACCTCTCTCTTGCAGACTTGGAGCATCCCACAAACATATGTACCAGGCGAGGTTTAGGTTGGATATTATGAAAAGTTTCTTCTTTGAAAGGGTAGTCATGCATTGGAACAGATTGTCTGTCTGGAAACTGAAAGTCTTCAAAAAACTTGTAGATGTGGTGCTTAGGGCCATGGTTTAGTGGTGGACTTGGCATTGTTAGGTTGATGGTTGGACTTGATGGCCTTAGAGGTGTTTTCTATTCTTGATGATTCTGTGAATCAGTTCTTCATGCTGGTTTGAACCATGACTCTTTCCCTCCATTCTCCTACAGCTAGTATTCTGAGCTTTTCCTCTCCCTAAAACTCAGATGGATCTTCTGGCCTCTAAATGAGTTCATTTAGTGCCAGTGAACAAGGAAAAGAAGTGAAAGCAAAATATGAAATGAAAAAAAATCAGCTAGCACAGCATGGTTGGGAACTAATTTAGTATAGATAAGTCACTAAGAAGGAAAAAAATAGGAGAGATTTGCTAGGTTTCCAAGCAGCCTGTTAGCATTCATGAGAGTGGATATTTAGTAATTATCATGACACACAGATAGTTCATAGCCTAGACGAAGGATTCTATGTGTCAATCAGTGAAAATGTAATCAAACCAAAAAAAGAGATGTCTGAGGCTGGTTTCTGAGATTAACCAACTTTGAAGGAATTTGGAACTTTAGAAATTTTAGAACTTTAATGGCAAAGAAGCATAGGAGCTTAATGTATGATTTTCTCATTCTGCTGAAGAGGACAATTTTGCCACTCCACTCAGTGTTTGTCAGGCCATGTCTGAAATACTGCGTTTGATTTGGTTTCCTGTTACACAAAAAAGGTTTGGACAGGCTAGAGAAGGTCCAGAGAAGGACACAAGAAAGATCAATGGGGAACCTGCCCCCAGGTGGAAACCTGGGGAACCTCCCCATAGGAGGAAAGGCTGAAAGTCAGCCTTGAGATGCAAAGGTTTAACAGGGACCTCATTACTATGTTCCAGTATTTAAAGTGAATTACACTTGTTAAAGAAGATGGAGACTTCCTGTCATAGTTTATGCTCAGCTGGAAATTAGGTACCATGAAGCTTCTCACTCAACCCCCATCTCTGCCTCTCACACTAGTGGAATGGGGAGGAGAACCAAAATAAAACTTTTATGTTGAGATAAGAACAGCTTAATAATTAAAAATAAAGTAAAATATGCTAGTAATGGTAAATTATAGCAATAACAATAATAAATAGGAAAAAATAAGTGATGTACAATGCAATTGCTCACCCCCAGCTGACCCATGCCAGAGCTCCATTCCCAAACCCAGATCAGCCCCCACTTCAGGGTGACTTCTCCCATTTTATATTCCAGGCATGATGTTCTGTGGTGCGGAACATCCCTTTGGGTCACCTGTCTTGGCTATGCTTCCTCTCAGTTTCTTTAGAGCACCTCCTCACTGGCAGAGCCTAAATTAGGATAAACACAACTTAGCAAAAGACCCAAACATCAATGTGTTATCAACACCATCCTCATTCCTAATCCAAAACACAACACTAACTGCTACTGAGAAGAAATTAGCTCTACCCTAGCTGAAACCAGGACACTTCCTTTTTACAAGGAGTGACTTGGAAAAAACAAGGGGTAATGGATGCAAGTTACTTCTGGGGAGTTTCCAATTAAACACAGGTGTTAAATTTTTCACAATAAGAAAAATCAGCCATTGGAATAATCTCATGAGGGAAGTGGGCGACACTTGAGATTCATCTGGACAGGGTGCTGAGCTGTGTTGTCTAGCTGTTGCCAAGAAAGGCTGGACCAGCTGACCATTGATCTATTAACTTTTTTAAATAATTCACAGACTTGAGATTGTACAGACTGGTATTAGCAAGGGTGAGATTCCTGGCATGAAGAAAAACAGCTGATCGCAGAAAAAAATTGTTTGGGTCTGTGTTTTTATTCTATTACTTATTCCACAAAATTCATTGTGCAGAACAGGATGACAGACTAGGCTGTCAGTGCTGAGTTCCCAAGATGTCTTTGATATTCATAAACATGGCATCTGAATTTCAAAAAAAAAGAATAAAACCTGTCAATATGAGGAGAAATATAGCCTCATCAAAAGGAAAATTAGCTAGGTCACAAGCTAGCAGAGAAAGATCTACAATTATTGTGTTGAGTGCATTTAGGAAAGAGGTATTTTGGAGGAGTCATAGCAAAGCTACCAGACATAACGGGTTTTGATTAAGGAACAAAAATCATCAAGAAAATGACAGGGAAAACTTAAAAATAGCTATGTTTTCTAAAGTTTTAAAGTGTCTAAATTCCAAACAAATTTAAAGTTTAAAAATAACTTCTGGCCTAATTTTAAAAAAGATCTGTTAATGTTTAAATAAATAATTAGTAGTGTTTGCTGCCTTTAAACCATTTTGATTGCATTTTCTATATTTTCTTGCATTTCTTTTTTCTCAGTCATTTCTGGGGAAGGTCACACAGGAAACATGGTGTGTGCTTCTGATGTTCCAGCTGGCCAGAAGCCATCTAAATGAGCAGGTTTAAGCTGCACAGTAACTTTAAGTCTATAAATTATCAGTACTGCACAAAAAGACATAAGGCTTCCTTATTCCTCATTCCCAATCAGTCTCTTCTCCCACGCTTGCAATTCTCAAGGCCTGATCACAGGTCTAATTCAGCTGAGAATGAAGTCAGTAAAAAAGACCTAGTCTTGCAAGGACTTGTATTATAAAAAAGCTAATCTGTTTTCCTTTGTAATTTATCCTTCAGGATTTTTTCCTTTTATTAAGCATTTAAGGTCTCCTTTTAGTGTATGAGACAAATACTGTTTTACCTTATTTAATGAAACAAAGTGGGAAAATCAGACTGAGCATTTCCAATGGCTGCTTTTGTAGATTTCCCATTGGCTTTGACAACAAATATGAGTGTTCAGTCAACAAGGAGTAGAAGCTTGCAAAGTCTTCTGAACCTGTAATTGTGCTTTGCACATATATCAATAAAGTAAACACATTACTTATTCACAGTTGCCTCCCACTGAAATTCAGAATAATTCCCTGAATGGCAACAGCTCATGGGACAACAGTCACAAGGCTTTATCAATTAGCCATGCCATCCACAGTCTTATTCCCATGGTAGTCAACAATAGCCTGTGCAGAGGAAGAAGCCAGAAATTTCAGAATAAGGCACTGTAAAGCATCCAAGCCACCTTGTGTGCACCTGCATTTTAAGTATCTAATGCTGTAACTCTCCTGAAGTAAGTCATGTAAGTGCCTTTACATATGGAGAGAAAAGCCAAGGAGTTCTTCAAAAAGAGACCAAGTACATTTCTGTAAAGTATCTAAGGTGAACTGAGTTTTGCACTCTGAAGGTCCGTGAAAATATTTTCCTCTAGAAAGTATACATCTGGCCTTACCTTGGAAGGATCATTTTCTGAATCCTAGTTTCTTGCTATCAAGAAAATATTACTGTCTCACTGCCAATCCCAAGCACTCCAGCTATTATTTCAAAGGTTAGATTTTTCAATTTCATTACTCCTTTGACCCCCACTTCTGGAACATAAAACTAGAAGATCAGAAAATTGTTCCTCCTCTCTACAACACTTATAATTTTATAGATCTTTTTCTGTTACCATTTTTTACTGAAATTTCTGAACTTAATCTTTCAGTCTTTCTTCAGAGGTCCCAATGATAAAAAAGCTGTCATTTCTAATTCTATGCCTCCCTTTTGATGTGGGGTTATCTGTTTCTGAGTGGAGTATTCCAGGTAAGCATGTGGCATTGACTATGCACGAGACTTTTCCTACCTCATTTCTCAGGTCTTGTAAATCCACTTATGCTTTCCACCTGCAACTCCACAGAGCTCACTGAAGAGCAAGACCCAGATTATTTTCCAGGACTGAGACATTAAACATAAAATCCCTTATGGTATACAAGTATATACAATTTTCTTCACAAAATTTCTTTTCTTTCAATTCTTCAGTACTGAACTTCAGTAAGTTTTCAGTTCAGCTGAAGTTTAATTTCTTTTTCTGAACTTCATTACCTTGTTTCTTTCAGTACACTTGTTTTTATCTTGTTTAGCTTTCATTCTAATGCTTTAATACATTAATAAGCAAAACATTGCATATATATGGAAGTCTGAGACACTCTACTTTTAACCTTTAGTACTGAGGAAAATGGAGGTTTTTTTTCCCTTTTGTTTCCCACTACCGATTTTGTATACATGACTGTATACTACCCTCAAACAATAATAATTTCATTTGTTTATTGCCTTTCTTTAGAGACCTGCTTACTGGGTTTTTGAAAAACTAAATAAATTGTCATCAGAATAATTTTTTTTTTTATGTTTTGGAAGAATTTGAATTCATTAGAGAGAGAATTTACCTTTGCAGAGGTTGTTTAGCCTTTCTCATATCATCATCTACATTTAATTTTATTATTCCACTTTTGAATTTTAAGCAACTTATTGGCTTTCAGACATGTCTGTGGCTTACTTGTCAGAGAATTTCTGAATGACAGGGAGTCATTCTGAGGCACAAAGTAAAATATTTCCTACTGTCAATCCTTCCAATCTATTAACTTTTTAAAATGCCAACTGTACAATTTCTGGTAGCGTGTCTAATGTTTTACTCTCAGGCTCTTTGGTAGCCTTCCAACATTGTCTTCTAGTTGCTGAACAAGCTGTAGCAATAACAAATAAGAGTAAATTTGAAGGGCAAAATATCTTCCCTGATGCTACTGACCTATGCACATTGTTGGATGTGTCAGCAAATAGTTACATTCAGACTTGACCCAATGTACCACAGGAAATCATCTAAGAAAACCTGCAATGGAGTAAATATTTGAAAATCAGAGACCAAACAGCACTTGTTCAGAGAGAAAAAGTTCCTTTTACAACAGCTTACATAGATCAGGCAAGCTCCTAAGAAAAGAGGGGACAAATGTTACTGTAATGGCAAAGTCAAATGCATATAATGCCATAAAAACTGTGTGGTAGTGATGTAATGTATTCATTATAAGCTCATCCTGTTTCATTTGTGTGTAACTCTTCTACAGTATCTCTGTGGAATACACAGTGTCTTTTTGGGTATTGCTATTGCATACCAAACCGTGAAGGAATACAAATGAATTATGAACAATACTAGCCCCAAATCCTCTTTTTCTCTCTAAAATGGCATCACATTTAATTGAGAGCCTATAAAGGAACATTTTAACTGTAAATAAATTGATATTGATATCTAATGTATAACAAGAATATAGAATTTTCAGAAAAAAGCCTGAAATTGAGATAGCATCATGTAATCCAACAGGATCAAATGGAAAGAATTTTATAGCGAATGCTATAAAATGCTACACATTATGATATAGTATTTTATTTAGTTTCCCACAAAGGTACTTCATCAAGCAGTGAAAGGATTTTGATATTTCAGATAAAAACATATTTAGATTTAATACTGTTAAAGATGATGAAAATTGGGCAGAGGGAATAAAAGGGATATTTCTCTTTAAGGAGAAAGCTGCTAGTACAGCCATTCACAGAGCAGAATCACACTCATGCAATTAAAATGAGGGGGTTTTGTTAGCTGAAAATGCTACCTAATATGACCTGTCTTGAAATTTCCAATTTTCAGTCCAGCATAAAAAAACTCTTTTTTCCTTCCTGGAAGAGGCATACAGAACTGATACAAGTATCAGGCACTTTGAAGGAAAAAAGTGTCCTATGCATTGTATATACTGTTGAAATCAGCTATTTCTTCTGCAGAAGTGCATAGTAGTAGTCAGCTAAAAGCTGACCCTCTGCTTTTGGGCTGGAATTACTGAGACATTCCTGGATCTTCTCTGGAAACTCTGAAAGCACAACAAGGTTTCAAGGAATTAGAACTATTTTTTCCTTCCAAAAGCTTCCAGGCAGTGAGACATGAGGATGGGTTAGACTACTAACACAGAAAATGACTGGGAAAAATAAACAAGCATTTCCATTTTGGAAATGCAGGATAAGAAAGGAGGAAAACAAGAAAACAAAAAAAAATAGGAAAATAACTGTATCATTCATATCTTCTTGACAACTGAGTGAAGCAAATATGTTTTACCTAAGTAAAAGAGAAGTTTTATCAATCAGAAAGGCTAGTGACATCACTTGTTTCAGAGACACTGAAAGTGGGTTTATTTGTCTTCTTGCTTAACAGCTTTGAATTCTGTACCCAAGATTGTGGTCTCACTCTTGACCAGTCAGTAAAAAACTATGCAATCTATGAGCTCTCAAAGGCTGCAGACTATCACTAGCAGTACCTGCCGACTGTGCACCAATCCCATCATCAGAAAGCTCTTGAGATTTTTTTTTTTACAGCCAAGTCTCAAATCTCATGCCCTGAATCTAAACCTTTCTCAAAGTGATACCTATCTCACTTTGTGCTAGAGAAAGCCTTATGGAGCCCCTCTTCCACTGCGTATAAGACATGACCACTACTGCTTTGGCACACAGAATTAGGTAGAAGTCACAGATCTGTCTTGCCTGCAATGGAATTCCATACCTTATCTTTGGGTTTGTTTTGTCTAACTGACCAATAAGCAAGATTTAGTGGCTTAAACTGATGAAGAGCCATTACAAGTTTAGGAGATGTAAAATATGTATTAGATTTTAAGTGGGAAAACCTGATAGATTTAAGTATTTGAATAGGCATTTCTGGTGTCAATAGCACTTGAAAAGTTCCACTTTAATCTCTGAATGTCAGCAAGAACACCCAGTAACAATCTCTGATTTTAATATGGCTCTTAATGGTGGAGAAATTACCTGACAGAGATTTAATTTTGTGTTTAATTGCATCAGCCATCTCAGTCTACAGCATGTTACATCATATGAGTTCAGTGTTTGACTAATTGGTTAGGGTCTTATCTATCTTAAATTTATTTTACTTATCATTATATATGAGCAAATGTAACAGAAAGAATCAAAAATACACCTCAAATTCTCTCCAAGTTAGATCTCCAAGGTAAATCCAGTTAAAAAAAAAAAAGTTAAAAGACAACCAACGAATTAAGAGCCTGTTGGTAAAATAGAAACTTCAAAAGCATATGGTTAGATTATGGAGAAAAAGCAGAAAACTTTTTAAAATTAAATGGGTTTCCCAAGGTGATTAACAGTTTGAAGTCTCATAAATACTGTGTTATATGGTATAAAAACTCTGAATGCTGAATTTATAGATGGGAGTTGTCACTTGGGGCAAAGCTGCAGACGGTTTGCACAAATCCTTAAACAGACACATGATGCTTCCAAATCTTCTGTGAAAAGAGAAGTGAGATTTTGTGGCAGTCTCTATGCTGATGATTATCAGACTGGCAGGTGAAACAGCAAAAAGTATGTGAGAGTTGTCCTTTACTCTGCTATCCCCTATGACAAGCATCATTCTGCTGTGGCAAATGTCTATTCCCTTGCAGAGCCACCCGAGACAGGGGAAAATTCTCACTTGAGACATCTGCTCTTGGGTGAGCTTATAGTTGAGCTTAATTGTGACCTCTTTGGAGAGCTTATTGCGCCCTCACAGAAAATATGAATTATCAATTATCAATTGCATGGTCACAAGTTGTCATGGCTCTGATTGCAGTGTCATATATATTCCCATCTGGGCCATGTTTGGCTACCTGGGCTCAGATCTTGGTGCAGCTGTGTGGCCTTAAACCAGAGCTGTGTGAGAAAAAAGCTGTAAGACAGGAAAAGTCTCCTTTCCTGGGGAGCTGCTTTTCAGCTCAGTCACTCACCCTCTTTGGATGCCTGAATGTCTCACTTCAGTGTCAAAACAACAGCATGCAACTCTGAGTTCTTTGTGCCAATCTGTAAGTTAAATGCAGGTACGAAAAACAGCACAACTCTAGGACATCAAGTGTAACAATGTTGAATAGTGCAGCGGAGTCTCTGGCCCCGTTCTTTCATTCAGAACTGCCTAGAGAAAAGTGTAAGGACAATCTGCTTTGCCTGTAGATAGTTTACAACATAATAAAATTATCTTAATTGGTTCAATTAACCATGATTAAAATAAACTTGATACAGTGAAATTCATCAGGTGAAAATACACTTGATATCAGTGATACACATGATATTAATAGAAACTGCACCATAACAGGTTCCTTCCTTAGTTTTAAGTTCTGGAGGTATATATGTATATATATAAATATATTTCAGGTCCTAAAGCATTTGTCTTACATCTGGTGCCTAAGAAATTTTCTTCTTTTTTCTGGATTCATTATCTCCTTGTCTTTAGCTTTTGTCATCTTATTAACTGAATTTTCATAGAATCAAGAATCAAGAATCAGCACATAGAATGTGCTGAGGACAATAACCCCCATCAGGCTATTGAGTCTGACTCCTGACCCTGCACAGGACAGCCCAAGAATCACACCATGGAGCGTTGTTCTTGAACTTTGCCAGGCTGGTGCTTGACCACTTTCCTTGGGAGCCTGTTCCAGTGCTCAACCATCCTCTGGATGAAGAACCTTTTCCTAATAGCCAACCTAAACTTCCCCTGACATAGCTTCATGATGTTTCCTTGAGACATGTCACTGGTCACAGGAGTGAAGAGATCAGCACCTGCCCCTCCTCTCCCTGCATGATCGATATGAAAATTCAATATTGAAGTTGAATAAGTCTTATGCTTAAAAAAGTTATAATTCCGAATGGAAACAGAAATTCAAGGCATAGGGCACTTTTTCTCTGTGTATGTTTATATCAGCTTATGGCAAGTCCCCTCATCTGCCAGGAGTCTGCACTGACTGTTGCAAATTGATTGGAAGCCCTCAGAACCCCAAAGGGATTCTCTGTTCTGAGCAATGCTGGAGATTAGTAGGCAGTAAAAATCAGGTCCTTAATTTGAGAAAGCGGAGGCTATGAAGAGAGAGACTCTCCTTGTCTCCTGCATACACTGGTAATCAGTGGTATCAGTCTTATGAACACTGTCATGGTGAGCTGATTTACACAGACTACCATCACTTCAGAAATGATGCAGAGCAGAGTTGAACAAAAATACTTTCTAGCTGTAAGAGATTGCTTGGTTCATGAATTCAGATGTAATTTTAGAAGGCTGTAAAACTTTAAAAGTGGCTCCGGACCATTGTGAGCTGACTTGAAATCAGTGGATCCTAAATTTTCTGGGGAAGCTGATCAGACATTTTAAAGATTATTAATTTGTTTTATTTTTTATAATTTGAGCATTTTAATATAGTTTATGATTAGATGGAATACTATTAAGCTCACAAAATCAAAGACTAGTGCCTCCTTTTTTTTTAACAGGCTACTTATTTCCATAATGAGTTATTTAATCTTCAATTTTCTTTAAGCTCACCCAAAGGGATGTTTATGATCTTCAAAAGAAAGTTTCCTTGCTATATTAAGTAACAGCTAAAACTGAATTCTGATACAGAGGATGAGTTCAGGTTTTAGGGTATTATAAAACAACAGTGAAGTTAATCATCATGATGACCTCAGTAGATTGGATGGCTAATCACCAGAAAGACAGGACTGGTGGATCAGGTTTTTGCACTGTTGTGGGGTAACCTTAATTGAAGTTTCCAGTACAGAAGGAAAGAGGTCGAGCTGGAAATGACATATCCAAAAGGAGGTATTGCAGTTTCTGCCTCCAGAACTCATAAATCCAATAGAGAATCTGAAGACTCTCTCTTTGAGACTTTTGGCTTGCTGAGAGAGGAGGTCGCTGTCCGCCCTGTGCGCCCATGGTGAGGCTCGGCCAGGCCACGCGGCTTGGCTGCCAGCCAGGATGGCACGCAGGGGGAGTGGGGGGCCTGGGCCAGCCTTCAGTCCCTCACGGCAGCTGCAGGTGAGGGAGTCAGGTCAGCTCGGCTCTGGCTGAACTGCATTTGCTGAGAGCTCAGGTCGGGTCCTCCCCCACCTCTGCTGTACTGCCACTCCAACTCTCCCTTCCCCCACCCCCGGGATGTCTAGAGGGAGGAGCATGAGGAGTGCCTCAACAGTGAAGCTGAAAACTCTTTTGTGAGACCATGGTTGTGACTAAGCTAACAAATTCCCTGTAATATATGAAAAAATAGTCCAAAGAGGTAATGTGATGTTCTAACTGCAGCCAGTGAGCCAAGGCACCTGGGTAAAGATAAGTAGGTGCTGCAGTAAGTACTGATGAGAAGTTCGAACAGAGACAGAGAAAAGGCTGTGATGTCCCTTCCCTTGGAGAGTGCTGGAGAACTTGTGTTGCCAGTAACAAAGAGGGGGATTTCTTTGCTGCTGCAATAGAACTGCTCATCCTTAAAAGGGTACCCCATGGACTATCATGACACCCCTGCAGTAGCTGTGGGAAGGTTGCAGGTGTGGGGGGAGGGATCTTCCACAACAAACAGATTTTCCTCCCAGGCGGCTGCTTATTGTGAGGCTGAAACCCATTAAAACTGTATTTTCTTGCAGAGAACTCCATAATATAATGAAAAGAAACTTCTCTCCCTAAATGAACTGAGACAAAAACTATTTCAGAGGTGGTAAACTGACCAAAAGTCGAAGTGTTGTCTCTTTGTGTGTTGTCAGGGAGAAAGAAATGGAGAGGTGGGGGGAGGAGGGGCAGTCTGAGGGTTTTGTTCTGGTTCTTCTTGTTTTTTCAGAGAGTCCACAGTTTAAATGTGTCGGGGGGGAAAGGCCCACTCTTACTGGAGGGAGAAGCAGATGAGGTGCTTCTCTCTGAAAAGCAGGAAGGCTAAGAGGAAGAGCTCAAAAAAATCCACTGCTTATATAGGGTTTCTTTCCTTAAAGGCAGATCAACTTTTAATTGGTTGGCCCATATATCAATGCTCAAAACTACCTGGTTATTGGTTCTCTCTCCCAGGAAAGAAGTTGTATTACTTCCTGCATCATGGATCACTTCCAAGATTTTTACCCCTCTGGGCCAACCCAGGACATGCACCTTTTTTCCTTGCAGAAGCTTGATTTTTTTTTGGCAGGTAGAAATATTATAGATCTCTCCTATATATGTATATACTTTCTCTTTAAGGTTACCAAAGTGAGACATTGATACCATCTCCTCTGCAGTAATGTCACCTGAAAGAGAGGAGACATCAAATCAAAGAAACATATTTTTATTAGGAGCCAGCATATTTGCATCTTTCAGCTCATTGTTTCCAGTATAAAAAACAAAGATGTGAGCAGAGCAGCTTGCTATTCCACATCTGTACTTGGTTAAAAGAAATCTTGTAACACAGTATATGAACTGAAATTGAGATCAACAATATTCTGGCAAATAAGTTACAACCCTGGTTTACTGTTTCTCTACCTTCAAAAAAAATTGCACATGCATCTTACAAATTAAGTTATTCATATAATGGGTAAAATAGGGAAAGTAACAGGTTTATCAATTTAATTTAGGGAATGCTAAAAGTTTTTGTCTTTTAACAAAATAGTTCGCATTCCGTGGCATCAAGATTTTCTGAATAAATATTAAAATATTTATCTTATGATATTCCACCTATGCAGATATGGAAAATATTCATTATAATAAAATAAAAACAAAATTAAAGGTTAAAATGACCTCAAAACAGATGTGTTTGTTCCCAAATTACTGTAAATTTCAGGCATAAGTATCCATAATATGAAATAGATATTCTCATTTCCTGATACAGTCTTATAGCACAAGGAATTTTAAAAATGCATATAGAATGAAATAACTGGAAAATATAATGTCTGTTTTTCAGGAAGTCCAGATTTATATTTTTTATTCGTTCTGGATCAGATTTTTAAAAAAACAGAATCAAAATTCCCCAGAAAAAAAAATGGTGGGGATAGGAGAGAGAGTTGATGTGAATGCATATACAAAACAACTTCCTCAAAAAGCAGAACAGCTATGAATCAATATCAATAAATAAAATACAATAATGTGATGTGTATTTAAATTAATGGTTTATGAGGAATGTTTGGGTGTACAAACAGAATGATAATAGTTTATTTGGAAACAAATATTTGAAACCTAATGAAAAATAATTCTCCAGTCAAAATTATTTGATTTTGATAGTGCTGAAAAAAAATTAAAAGTTGAGAAAAACCTCCTTTGAGAGACTGTTCCTATAAAATATCTTATTTTCAGCAACCCACTTATTTGAAAGCCACTTGTTATACATTTCCTACTGTATGTAGTGAAGAATGTTTAGTCACTGATGGTACCACTGATATTTATTGGCAGAGATACCTTGTGGAGGGTATTTTTCCCTCCTCTCTGGTCACTGTTGCTGCATTATTTGTGTGCTTTCCCAGCCCTATCGTGAGGCTGCCCAAAGTCTCAGAATGGGACTGGGAACAAAGCCCAGCAAAAGAGAAGCGCCGACAGCAGTCCTGCAACTCTCATGGGCAGAAGGCTCTCTGTAAAAGCCGCTTTTTATTCCACAGTACACATGCAAAATGCAGTCTTCCTAAAGTCAGACTTCCCTTAATGCTCAAAAACGACAAAGTTCCTTTGGGAGCCCACATTTGTAACGCTACTGTTGTCAGACTTAATCAGATTTTGTACCAGCTAGCCATCTATGTTTTGGCTACGCAGTCTATATAAAATGCACTTGTAAGCTATCTATCAGACATCTCTGCTTGTAAAACATGATATCTCAGGTCCTGATGCCCAAAGCAAACACTGAGACTGACCCAAGTATTTCCCAGGGAAGATGCACTGTCGCTCAAACCAAAACATAGTACCCTGGTGATCCAAATATAAAAAGCCTTTTAGAGGTTGCACTTCACATTTGATGTGACTTCTACAGCAAAAGTTTTATCACTGGGATAAATAGGTGTGCTCCTCTGATGTTCCTCATTGCTACGTAAAATTCGTAATTACAATCTCATCCCCTTATTTCCTATATATAGGTTTAATACAATCATCTTTTGCCCGGTCAGTGTGCAGGCACAGTTCTAAGTGAACGAGTGAATATCTTTATTTGTGGAAGTAAGGGTTTAAAGGGTTTTTCAGCCTTTGCCAGTAGCTTTTCTCCAACTCTGTTATTGACAACACCTCAGCTCATGAAGTACTACTACTATTGTTAAAGCCTACACTTTGAGATTGTGGAATACTAAAGAAAAACAAAAACCAAAAAAAGCTAAAATGAAGCAAAGGAAGTTACACTGAAGCAGATACTTTAATAATATTCCATAGAAATGTTGAAATGAAGACCCTACAAGACACAACATTATTGGCTGAGGTAATGTCAAAGAATACTGCAGAGACAGCAACTCACCCAGACTCAACAGCAACAATAAAAAAGTAAACCATGGGATTTAAACATATGGCCTAACTTTAAATGCACATATAATGCCTTTAAATAGTTCAAACATTCATAACTCTATGAGTCAGACAAAGATTAGACATGTGAAATAAACATCACCCTTTGCAGACAAGCAGTACCTTCTGTACTAGAATCTTTAGGGTTACAGAAAATCATATGCTATAGCTGAGGCTGACAGGGAGCAGATCTCACTGTCCATACACAGCTTATTCACAGTCAATGAGTAAGCATGTACTGGGCACCACTAAGGTAAGATCTATCAAAACTTGAAGGCCGCATCACTATTCATTTTTAAATGAATGCTGTTTCTCCATCCAGTTCTACTGAAAAAGCTCAGCTTACATAACAGGCTATTCCATGAATATTCTTGAAAAAAATTAATTAGTCAGTCACAACCTAAGGTGCTCCTGAGTATACATAACAATTGCAGAATTTATCTCAAAATACTCACAAATTTTGGGAAAACTGAGCTGGAATCATATAACATTTTCTGAAGGAAATTCCTTTATTCCAATAAGGTAAAATTTCCTGATGCCATTGAAAGTGTCACTGATCAAAACACCTCTAAAGTTCATAAGGGGCCTCTTCCTTTCCAACTGGTAGTGAAATTATTAATTTGTTCTCTCTTTGAAGACTTCATTTTCACAGTGAGGAATGGATATGGTTGCAAAGCGTCAGTCAATAGCAGTTAAAATTTATTTTGATTCAGAAAAAATTACCATTTTGAGAGAGAGAATTTCTGTTGTGACTTCTGTCTTCCTACTTTCTTTTCCTCCCACTATCCTCCACATCTACACAGTAAGAGCTATTTGATGATTTTTAAGTTCCCTTTTGTGTAATTATTGTGACAGCCCAGCCAATAACATCAAACTTTTCCTCAGTGAGGAAAAAAATTTTTTCTATAGAAAATGGTTAAAGTACTTCCTGGAAATGGCAGTCAGAAACAACAGGGGAAGGGGCAGAAGTGAGCTGAATTCATCTCTTGAAAACTAGGAAGAATTGGCAGCCATAGACAATGAAACTGATTGAGCTTTCCCATTCTGTTCTACTGCTACCTCTCACTCAGTGTGACTCAGATGATTAAGGCTACATACTCAATCTGTTTTGACAGAACTTAGGTTGCCCAGAATCACATGTATTGTGTGTGTATGGCTGAGTGAGAATGAGACAAGAGAGGGAGGGAGACTGTGGGCATATATGCATGGTAAATACAACTTTATCTTCCCATTGGTTTTGCAGTCTTAGCAAATAGAATCATAGAATCATAGAATTATAATGTCATAGAATCACAGAATCATAGAATCAGAGCATCATAGAATTATAGAATGGCCTGGGTTGAAGGGGACCTTAAAGGTCATTGTGAAATCAGTTTTGTGCAGTTGCACAGCCAGTTGAAAGCCTGCGAGTGTAATGACCAGAGCTGTGGTCAGCCAACACATTGTTCTATGCAGCCATACTGTCCACACTGCGGGCAGCAGCTCCTGGCCCCTCTCTAGGTGATTAATGTAACAGTATTAACTAAGAACTCTGTCTGATTGCCTTTCAAGACCAGAAAGAATAACTCAGACACCATCTAACCTACTGTGTGATATGAGATACAGAATATCTGAAAAAAAGACAATTCTGGGACTGCCAGTCTCCACACAGACAAAAATAAGTGTTCTTCCTAATGTCCTGAGAGAAAAAGCACACAATGTGCCCTTTCAGTTTCTCAAAATTCTCCACACACACTCACACTTTTTTTCTCACTGTTGAATACTTTTATTATTTCTAATGATTTGACAAGTAGATGGAGTTTAATGTCTAGTTTGCTTGTGAAGCTTTTATTCTTTGAATTGTTGAAGCTGATTATTTGGTTCGGTTATTGGTCACTGAAGTAAAACAAAAATTTCTTCTGCTTGAAAATTGTACAGTAGAAATAAAATGAATGCCAAATTGTAAATTAATCTGCCCAACTGATAATAAGCTTTTATGACAATACTGTTAATAATTAAAACTACCAAGAAGATTTTGATGATGATCATTTCAGATAGGCACTCAGATATATGAATACAGGTATATAAAGCCAGCATTGATTGGTGTGTTTTTTTCAAAAGTGTAATCTTAATTTTTTTCCTACAGATACAAAGTAAGGTAAATTTAATTCATTTAGGTCAACAAAATTGCCACTAAATCCTTCTGAGATTTTATATGTGTGTTTCTGTACATGAAAGATGACTTTATTCTTATGTGATACAGTCTTGCCATCACAGTGTCTCATCCAACAGCCAGGACGACATCTCTTTTAAATGTAGAGTGTCTAAAGTTATGTTGATGGTAAAGAGATGAGATATTTAGATATATTCAGGTATTTAGTATATATATGTGGTTGCCATGATGCATCAATAATGCAGTTTATCTTAGTTCTTTCCCTTGTTAAGAAAGAGTTAAAACAAAACCAACAGAAAAACGTGGGTTTTTTCTGTTCTTTGAGGTCAGTTTGCCAGATTTCTGTTAGGAACTATGGTATTTCAAAGGTTTCAATCATCTTCCAAGCCAGCTGAAAACACAAGACCATTCAGGTTTTTTTCTACATTATATATATGCAACATGTATAAAAAATCATAACACATAGAAAAATTTGTAATTTCAAACACCAAAAATCTTCCGTATGTGTTTGTTTTGTTTGGTTTTGGTAGCTTGACTTCAATGACTAAAGTATCTGTTAATAAAAATGATTTTGTCTTCTAAAGGTCTGAATTATTTTTTAAAAATCACTAGAATTCCTCTTTTTTCTACAAGGACTATTGATAATTGTTTATTCTTACATTTTATCTATAATGCATGTGTCTTTCCCATCCTATAACTCTGTTTAGTTCAGTTTTTATTAGGAATTATTTTTAGCTTTATTTCCTTTAAATGAGGATATAATACAGTGAGAACTTCACCCACTGCTGCCACAGCCCCTCTTTCCTTTCCTTGAAATGTAATCCAATATATTTGTTTTATTGACTTGAATCTTGAGAAAGTGCTTGTTTTGAAAGAGCAAGGATTCTGCTCTAGAAGACTTCACTCAGTGCAAAGGCTAGAGGATTTTTTCTCCCTCTGGCCATTTAACACATGGTCTTCTCACGTCCACCTTTCATCTTTTCCATTGTCACATTGAAAATTACATAGGAAAATACTAACAGAATTTAATTAATATTTAAAAGTTTTCTATATGAAATATTTTTTGAGAGAAACATTTATTGTGTTTAGAAACCTCTGAATTTAGCTACTGATGTTCTTTTAGAAGGAAAAAACCCTCATATTCACAGATAGTTTGTAAAGTGAACACCACACTCAATATACAGGCCAATGTGTATTTCAGTGATAGTCTCAGGCCTTGTTACATAATGCATATTTTAAGACTTCGAAAATCAGCATTTTGGACTTGCTAGGAGGTAGAGTCAAATTCCCAACCAAAAAAATATTTTTATGGGTAAAAGGAGTACTGGCTGATCGGAGGCCAGTACTAATATTCCTAATATTAGGAAAATTTCAAGAAATTTCAAGAAATTTCAGTTCCAGGTTATGGACTTCAACTAAAGCTAAAAAGCCACCTCTCATTGTCTCTGAAACAGAGAAAAGGCTTTGGACTGCTCTGGATCTTCTTAGTCAACTGGGTCAGCCATGGGACTCATGCAAATGTTTGCCAGAGTCACATGAACAAATATGACATCAGTTCTCCCACTTCTGTATTCCCTGCTGGGTAGCAGATATTTCAGCATAAAAGTAAGATGTCTGTGTAAAACCTGTGGTGCCTAGAAAGTCCAGGAAGGGTAGGAGAGATTATTTGGGGTGTTTGTTAGGAGAGCAGGCATTTAAATCATGTCTGTAGTGGTAAGAGCAGAGAGGGACTACATTCTAGTCTACCAGCCAACCCAGCAGAGCTCAACTGCAAATACCTACATCATTTTCCTTTTCCTCCAGAAAAAGACAAAACTGCTTACTGGGGACAGTTCTTGGCATACATCTTTTTCCAGACAATGGCTGAGCACTCTGGAAATGTAGGAATTAACACAGGCCAAACCTGTGAAGGCAGTGGACTGACAGATAGACACCATGGATGAGCCTTGTCTAGTACTCTATGTAGCCTCACTGTGCAAAACAGAGCAAAAAGGAGACCAGAATATTATAAATATCAATATATACTATAGACAAGTTTGAAATCAGCTGTGGGGAAAAGAAAATAAGAAAAGATACAGAGTGGGAGGCATTCATCTGAGAAACAGATCTCAGGAACAGGTATACTCATGCATTCTTTAGAAATATGGACAACAATTCAAAAGTAATTTTGAGACAAAGCTGAGGGCTTGTGAATCAGAGCAGGAAGATGATGTGCATGAACAGAGATTGGATACACAAAAATCTTCATAGAAGCCCACGACTGCATTATTTACTTCTGCTCCTGAATAAACATTTTCTGTCTTACTTCAGTAGACACATGGGTTTGCTCATTTTCTTTTTACCATGTATGGTGCACAGTTCAATATACTTCCTAAAAACTTATTTACACTTTCAAATATGAGTCATAAACAAACTTACTTCTATTAGGTCGATTTTATGAAGAGAACATGTAGATTCATACTAAACAGGTATGAGGTGTTACCGATCAGGAACGAACCTCTGTGAATATATAACCGTTACCAGATCCATCATTCCTGTTTCCAACCAATTGACTATGATTACTAATTTAAACTAGAGAAACTATTGTTTTATTTCATCTAAGCTTGAATTCTGTGTGCAGTTTTGGGTGCTACAACATAAGAAAGATATAAAGCCATTAGATAGCATCCAAAGGAGGGCAACAAAGCGCTTTGAGGAGAAGTCATATGAGGAATGGTGTGTTCAGCCTGGAGGAGACTGAGGGGAGACCTCATTGCAGTTACAACTTCCTTGTGAGGGGAAGAGGAGGGGCAGGCACTGATCTCTTCTCTGTGGTGACCAGTGTCAGGATCCGTGGGAATGGACTGAAGCTGTGGCAGGGGAGGTTTAGGTTGGATATTAGGAAAAGGTTCTTCACCCAGAGAGTGGTTGGCACTGGAACAGCTCCCCAGGGCAATGATCACAGCACCAACCTGACAGAGTTCAGGAAGTGTGTGGACAATGTACATTGTGTGACTTTTGGGGACAGTCCTGAGCAGGGCCAAGAGCTGACTTCAGTAGTCCTTGTGGGTCTTTTCTAACTCAGTATATTCTGTGATTCTGTGATTTATTGTTGTAAATGTCAGTAAAGCAACTGAAGCATTAAAAATGTGGTGGGTGCTGTAATCAACAGTGAGAAAACCACTTTCTGTTTAAAAGTTTACTTAAGAACAAAAGGTACACACACCTCCTGGTCTTCCTTCTCATTAATCATTTACTGTGGATAAGAAACCTTGGTAAGCAATTAAAATTGAATCTGTAATGAAAAAAAAACCAAACAAAACATGTTCTACAGAATCCAGTAGGAAAAAACTGCCCTAAAAAGATAATCACAAACCATAGATTAGTGATAAAAGCTTCATTTTATCACCTAGCAACCTCATCCATACCTGCCACTGTTGCAAACAACCTAAAATAAAAATTTGGTGATTCTAAGGCTACTACATTGAAATTAATTATACATTTCAGTCTGTTATTGACATTCATAAAATTATAACCAGTGAGATGAAATATGCTGAAAACAAACCAAACTCTCATCTAGACTGGTCATTTCAGGTGTCAGTTTTTTAGCTTTCTCAGGTTAAAATTTTAATCTATAGTTTTGTTTTTTATTAAATCAGTCCTAGAAAGAATGGAAATGATCTGCTGACTATTGGTTTTCAGTCTGTGATTAATGAAAGGTAGTTACTTGGATTTTCAGATAATTAAAAATAGAAAAAAGGAAATTTTTTTTGTTATGTAACAACCTAGATAGCAAGTATCTAGACAGTAAATAATGTACTACAAAACTGTTAAATAGAAAATAAAATGGGGAAACAGCAAACTTCTCTGTACTCGGTCACACGGGTTTTTCATCACGGTTGTAGCCTGGTGTCCAACCTAATTTTACATGAAACTTTTCCGTGTCCAAAAGAGTTTAATACTATTGACAAACATCATTGTTTGGAAGCCAAAAGGTAGTAAAAATTAAAATCAGCACCTGTATTTTACTTTTCTGTTTAAATGGTGACAATAATTTCAATAATCACAAGTCCTGCAGCCATGGCTATGCAGCATCAGATGAAAGCATCTTGAAAGTGCTCATTTTAGCACCCAAATGTAGACATTGGTTCTCGCTGCGGCAGATTTATCCCCTAGTCTACAGCTGTTGGTGTTCAGGAACCCTCATGCGTGTTTAAATGCTGTGGACTGGATAAGGTTTGATTTGAAGGGAAGCAGCACCATCTATTGCAATCTGATAGCTTAGCTCTAGATGATATGAAGAGAGACTTGGCATGAGCCCAGTTTTCAACTCATTCTTGCATCCACTTTCATAAATTTGTCCTTGTCCAGCTTCAAATGAGATTAGGATCTCACTTAGTATTTGATCATGCAGGGACAGGGTTGTGTTCCATGCGTCCACGTGTCTAATAAAAAGTCACATCTAAGAGACATACCTGTTTACAAACTAAGACAATATAATAGCATAAGCCTAGTCCTGACTAACTGTTGCTTTTAAATGATTTGGCTAGAGTTTTCATTTCTGAAGTGGGAGGACAGTCAAAAGTTAAGAGCATATTTTACCCAGGTGATATTCTTTCAAAATTTTCTTCCAAAAGCAGCATTAATATAGGTGTGCAGTACAGTATGTTCCTCTAATAATGACTGTGCTATTGTCAGCCATCTGTATTTCTGGTTCTTCTCTTTTTTCCAGACTGTCTACAAAGCCTGGCTCTGTTCCCAGTATTTTGAAGTCACACAGTTTCACTGCAGCAACAGAATTCCTTGCAAGCAATACTGTTTGGAGGTTCAAACGAGGTGTCCCTTTATATTACCAGACAATGATGATGTCATCTATGGAGGACTATCAAGTTTCATCTGTACAGGTATAGTATAGAAAAACTATTTTCACTTGTCTTCATAAGTCTAAATGTCATGGATTTAGCTCTAACTCTGAGAGCCTGAAGGAATTCCACATCAGAAAGATTTGTTGGAGGTGCTAGGATTTGAGCTCAGATCTAGTAATGCACAGTTATTATACAGCCTGCCAGTCATCAGCTCCACAAAACAAAATTGCTAGAAGAAATTTGTTCTGGTTATTTTTTGCACTTAATAATTTGATGGAGGATTTCTGTTACTTCATATCATGCAATATTCAGAGTAAAGATATTGCATGTCATGCAATATTAAAAAAAAAAAAAGAGAAAGACAGGTCCAGTTTTTAGCATAATCACCTTTATTTGCCTGCATTCTTATTCCAGATGAATTGAGAATCTGAAGCACAGCATTCAAAATTGTGCAGCAGCTCTCAGGAAGTGTTTAAGAAAAGATCTTTCACAAGTGTAGAAATTTAAGAATCAGTTGTTCACCTGTGAAGAACTGATCTTTGTTTCCTCTTGAGTCTTGTTACATTCTGTGAAAATTTTAAAAGGTTTTGCTAATATATACCTTAGGTATCACAGATACCTTTTTCAGGAATGGATGGGAGTCATCCACACAAAATTTCAGCTTAACCAATGTTATCTTCAGATTTCTGATGCCTAAACTGTCATCTGAGAATCCTGAAGATATTCAGGCAAATTATTCCCAGTAAATTGGTAAAAAGGAATTTCCACACTTAGATAATTTGGATCATTTGACACCCTCATCCAAGTATTGGAAATTAAACTGTCTTCACCTCTATATTAGGACTCCATTGGAAATCTTGGTACTAAATAAGTTGTTTAAGGTAGGCTACTTAAAACCAGAGTCAATTATAAAAATCCATAAATGTTATATACCATCTCAGCTGCAGGCACAAGGGTCATGGCAACTCACTTCACCTTATACCATGTGTTTAGATTTAGGGTGATTCTGGTAGCAAGGCATTTACTGGATTTTTTTCTTGGAGATTAAACCTATTGAACACAATCAATTAATATCCATCCATATGCAAAAGAAAATATAATGAAAAGTGAGCTGAGTTACAATTTCAGGTCATCAAAAAAGTAATAGTGCTTACCATTATGTAAAAATTAATAGCCTTCCCATGTGCATATGCAGTAAGCAAATGAGCATTATTTTCCAGTTTAAGGTAGTAGACTTAGGAAAATTTTATTTACCACAAGTACACAATCTATATGTATGTGTGTGTGTTCATATATATACAAATGTACACACACACACATGCCAAAAGGCAAGAAACCAAACCAACAGTAAACAAAATTGTCTTGGCATGTTTTTCAGAAAATCTGTTAGGAAATACGTATCCATCTCTTCCTTTTTCTAGTATAACTCATAATCCAAATTCCTTCCTAAAACACACAACATAGATGATTTTGAAAAGATTACTGACATCTCTGAGTTTGGGATGCAAAAGCAGCTTTAGAGGAGGATTAAATTCATTTTATTGCAGGTATTAATAGTGTGGGTATCTACACATAAACTCTGTGACTAAGCTCTCACTAGAGTCATTGGTGCAGTCACTAGAGCTGAGCCATTTAATTCACCCTAAGTAGGCACCTGCACCTGATGAGAGGACTTGCTCATATTGCAGGCTCTACTCTATTTGCTGTAGCTGCTGTTAGTCACCAGGGTCTTATTGCAGACACCCTGATTTAGATCAGGGTGACCTAAATCTCATCTGAGCAGTCCACTAACAAATATTTGGTTGAACTTTTTGTCCTCTCAAGTCCAAACCCAGAAGCGGCAGAGCAGAGCTTGTATTCACAGACCCATGGGAGTTATTACGCTGACCCTAGACAGTTGTGTGCAAGGGAAGATGCTGAGGACAGGTACGAGGCAGCAATTCAAACTCTCTCTGGAATACAGGCCCATTTTCACCCTTATTAAGCAGCAGCTCACTGTAAGGGTGCTTTCTGCCACTAAACAATGAGAAATTAGACTGTAGTCTGCTGTGGGAATAAAGAATTATGCCTCTCTGCAGCTTAATGAAAACAGACTTATTTAATGCAAAGTACAGTGAGTTCAGCAGTAGACAAAACACTCTACCTCAGCATAGCTTGTGACAGATAACTTGAAATCCTTTTGGAGAAAAACAGCTGAAAGAAGGTCACACATGTCTTGAGGGACATCTTCTCCTAGTGCACTTTCTGTGAGTTTCTGTCTGGCATACAGCTTCTGAGATTCCTAGTTATTGATCTGTCTCTTCATTAGAAAAACCCAAAAGAGTAAGGTCAAAAGGTATCTTTATTTAATATTTAGGTGTCAAGTAACAAGAAAAGTTACACAAGGGATTGCCGGTTCTATTTGGTATTGGCTACAGCCCAGAACTCAGGATGAACACAAAAACATTACATGCAATTTTCCAATTGTAGCCAGGTAGAGGCTGGTGTGGCTCCATACCTCCATGCTGGGAGGTGCCCTGGCAGTAGGAGCTGCCACCTCCCCTTTCAATCCTGTCCTACCACAGCAGCAAGTCAGAATACAGAGACCTGCTGGAGATGAGGGCATGGCAGCACTGGTGGACAACAGGGAGCTCACATATTTTTTTTTGATTTTCTTTCAGGGCAGGATTTTTGTGGTGTTGGGGTGTGAAAAAAGTTACTGGAGGCTGTAAAAGGAAAGAATAACAAGAACTTTACCCTTCCTTGGAAGGTCCACATGATGAGAAAATAGCATAGAACTGGCTATTTTTCTCCAAGAAATACTACAGTCATTGAAATATTTGTCATTAAATTGAAAAGAAGATAAATTGTAGTTTATAATATGGATTAATAATGACTTCTTGGAAATTCCTGAAGAACATATATAATAAGTAACAAGTATTCTGGCCTGAGAATGTCCAACTTGATCACCTCCAAAGCAAGCATATAATAGGAAAGGGAGAAGGCATGCTACACTCGTTTTGTATCACCAGAACTCGTCTTTTGTAGAAATGCATATGAGGGTGTGGAACAACTGCAGTGCAAAAGAAAGTACTTGAGAGATTAATCAAAACAATCAGAATCACAGTATGGTTCTGATTACGGAAATATGCAGTTAGATAGAAAGAATTTAGTGTTCCTTTCTTGCCCGATTTCTTCCAGGACATAGAAGGAAAGAAGTTGATCCTTCCATCAAGTGCTGTGCTGTAACATGCTGGTGTTCAGATTCATTAAAACTGAGTGATTACTTTCAGTTTAGACCTTTGGAGTTCATATCCATATGATTAAAGTTTCCAGTGGTTTCACCCAATGTTTCTTTTTACAGCTCAGCTGTCTAGAACTGCCCGTGCAAACCAGAATCTCATTTGAGGGAGGTAACAATAGTTTTCAGGTGTGCATACACATACATGGCAAATTACAATCAATTAGTCCTATGCAAAGTTTCAGGTCAAGGTTTTTAACTGTAACATGTAAGAAAACAGTGTTCATACCTGTAGGATTGTTTTCTATTGCAGATGTAGTTGTCTCTTCCATAACTAAATAAGGAGATGGGCTACAGCACCATACTACCATACTCCAACCATTAATGCACATTTGGTCTACAAAATTAGACTAGAGCTAGAGTGAGGAAAAATCCCTTCGGAGGCATTTAGGGTTGACATGAGATAGGTACTCAGTACCAGCTGCTTCATTGTACAGATCGTCTCAGATTCCCAAAATTACTTGTTATTACAGACATGGCCTATTCTGACTGCTGGGAGAAACTGCTGTCCAAGTCTGGACCAGTCTGAAGTGCAGATTTAGGCTGTGTTCCTAAGGGCTTTCTTTGTAATGACCATGACTTATGGTATCTTTGTGCCCTGTGGCATAACAGGGCCATCGCCCAGCATCAAGGCTCAGGCAGGAAATCCCAGCCACACGCTCTCACTCTAAATGTACCATAGATGTCATGGCATTTAATGGAGAAGAAGAGTTCCTCTTTGAAGCAAAGGAAAGGGATGTAGTGAGCAGTAACAAGGCAGAGATGTGTTGCACTGACTTCTTCCAAAAGTAGCATGGCACCCTTTAGTACTTCCTAAGAGCAGTGCCCTCAGAACAAGTCTTCTGCCATTAAGAGGAGAATCAAATTAATCTATTCTCCTGTGTTGAACAGATTTGTGATACTTCTCAATTAGAAGGAGAAAGTAAAGGGAGAGAAGAGGTAAGTAGACATGTAATTGAGGTGGTTTAAATCACTAAAATCTTTCAGTTCATATTAATTTAGACTCCTAATTTTATCTGTTCTGATTAACATGTTTGGAACAAAGCGTGAATCAATTTTTGGCAAATAACAGTAACATATGTTTTTGTGATCCATGCAAAGTAACACTTCCATGGAAACTCCACCTCCTTTAGAGTAAAGAATTCACTGGAAATAAAACTGTCAGTCATGCTTCATAGCACACACTAATGTTTCTAAAGATACAGTTGGAATTATTACAGAGAATTCTTATCAATCTGTAGAAGAGGTTGGATGACTAACAAAGCTCAGTAAAAGTATGAGAAGAAATTCTTTAAACTGCAGCTTCCTCTCAAGGGGCAAATGTGTGACTGGATTTCACCGACAGGTTTAGCTGTAGCATGTCTCTTTCAAAACAGATGCCCTGATTTCAGCGCAATTTGAAAAGCAATTTCCATGAGAAAATGTGATATATATACAAAGCAAGACAATCTATCTCTTTTCTGTAGAACAATTCAAGATGAGAAAATCTCTTTGAATTCAATCTGCTTTATGTTGTTCTTGGCAAATTCAAAAAACCCGTATATTTGATCCAAATTTTTCCTCTAAAAATATCTCATAATAATGTGTCATTTGCCTCCTGTCGGCACCTCTTAATAGGTCCTAAAATATCAAAATATTAAGCTAACACAGACAGCAGGACAAATCCCTTTTATGTTTGACAAGCGTGGTTTAAATCAGTACTAGCCATGGATCTGCTTACAGGGAAAATTTGACATGGTTTTTGCAGCAAAATCTGTCAACTAAATAGCTCATCTTTTTGAGTCTAGTGTTCTTCTAGTCTTGAATATTGGGGCTTTCCTATGAATTAGGTCCCATATCATAATAGGTTTATTAGCTGTAAGTATTCTGCTCCTATATAAATGACCCAGATAATTAACTTGGTGATATCCCTAAACTTTCTCTGGTGACACAGTACTTAGATATGCATGACCCTTTCCTATCATGTCACAATAGTACATTCTTTTGGTCAAAGATTCTACATATAAAAACAAAACTGGAGGGAGACTGGGAAAAGCCAAATGCTTTCTAGATACAAGTTTTCCTGTATCTCAAAATAGTAAAGGTAAAAATTTTCATTGTATAGTTTTGAGAGTCAGCTATTTATTGATTTTTCTGACTTGCAGCAGCTCAGTTTTAGAGGGGTAACACTGATTTACACCAGCAGCAGGAAATCTGCCCTATGCACAATTTAGGGAAAAAATCCATGTATCATAAAGAAGCGCAATGAATTCTTCTTGGATGTGGACACATACACATGCACATAAGAAAATGGTCATGAGTCGACTATCTGAAATAATAACCAACATATAGTGATAAAAAATCTTAAAACACAGCAACACAGATCTCCAACCCAAATCTCCTCCAACAACTGGAACTGAGTAATGGAAGTTAGCCTTTTCAAAAAAGCTGTACAGTCTTATTCACCAGTTTAAGAATAATCTGTTTGAATAAAGAATAATTTATTCATCTTCAACATTCTTCTACATATAATTTTGTTTCATTTTTATAATGTGAAAGATATAAAATACATGTCTAATCATCATAATGTGTCACAGACACAGCAATTTAGAAATTGAGAAGACCATCTGGATAAGATCAAAAAGTTCTGGCTTCCAGATCAGTTGTAAGCAAGCCATGAAATCTAATCATATAATATCTAATGTGTTCTCTTGACTTCCGTAGTTGGAAAATGTTAATATTGAAATCTCAGAAATAATTCCTAAGAAACAGAAATGCCATGCAGAGTGCTGGCATTCAGATACAATGATGTCAATGCTGGATGGATCACTCTTGGCAGACATTATTTACTTTGTGCTTCACAATAAAATGGAGTATTCAAAATATCTGGTATACTGCATACACTTGTCTTGTTTAAAGGTCTTTCTTTCAAGCACTAGAAGCTTCATATACCTCTCAAAAATAATCAGAAATCTATGTGGAAAATGAACACAAGTTGGAGTTCTACAGAAAGCAAGAAAGGAAAAAGGCATAACATATCATAAGATCTGTTTTGTTTCTGTGGCTTCCCAAATACTTATCCAGCTACAACAACACATATATCAACCAGACCAGTTTCCCATAATTCAGAATACTATGGCTCCATAACTCTTTCTGTACAAACAAACCAAGAAGGCAAGTCAGACCACCTGCTGCATATTCAAATCCAGCCACAAGTGTCACACATCCTGACAATGCTGAGGAGAGTCATAGGAATGCAACCACTGCTTTTACAGGCTGATTCCTGCAACTGTTCAGACAGAAGCCACAGCAGTCTTTGAGTTAGATGGTGATCTAGCTGATCAGCAGACCATGCATGCATCAATAGTCTTTGTGATTTCAATTTTTGTGTAAGAACTTGCTTGGGGTTTGCCCCTTTTTCCCCAAGGCACATTCCACAAAGTGAATGATATTCATGCTGTCACTCCTTTTTCTTTCAGTCTGATTCAGCTGAGCAGGACATACAGGATTTATCTATTTATGTCTCCATTAACAATCTCAGTGGAACCAGTAGCGTTAATACTTGCATCAACATTAGTAACACACAGTCCCTACAGATGTAACTTCTGTGCTGATCATCAAAATGTTATCTTCATGTGGAAAAAAACCCTATCTGGTTACAAAGAAAAGGGAGTGCTTTTACATGACTTTTGTGGGTGATAGCATATCTGTATATCTGTCTGGAGAATGGTTTGGAGCCAAAAAGTCTCCTGGCAAATTCTAGAGCCTTGATTATAATAAAGGTCCAAGAACTTCCCCATGGACTAAGATTTCTGGGGGTGAAATATAGCTGAGTGCTGGGAAAAGTTGGGAAATGAAGACACAGAACTAAGAATTTTAAGTAAAACTTGTAAAGCAAAGTATATTTGGAGTCAGTAACAGCTGATAGGTCAGCCTCAGAAATACAGTCACCAAACATCCAAGTAATATAAACTAATGATGTCTACAAACTGAATTATAAAGACAAAAGACTAAGGGGGAAGCCTTGGTCATTTGGTGGGTACAGATATCCTTTTTATTTCTTATGTATTTAATGTTTAAAAAAAACAAAAGTCAAACAAAAGGGAGATAAGCAAATGCACAGGCAACCTTGGAAAAGCACAGAGATGAAATCAGGTTATTTAGGGATGGGGCAAGGAAGGTCAAGAGGAAGCTGGAACTGAACCTGTCAAGGCATGCAGAGAATTAAAAAAAGGGCTTTATACATTTATTAACAAGGAAAGGGAAGCCAAAGAAGGTGTATCCCCATAAACAATATTGGGTAACTGATAACAGTGGATGAGGAGGACACTGAGGTACTCAACACTTTTGCCTCAGTCTTGAATGGCAACTTCTCTTCCTATATCTTTTGACTGGATGGACAGCAGGATGTGGACTGGAGCAAAAGTCCCTCCCACTGTAAGTAAAGATCAGATTCACAACCACCTGAGGAAAATAAATGCACATAAGATTATGAGACCCAATGAGTTACATCCCCAGAGACCCAAGGGAGTTGGCTGATGTAGTTGCCAAGCCACTCTCCATGATATTTGAAAAGTCATGGCAATCAGGTCAAGTCTTAGGTGACTGGAAAAATGGCAACATTGAACCCATCTTTAAAAAGGGTAATAGTTGACAGGTCAAGGAGGATGCTGGGGTCTACAAGCCTGTCAGACTCACCTCTGTGGCTGGGAAGATCATGGAACAGATCCTTCTAGGAGCTGTGCTAAGGCACATGGAAAACAGGGAAGTGGTTTGAGACAGTCAACATGGCTTCAACAAGGACCAGTCCTGCCTGACCAACCGAGCGGTCTTCTACAATGAAGTCTCGTTTAATAGCTTTACTAATGAAGAGATTGAGTTCACCATTAGTAAATTTGCAGATGATATCAAAATGAGTGGAGTGTTTGACACATCTAAAGGATCGGATGCCATCCAGAGGGACCTGGACAAGCTCAAGAAGTGGGCCAACGGGAATCTCATGAGGTTTAACAAGACCAAGTACAAGGTACTTGGGTGAAGGCAACACCTGATATAAACACGGGCTGGGAGATGAACAGATCAAGAGCAGCCCTGCCCAGAAGGGCTTGGGGGTGCTGGTGGATGAGAGGCTGGACATGATCCAGCAATGTGTGCTCTCAACACAGAAAACCCTGTGTCCTGGGGTGTATCAAAAGCAGTGCTGCCAGCAGGGCAAAGGAGGTGATACTGACCCTCTACTTTGCTCTGGTGAGACCTCACCTGCAGTGCTGCATTCAGCTCTGGGGTCCCCGGCATGGGAATGACATCAACCTGCTGGAGCAAGTCCAGAGGAGGGGCACCAAGATGATCAGAGGAATGGAGCACTTTTCCTATGAGGAAAGACCAAGAGTACTGGGATTTTTCACCATGGAAAAGAAAAGGCTTTGGCTGCCCTAATTATGGCCTTATAGTACTTGAAGGGAGCCTGCAAGAAAGATGGAGAGACTTTGTCACAATCTTCTGAGGTGATAGGACAAGGAGGAATGGTTTCAAACTGAAAGACTAGGCTTAGATTAGATATTAGGAAGGAATTTTAAGAAGAAATTCTTTACTATGAGGGTAGTGAGGAACAGGAACACGTTGCCCGGAAAAGCTGTGGACTCCACATCCCTGGAGGTGTTCAAGGCCAATTTGGATGGGGCATTGAGCAACCTGGTCTAGTGAAAGGTGCCCCTACATGCAGCAGGGAGATTGGAACTAGATGACCTTTCAGGTCCCATCCAACCTGAGCCATTCTATGATTCTATGAATATTTTGAGAAAAGAACAAACTAGTTTTTCCTCCTTGATTTTCCAAGGAAAGATAGCTAGCTTACCTGGATATCTAGTCAAGTCACACATTTGTAAACCTCTGACTTAATAGATGGATTAATTAGATCCAAGGGGTAAAAGTTTATTTTTATGGCTACAAACAAGTATATGGTGAAGAACATTTGTTGTGTTCAGTACAAAAGGTCTTACTGAATTTATCTAAATCTTCTACACTGTCATATGAGTAGTGGCTCTGTAGTTAATAGTTTATTTAATATGTAACTGCAAATTCAAAACCTAAATTCAATTGCTGAATTGAAATAAAGAGGAAATGTAATTTTACATTAAGGAACAAGTTCAGTTAATCTTTGAATGTGGAGTTGTCATCAATTTATTTATAATTCAGTAAGTGCATATGAACTATTTAAATACCTTTTGATTGCCAAGTTATATACATGGCTTTGATTTCAAAGGTAGTCTGGGTTTTCCAGTATCAAGAAAGGCAGAAAATATAATTTGAAAAGTAAACAAGCCTCAGTGGGATCAAAGCATTAACCATTCTCTGTCTCTTCAATTACTACTAATCATTTGAGCTACTGCAGTTCACAGAACAAATCATAATTCCCTGCTTTGGGAGGCATTGCCTGTGTGTTACAATGTTTAAAAACAGACTTATGAACACAAAACACCAAAAGATGGGTTTCAGAAAATAAGACTGTTTTATTACACCTTCAATGAAAAATTGTCCAGAAGTTCCAAAATGCAATAGAATTTTCTTAAGAAAAAGGAGATCCTTTCAGCTATGATCTAGAGCAAGAATAAATAATTTTCAAGCTTTGGAATGCTGCATTAAGTTTCTGACTGCAGAAGTGGAAAAAATTGTCAGGTTTAGCATATTATAAACTCTGAATTTATAAAACATGAAACAAGTTGCTTTCATTCCTATATCTTTAAAAATTTGGTTGAACCCAAAATCAAATGCAATTTACTTGGACTCATATATAGCATAGCAGACTAGTGTCAGCTATGTAATAATGTGCCAATCTAGGCATCTTAACATTCTTAGCGTACCTAACATATTTTTTGTTTAGTTGCAGATCAGTATTATGGAAGTAGGGACCAAAGCACTCAGTTTTATCATATTTTAAGGTATACTGCTTTTCTTTACAGGTTATTCACAAAGTGCAAGAAATCTGGTACCTGGACCTACAAATGTTACACCTAAATTATTGTTGTGATATTTTAGAGAAAATGTAATTTCAAGAAATAAAGCCACTTTCAAAATCACTGTCCTTATATTTCAAGTTAGATTTTTTTCCTAGAGAAACCTAGTTCTACCACAGAGTATATTATTTACTGCAGAATTTAGTCTAAGATCAGTTTAAATAGAGAAAAGATGTTTGCCCATTATGTTAGACATTCTTGCATTTGAACATTATTTAAATAGCCAAATTAAGTTATTTTAATTTATCAGAGAAATAGGTATGTGAGAAGCAAACAACACACTGATTATGTTAATCTCCTATGCAATAATGCAGACAACAATGACATTTTCCAAAAAGCTAGAGTTCCTCTTGCTGTTCAAAAAGTCATGATCAGATGAGGTTGAGAACCTCAGTAAAGCTCAAAGGCAAAAATGATCTAGCTGTATAATCAGAAACATCAGGAGATCCAATCACTGTATGGCAAGGACAGATTATTTTCACCTGTGGGATATGTTGAAGACAATATTCAACTGGAAGAACTCAGATGAGGTAGGATAAACAAGTAGGTTCTGAACAGCTCTGTTTAGAAGATGCTCCTGTAATGCATTTTCATTTACATAGGTTTAAAAATCAAAATAGCCAATATCATCACAATATCATTATTTATTATTTAATGCCTGTCTTTATGTGCTCACATACTGAAAGAAGAATTTCAAGGTCAAATTTTGTGGAAATGTCCTGGCAGATTAGTTCTTACTTCATCATTGGTTGTCACTTCCCAAAAAGGAAGAATTCAAGCACCCTTATCATTCAAATATCAGTAATTTCTTTTTAATGTTGCTTCTTTACACAATCATGCTCAGCACCATACTTCTGCTCAATGATCTTTTGATGCTACTTCCTGTTAGATGATGCATATTCCTTCCTGTTAGATGATGCATATTCCTTCAACATCTCTAATTATACAGAATGGCAGGACTTCTGAGGGCCTCAGTCTCACCCAAAGATAAGGATTCAACAGCTTAGACTAAATGTTGACTGTTCCTTCAAGCTACTGCTTCTGCCAATCTTTGTGCCTGGTATTTATTTTTCTTTTGTGCTTACCCTACAGGGCTCTATGAAAACTATCCAACCAATGCAGAACCAGAATGCTGTGATGTCAGATGGGGACTATTATCAGATCATCAATCCAAAGGGACTGTAAAAACAAGTGGCTCAACAATGTGTCACAGGACATCGCTCACAGTTTCATCAGCATCAAGACTGTGTAACAGCAGACTTAAACTGTGTGTTCTTGTATTAATTATCTTACATACAGTACTTACAGTCTCAGCAGCACAGAACTCAACAGGACTGGGCTTTGGAAGCATAACAACTTTGGAAGATAATTCAACCAATGAGGAATAAAAGAAAGGGTTCATCTTACATGAATAGAAACACAACAGGCCCAAATTACTACAGTCAAAAATAGCAAGGACTGAGTGCTTTACCCTCAGATCTCTTCTTGAATGACCTTTTGGGTAAAATGAAAAGAATGGGCCGCTACCCAAACAACAAGGACACTCAAACACAGCTTTTTATTGACTAAAAGGCTGTTTGGTGACTTAACTTTCTCACACCATTTTATACACTGTGTTTTAATGTTTGGAGTTTCTTTTTTTTCGTTTGTTTTTTGCACTTGTTAATACAGGATTTTATTTTTGGGACAGTTTCTCAAAGCTAAATTAAGTCTTTTCTCTGTCGATATATTTCTAGTCATTGTGTGTGTTCATCTGATAGTTCTGTCTTTTATGTCCTGTCAGTTTCTATTAGAGGAATGACTGCTATGATTTCATGACATAGCAAAAAAAAAAAAAAGTAAAAAAAGAAAAAAAAGAAAAAAAGAAAAAAATAGAAAAAACCCCAACAAAAATGCCCACAAAAACCCCCAACAAAACAAAATCTAACCAAAAAAGAGAAAATAATTGAAAAAAAAGAAAAAAAAAGCAACCACAAATAGAGCCCCAAACAAACCTTACTGTCCTCTTATCCATGGGAACCATTCATCTCCTTTCCCTTTCCCATCTACTGTCACAGACAACATACATTTGCTTCTGTCTGTGTAATCACAATGAATGGGTACACAATTCCAGTGTGCCTCTGCCACTGTTGCACAAAACAGTTGACTGAGCAAACCCAAAAGGAGCATGAAGGGGGTTCCTTTTAGCTGAACAAACAAGTGCTCTCCTTACAAGGTGGGATCGGACAGTTAAAAAGTATAAAGAAATATATAACAAACTGTTGCTCCAATACCCGTTTTGAAGAAGTCCAGTCCTTTCTCACTGGTCAGTTGAACAGGAGCAGCCTTTTCTAGATATGCTAAGTAAAACCAGTTATGCTCAGCAAGTTGAATAGTTGGGAAGCCTTCATATTGGAGGTGAAGGATTGACATTCATTGTGAATCATGGTTTGAGTTCTCCTGCTGTCACATAACCAGCAGCTTTCCATAACAAATGGGAGCCAAGAACTTCCAAAATTCAACTCTTCTTGTCTCAACAAAATTACACTAGAAATCTTTGAACATTTACAATACAAATTATATCCTTGGTTTGATTCCATTGTTTTTCTAATACATATATGTTGCTGAAAGTAACTCTAGTTTATTAAGGATGCACAAGAATGTGTTAGCACAGATAAAGAAACTATTTTTTTTTAAATATATAGGACAACCGTTTTCATAAATGTGCAATAAACACAGTAAAGATATACTAGGATATGAGTAGTCAAGAGAAAAGATTGTAATATGATTGCTGGTTTTTCATTGTTTGGGGTGGTTTTGAATTTATTTAATTTATTTTTGTGGGAACATTTCACCTGCTGAGTGTATGAGAATTTGCTTGTTAAAAAGGCTTTTTAGAGTTTACAGTAGAATCAATGGAAGGAAAAGTTAATAAGGGCTGTTTTTAAAAACTTTACATTCCTTCCTATTCTCTAACTACACTTGGGAAGTGCACTTTAGAGATGTTTGCTGTGTAGCTGGGAAATGAAGGAAAACTATAGAAAATGTTCTCTTAGGAAATAAAATATAGTTACCTACTTTCTAGCTATGAAACACCCCTTGATAAATATTAATGTTGTAAGAACATTTAATCACTGGTGCATAATGCTTTTTTGTATACAATTTATGGTCTGTTAAATCCTGGAGAAAAGCAAAAAGAAGATAACCATTCTGCTTAAGCGGTTCAAGATGCACATGTTAAGCTGCGAAGCTCAAATATTTTGCAAGAGTATTTGTTTTGATAGTGTTTTGCTACAACCTGGACTGAGGAGCCTAAAATGATCTGTGCAAATATGACAACAAAAAGCACCAGCTAATGCAAAATTCTTCAGCACTGGTTTGTTTCTATAATTCCTCCCTTCCCTTCCTTGCACATGCTATATTTTGTTCAATAAAACATGGTGCTTTTTTATTTATTTTCTTTTCTGTTAGAGGCACATGTATTAATTACAGTGAATTGATGCAAAATTGGGGGAAAATGTAGAAATGCAAAAGAAAAAGCCTTAACTAATGGTAGAATGTAAACTTTTGAAAGGACAGAAACGTTACTGAAAAGTGATGGAGCAATAACTGGGCAGTGCTCTGGTACTGTACAACAGCTGATAAGTCACACTACTGAGAAAGCTCTTACTAGGTGAGCTCTTGTTCAACTGACCTCTTAATTCTAGTAAGTGTACGTGGTCAGTAAACAGTTTGTTATAACCTTTATCTACCTCTGCTGTGCAAAGGCCATCCAACATCCATTTCTGTGATGTTCCTCATGGTTTTTTTGTTCACACCATTAGTCACTGTCATCTGTTTTTACACTGTACCAAAACAGTACCTAGTCTGGTTCATCTCGAATGAACTGGCATCTGAAGAAGAGGTTTTTTTATTTCTCTTTTGCTTCATGGTGAATTAATGTAGAGATCTATCTTTAAGGTATTTTATTTATTCTTTTCTGCTCTTCTTCATTCGTCATCACTTATTTTTCTATAAAAATGTTTTCAAGTGGTGTCAGTGAAAAATGACTCCTCCACTGCTTGGCTACACTCAGTCATGTGTCATACAATATGAGAGAGACAGGAGGAAAAACAGTGACAACAACATCACATGCATAATGTAGCCTAATTAAACTTGGGGAAAATGAAGCAGAAAACAGCTACAGACTTTCAATTACAAGTACAAGATGTAATAAATTCATCCCCCTCTCCCTACCTGGAGTTAGTGCCTGCAGTTCAATGGTCTGTGAATTTTCTCTGTCATCTTTCTGAGGTCTGTTTCTTTCATTTCTGAAACAAAGAGTCATGTTGCAGTTGAATACTGCTGGGGTATCTGTTGCCATTTTCACTCTAGCAGTGTGGTAAGCAGCTTCTCTTGGTGGTACCTGGGACATCAGGAGTAAGACTCTTCTATGAAGTTAAGCAACATGTAATCATGTATGATGCAAAATTCCATCCCATCCATTCTTCATTCATAATAGTTTTCCTGGCACAAACTTAAGCATGCTTGATATTGTGCACATATTACTTTTTTTCAGAATAAATTTGCATCTTGCCACTGCTATAACTGCCATCTTGTTCCATTTCTCCTTGTATTGTATGCCTAATACATACATGATAAAGAGCTGGCTTAACAAAGAAGTAATTCTAAAATATTTCTGCAAATGAGTGATGAGAAGAAAAAGAAAAAAAAGAAAAATTATTTTATGATCATATGGAAGAAATTAATTTCCCATGTCTTTTATCATCTTATTTTCTGCAATAGGGCAAATGCAGATTTTGTGCAATATGTTAATACTGCTAAGCCAAATGTCATATAACATAACCAGAGCTATATGTTGTTCCTTATTGCATTTGCATTCAGTAATACATATATTGATGCTTTTCTTTCATTAAAGAGACAGTATCTTTTTTCTTTTTCTTTTTTTTTTAATATAGCAGGTGAAGGCTGTCCTTCTGCACACCACAGTTTAAAGAGAAAAAACCAACAAAATGTTAGAATGAAGTTTTAGTTCTACAAATGATGAAACCAAGCCATCAGCTGCCAAAGAATCTGTGGAATAGTTACAAACCAAACAAAGATATTTCCTCTTGAGGGTTAAAAATAATTTTATTCTGCATAATTAAAGAAGAAAGAATAAAAGAATGAGAACTGTATTTCAAACAGCAGAGATAGCAGGTGCCATTTGGTACACATTGTGACTCTCAGCTTACATAGTTATACTCTTCTATTAGAGAGTGAGGGACAAAGATATTGTCTTCTGCAGTCTCTGTATTTGTTATGATAATGAATGTCCTTTTTGTAAGTGTTGCCCCTCTGCACAGAAGATACCTGCCTATCATGAGAGCTGAAGTTAGTACATGCACACAAATTTACACAGTGAAACCTGTCTTAAGTGTCTATTCAAAGCACAAGCAAAACTCGTTTGCGGAGTAGACCTAGTTTTTAGGAAATTTCAAGATACATGTGAAGAGTCACCTAAGCAAGGGGTCTGTGAAGGTACCTGGTCCTTACTGCAGCTTTCACTGTGTATCCCATCAGTGCCACAGTCCCATGATAAGCCCTGCTCAGGCAGGCTTCAAGCTGGGCTCAGTCATGACTTCAGTGAGCCTTGATACAGGTAAAGGTATGCACCCACAAAAAATTCATGGTAACACATATGTCTCAATTTGTTATCCCATAATCTTTACTCAGGAGCTGCTCATGGGCATAGTGCATAAACAGAAGATCACTGGGTTCAGCCCTAGCCAAATTTTAACAAGAGATTGACAAAAGCATATTAATAGTGAATGGTTCTATTTTATTGTTATTGTCTACTCATATTAGTTTGGTGAAGGAGTGGTTTCAAAATTTAACTACAAGCATGGAGGACAAACTACCAGAAATTTTGTCATTGTGGAGAAGAAATTAAATAACCTTTGTGGGGTAAAAAGACACTTTGCCATCTTCTAGCAGCTGTCAGCAGTCTTTTAGAAAAGCTTGGGAAAATAATATGTTCAGTTCTGAGTATGATAATTCTCATTAAAGCTAGATGTTCTGATGGGAAATAGGACTGGAGCACACACCATCTCAATTGAGGGATATATTTTGCCAATATTTCCTACAGCAACTGTGAGAAATTACATTACTGAACACCTCTAGGTGCCCAGTACTTTACAGCATTTTTTCAAATGTTAACAAGCTTGAGGTCTCCCTGGAGGGAGAAGAAGAGAGAGAGAACTACTGTCATTCTGGGCAAGAAAAAAAAAAAAAGGCTGGGCCAGCTTGGAAAACCCATCTGAGAAACAGCTGTAATTCTTCAAAATACAACTGAGATGTGGAAAAAAAATGCATACGTAGATGTAGTTCTATATAGAAACAGACCTATTTCAAAAGAGAGAGACAAAAATATACATTCTCTGCAATTATTACAAATACAGCATACTGTAGAACAAAAATGCCAAAGGATAAGGCCTATAAAAAAATAGAGCAAAATTGCTGTATTTATATTCCTTACTATGGAGTGTGTCTTTTCAGGTAGAATTTCAGCTGTAGAAATAGATTTTATAATAAAAAAGTAAATAATTTGGGCAAAAGGGACATGTTTGGTTATTCTTTCCACCATACTGTCTCCTATGAGTTTAGTTATTTTTCTGAGCTTCTCCTTGAAATCGTTGACTTGTGCAGGAAGATCCCAGCACAGACCTCATCCCAGCAGTTCCAGTGGCTATCAGTGGCATGGGAGGCCTCAGTCATGGGTCTTGAGGGACAGCCTGCATTCAAAGTGCTGACTCTACTTCAGCATTTCAGTCCAACCTCTAGGCTCTCCCTCTCTCCTAACACTGTGTTCATTTCTTGGACAGACATGAAGTGACTCAGTTTCTTCTTCAGAAGGGCATGCACTTGCCCTGCTTACATCTTCAGCCTCAGTCACAGGGTCATTAACAGGTCAGAGGAAACATTTCTGTGCTTTAAATGCAATATATGCACTGAACACCCCAAACAGCTGAAATGGGGTAAACATAGTAAACAGGCTTTGGAACCAGCCCTCTGAGTAAGGCAGCTGCGAATGTCTCTAGACCCTTTTCCCATTTTCACACTAAGAACTATCTCAGCAGAGGGGTTTATCAACCAGTCTGTCAAATCTCTCTGCAGCAGTTAAGACATTACTCTTCCCAGCTGCTCCCCTTGTAAGATTTTGCCAGGATTTATTGTCCAGGGTAGGACAAGATAAAAGAAGATGTGATGTCCCACTCCAGTGGAAAATGAAGGACACCTGGATGAAGACTAGAATGCCAGCTGGGACAGCTGTGACACAGACATACAAACCTTTCCATGGAGTCCCTAGCAGAGGGGGAAATTGAAGATAGAAGAAGGGTACTTTCTGTCAAAGGGATAAATCAGGCAGCAGAGGGGTATATTTTCACAGATCACTACAAGATGTATTTGAATGTATTTTTAGTCAGGACAACACTGAGCATTGCAGCACCAAAATTGTGTGTCTTATAAGTGGCAAATATACACCTCTGAATTAAGGTGGATGAAGCATAATACACACGAGGAGCTGGTGATAAAAACCAAGAATCTACTGAGGAAGGTACTACCTAAGCCAGTGTTCTACATAGAATGGGATAGTCCTGTTTTACTCCTGCTCTCTTGGTGTCATTCTCAGAGAATCCAGGAAGCTCCTGTGTCTTCCTGGCATTCACATTTCTGAAGGTTTTTTTACAAGACAGGCTCCCCCACCAGCTTTTCTACATGAAATGCAGATGTAGGTTGAAGTGGCAACATGATACCATCTAGAATGCAGTGACTGAGTTTTTTGTGAATGCAGTTCAGTCCTTCTCTTATCAGCAGACTACTCTGAATGAGAAAGAAAAACTCTTTTTGTTTCTTTTCCAGTGTTTCTTCAGTGGACACAAATAAATGAACTAATAATTGGTCTAGTACAAATGTATAAGTTCTGGTTACTATACACATATAGGAGAGAGATGCTCTTTTCCTCCTCTGAGGAATGTTGATAGATTATATATTAAGCAGTCCATAACCTGGTAGCATTATGTAATTTTGACAGCCTTTATTATAATTTCCACATGGAATTCAAGTGTGCTCAGTTCTAGTTGTTTCATTTGATGATGAAGGGCACCTAGCACTTTACAAGACCAGGTTCCTATGTGGCAGTGGCACTTAACTATTGTCAGCTACTGTTCAGTTTTCTAGGAAAACTGAAAAAAAAGCAGAGCAGCTACATAAGTTGGAAGATATCAGACCTGTGACAAATAAGAAAAATAGTCACTATCTGTGGTTAGTTTTGTAGAAAACCAGTAAAAACAAGGGCAAATGAAAAAAAAGTTGTCTTTCTCCTTCCCTCCCTCCACCTTTCCCTTTCTCTGACAGTGTCATCAGTCTGGACTAGGATATAATTTTGCCTTGGTAGCCCTCTGAAAAATTAAATACATTCGATAAGAGGTAAAGTTCTCCCATTTCATATTTCCTATGCATGTTGAATAAAAAACAGAATAAAATAATGAAAAGCCACAAAACAATTAATGAAACAAAAGTATTTTTTCATCTACAGAGAGATGTTCTCTCATAATTTCCTATTCATCATTAGTCCACAGGTCCACTGAATTCAATTGGACTCATGCTTTTCATTTAGATGGAGCTAGGATTAATGCCATGGATCAAAAACTGCCAGTGTCAGAGCAAGTCCTTCCACTGACTTCAGGGAGGACTTGAAAAGCCCAAGGTCCCTTTGAGCACAGATAAACTCACATGGATAAGATAAATAAACATATGTTCTGCTGAAAGATTGAAATGTTCCTAAGGTTTGTCCAAGGGTTTGGTCAAATAATTAGCTGCAGCTCTATGCAAAAGTCATGTTGAGCCAAAGCTTTGAGCTTTGATTTGATAGACCTTTCTTTTTCTGAACTCTAACAAGTTTCATTCAGGGTTTGAATATGCAAAAACTTACACAGGATTATAAATACAAGAAGAAAGAGTGAAAAAAAAATCATAATCTTTTCACTCCCACAAGTGAAAATGAAATTTAAAAATTCTGATGATTTTGGTTTCTTTAATCAGCCCTTAATGACAATTTATTTATGTAGTTCTTCAGAAGCTGCTTGGTTTCACTTGTTTGTTTCCTTTATTTGGTTCAAAACCAGATTTTTGGCCTTTTAAAGATTCAGATTGAACTATGCAGCTACAAAGTAGATGTTTCTGTTAAAAGATTTGCAATTAAAATTATTCTACTCTTCTGTTCCTTCCAAATTGTATGACAGAAAGCTCATGTTAAAAGCAGATTTATTTAACTGTGTTTAATCTTGTTTCTTTTTTCTTTTCTTTGTTATTTGTTTTTATTTTCTTTCTTCAGAGTTAAGGACTAGATTTTATTTGAAATGGGCTAAACTGGCATCAGTGTTTTTTAACTATATGGAATGTCCTATGATTCTTAGCATTGAAAAGAGGGCTATGTGGTCCTGTCAGAAAAAAAAAACAACTGTAAATTGTAATAATATATTAAATATTGTATTATTATAGCAACTTTAGTTAAGCAACTAATGCTATATTTAATTTTTTACAGAGAACTTTGATGAAATAATTTATTACAATGACTCACAGAAAAACTTGTTTTCAAAATGACAGAAGAAACTGTTGAAGATTGTGAAAAAAATACTAAAAATAATGCTCTACTAAGAATAAATTTAAAGATGCAAACAGTGAGTCTGACTTTTTGGGTCAGGGTTTTGTGACTGAAATTAAATCCAAGGTGTTGGGGGGAATAATGACTTTAAATAATGCTTAAATTTAAACAAATTTCTTTTCAAAAGAAAAAGAAAAGAGAGAAAAAAGCCAAAACACTTATGTTCTGGTCTGGACTGCAGTTACCTATTTCATAAATCGCCATTGCCAAAAATATAAAGATTGAGGTAATTTCATCATATTCAGCTGGTTTTCCAGACTGTGCTGTATAACACAGCAACAGTACTTTACAGCTGTTCAACTCAGATCTCTTATGAAGGCAATAAAATTAGAAGAAATGAAAAATAATATCCACAAAAGGAAAGCATTTAATTTGCAGAAGATATATGTCAAATTTCAATGGTGCAACATCTACAAAAACACATGTTCATTTATTACCTATGGGATATTCAATGAGGATGTGAATTCCTAATTGGTTGTAGATACTTGCCCATCTGGTTGCACAAGGATCAGTTCTTCTCAAAAAGGATTGGCAACCAAACAACAGTTCAAAGAGGTGAATACAGAGACATCCACAAGTTAGATGTCAAATGTTTTAGGAACTATTTTGGGTAACAGTAAATGATAGCAACCTGTCTGTGAAAATCAATGCTGACCCTCCTGATAACATAAATCAAAATTAAATTAAGCCAGTTTAAGGTACTGCAGCAAATCACAGATGAAAATAAAAAGTTATTTGTAACAATCTGAGCTGTAAATATGGTGAGAAAATAAACCAGAAGTCTCACAGTTTCCTCAGAGATGTGTAACCTAAGATTGCTACTCAGAGCTTCGCAGCCGCCTGCCTTTTGCCCTACGCACCTGCTCACACAGGTAGGTACCTACAGTGGATTAAGTCCCCTGCAACTGTTCTATTTCAACATACAGTGTACAAACAAGTTTATACAATATACAAACTCCTCTTGCATGTCAAAATGTCTGTGTTGAAACCAAATTGTCCTTGCAATGAATAGCATCCGATGTTGCGAAGGAGATCAATTTCTCTGATTCAGCAGATTAAAATCTGACATCCAACAACTCCAGTTTTTCATTATTAGGCTTCCTAGATGGAGATGTGAGGGCTACACTTGTTTCAAACCTATGGTCAAGGTCTTTTCTGCAAGGGTATTGCGGTTTCATTTCCTGTATGCAACATCATCAGGCATAAAGTGAATGACAGATAAGTGTGATTCCTATTTTAAGAAAACCATTTGGGGCACAGAATGAAATATTTTCTCTGGCTGGCCATTTTGACATGGGGATGAGAAAAAGGAAACAGAGCATATGTAAATCAACATAAAACTCATTAAGCATTTGATATATGTAATGTTATTTCAAGAATCCTACTGTTCTTTTTTTTAAATAACATATTTTTCATCTTTTTTTGTTTATGGTTGGATTGCTCCACTTTTCTTAATAAAACCTCACAAGATTATATCAGTCTGTGCTCTATACTGAAAGTGATGGATGATGTTCTTCAAAAGTAAACGTATTTACCAGACTGAGCAAGCAAAGATTTTTTTTCAAGCCTTCACTCCGACCCACTTAGCTTATCCAGTCCTCTTCCATGTCCAGTTGTTTACTATGGCCTTCTGTTTAATATGCCTTGAACATTTCATAGAATCATAAAATTGTTAAACAATTTAAGTTGGAAGAGATATTCAAAGACCACCTATTTTCAATGCTCCTGACATAGGCAGGGTTACCTTTCACTAGACCAAAGTGCTCAGAGCTCCGTCCAGCCTGGACTTGAATACTTGCACAGGTGGGATATCTGTAGCTTCTTTGGGCAACCTGTTCCCATGTCTCACCGCTCTGATCATAAAAAAAAGTCTTTCTTGTGTCCAGTCTATACCTACGCTCTTTCAGTTTAAAACTATACCCGTTGTGGTGTTGCTTCAGTGTCTTTGTCTTGCTAAGCCCTCTTTACACTTTGAAAGGATCCACAGAGTCTTCTCCAGGCTGAACAACCCCAACTCTCTCATCCTAACTTGGTAAGAGAGATATTCCAGCCCTCTGACCATTTTCATAGACCTCCTTTGGTACTCTCTATCTGGGGACCCCAGAGCTGGATGCAGTACTCCATGTAGCATCTCAGGAGAATGGAGTAGGGCTTTGTCCTGCTCATCAAGCTTCTTTTGATGCAGACCAGGAAAGGATTAGCTTTCTAGACTGCAAGAGCCCACTGCTGGCCCATGTACAATTTTTTGTCCACTGATGTCCCTAAGTATTTCTCTGTTTGGCTGCTCTTAATTTGTACATCCACCAATCTGCATTGACACAGGAGATTGCCCCAACCCAGATGCAGGATCTTGCACTTGGTCTTGTTTAACTGAGTGAGGTTCACATGGGCCCACCACCCAAGGCTATCAGGTTCCCTCAAGCATATTTCACCTCTCAACTTGGTATCAGCCACAAACTTGCTGAGGTTGCCCTCAATCCCACTGCATCTAAATAGATCAGGGACACTCCTTGTCATTGCTTTTCACTTGGACATTTGGTTACTGACTGTAAGACTTCAGACATGGCCTTCCAGCTAATTCCTCATCCATTCAACAGTTCATCCATCAAACACATATCTCTCCAATGTTGCATCAAGGATGTTGTGTGGGACCAAAATAAAAGCCTTACAGAGGTTCAGGTAGATGGCATTTGTAGCTCTTGTTTTGCCCACTGATGCAGTCACTCCGTCACAGAAGGCCACTAGAGTAATCAGGCATGATTTGTATTGTTTAAGCCATGCTGGCTGTCTCAAATCATGTCCCTGTCTTCCATGTCTTGAAAAAGCTTCCAGGAGGATTGGTTACATCATTTTACCAGGTGCAGAAGTGAAAATTGGTTAGTGGTACACAGGGTCCTCCTTTTTTACCCTGTTTAAAAGTGGGTGTGCTATTTCCGTTTTTCCAGGCACTGGGACTGCCTGATGGCCATGACTTTTCAAAATGTCATGGAGAGTGGCAACTACGCCAGTTAATTCCCTCAGGACCCTAGGAGGCATTTGTTTGTGTCAGTTTCCTCAGGTGCTCTTGAATTGGATCTTAAGTAATGATGAGTGGGACTTCATTCCCCTCATCCTTGCCTTGAGGTTCAGTGACTCGAGAGATTTACTCTTTTAGAAATCTTTGTCTTTCTGGAACAGGAATGCATCTCTTCTTGTCAAATGCATAGATTTCTTCACCTTATTTTAATCTAACAGTGATTTATCAAAGATTGCAAGGAATTATGTTTTTTCCCAAGGACAATTAAAACAGAGCAGTATGGAGAATTAAGCTTTTTACTTTACTTAGGCTATTCCTCAGATACTTCAGAGAAGCCCTGGCTTCCTCAAAATATTTTAGGAAGCTACCAGGAGAAAAGCTTAAATGAAAGGCAGCTTAAATTCAGAACAACGAAATGGTTGCAGAAATAGCTAAAACTGGAGGTTCTGCTGAATGTACTACAGGTATATGTAGTAAGAAACTAGGAGAACTACTAGGCATAGACACCAATCCTGTATGAAATTTAATGACACAGAGTATGTAACAATAAAAACAAATAAATGTGGAAACCTGTGTCTAGCATTCTAACAAGTGAGAATCTAAAACGTAAGAACAAAATTAAAAGTGACAGCCAAATTTTCAAAATAAACCACAAGTTGGTTCAAGAATTTAGGATTTTTTGTCATATCAAAATTATTTGTAATTATGAGGGGTATGTTATTTCAGGGGGTTTTATTTCAACAGGTTTTTCCACCACTTTAAAGGCATTCTTTAGTACTACTGAAACTAATTTTTCAGGCTTCTCTGGAAAATCTCTTCATAAGGTGATCAATCCTTTTGTCCTTGATAATATGCTGCTCTGAGATTATAGTCCCAGTTAAAAAAAAAAAAAGGCTTCTTATTAACCTTAAAAATATAATTCCCAAATGAGTGTACTAACCCTTTTTTCTGAGGAAGCAAAATTACATATTTGGAAAAAAAGAAAATTAACAACTTGTTATATTAAATAGACTGAAGAATACAGCAAATCTATTGTAATGCTATAATAAGAACTGTGTTTATTCAATAGTGAAGTATCTTAGTAAACTTACTTTAAATGATCCAAATTATATGGTAAAAGAAGTACACCTTTCTTGTCAATATTAACTTCATTATGCCTACCATTATGTCCAGTGTCAGCTCCAAATCAACTATATCTTTTATTTCTATCACTTACTTGATATATGGTAGGAATATGATGCATTCCTACTTTGTCAAAAATAATATATAATTGCACATTTACTTCAAGGTGTCTTGTGACTGTGGCAACATTATAAAAATTCAGGTCTTCCAAACAGAGTTGTAAAAATCAGCACTGTAAAAAAAAAAATTAATGTATATTTAGAAGTGAATCCAAACTCCAAATGGTTTGAAATATAAAGGATACATGGAAACCATGTAAAAGTCAGTTTAGACTCATGTGACTTACAAAATCTGGACATTTAGGAGAACGGATGGCACCATGGCTGGTTTGGTACTGAGTCACCCATACAGTTCAAACCCTCCAGGTCCTAAATCGTGTCACACAGTTATTCCCACTCCATTTGATGGAACACCATAGGATCAAAGGGACTGTGACTTATTACTGCCTGCAATAAGTAAGTCTCTAACTTTTAGTCCTCACCATACCAGTATGTAGTTCTTGGCTTCATTAATACTGTGAATTTCTACTCACAGATGTACGCAATTTTTTGGTTACTCAAGGGCCTGGTTCAAGCAGCAGGAGGAATCCTGCCACAGTCAAGAAATATTTCTGGAGCTGCTCTGTGAAGATTTTCAAGACTGTATTAGCTCCACGGGGTTTGGGGTGGGTTTTTTCTGTGCCATTATTACATGATGTGTCATGGGTATTGATACTGTACCTTCCAGAAGAACAGAATTTGGGGCAAAAAGTACCCATAGGAGAACAGTTATGAATTGTTTGTCTTTAGCCAGAGCACTCCATTCAGCAATAACACCAACCTATCCTGCCTTTGAACTTGCACAGTATTTTGTTAAAGCTAAGATGGATATGAAACAAATGTTCCATATGGTCTGAAAAGTCTCTTTCTTTATAATCCTTAGCAATTAAAAACTTGAAATCTAATTTCGCTGCCAGATCCTGTATTGTGGGCAATTGAATCAAAGACCAAGAGCTAAACAACTCTACTCTTATTTTCTGGAAATCAAAATTCCCATTTAGGTGTTGATGTTCTGTCTCCTTTATAATTCAGAGCTCGTTTCACTTATTAAGAAATGTCCCTGAAGTATCAAATTTTAAAACAGAATAAATAAATTTCTACTCTAAGTAAAATGCATTAATCTACTCATAAGTACAATGAATTAAATAAACAAATAAACATAATACAGATTGGTGCTTGCACTGCCTAGCTGACACTTACAGCAAATATCTACAGCAAATCTGCAGCTCTGGGTCAGATAAGCACAATCTATAGACTATGAGGAAAAATAAAGTCCTTCATTTAATATAAACATGTTTAAGCTAGTCAGAGGAAATGCAAACTTCCCCATTCTCCATATTTAATTTCTTTCTGTGGCTGAGATCTGCTTCATTCCTGCAAGTGCCCTCCCTCCCTTTCAGGCTAGTAGGCACAGTCCCACTGCTCTTCATCTTCTGCCACCGTGTATGACATATTCCCAGTTCCAGCTTAATGAGCACAGAAAAGGAGAGCCTGGGAACAAGAATGAAAGAGTCAAGAAGGCAGATAAATTTGCTTCATTCATATCCTTCTTCTTCTCCAAGTCTCTGCTGTAATACATTTCACCTCATCCATCATATCCAGGGACTTCATGACTCATTACCTCCTTTTTCCAAAAGGCAATCCTCCAGGGATGTTGCTGCTCAGGACACCTGGCCCAGAAAAAAGGAAGGCAGAGTCAGATGTTCTATCCACCATGAGGCACAGGATTTCCAAATCCATACATTTTACTTTGCACTCACAACCTTTCTTTAAATTTGAATATCTTTTTAATCATTGGAGGAAAAATTGTAGGCGATTTTATTTTTGTATGACACAATGATCCCAGGATCACAAATTTAATTTTCTGTTAGTACCATTAGCCTGTTACTTGAAACAGTTAGGTATTTGCTGATGACTTTTTCATTACAGTAAGCCTGAGTAGTCAAGGATACTGAGTTCATCAAAAACCAGACAGGAGATTTGTAATCCAGCATTTCAAACCTTGACAACATATTCTCTTTGCTTGCTCTGATTGTTATTTCCATGGCAGAAATTCCTTTAGAATCAAATTGCAAATGTAAGACAAACAACAAATGCAGGAAAATAACTTTGCAGAGGTTTGTTGCTGGCTTTATTTATAAACAGTGTTACTGTTTATAAATAAATTTTACTCTAAACAAGCTCCTACTAGTAAGAAAAATCTAACCATGTATGAGCACAGAAGGTAGCTCAGGGACCCCCACCTGAATGACATATTGACTGTTCGAATCTCAGGTCCTGTGTTCAATGTATTGGTTTCTTTTTTCCCATCTAAATATTCTTTAAAACAATGAAATATGAGGCAAAGAAGGAATGAAAATTTTGCATCAGTTTCTCTGCCTAATTTCAGCTGGCTCTTCCTCAGGATATTACCTGAATCAAGCAGCTTCAATACTATTTCTTAATAATTTCAGAGCTTCCAAAACCTAATTGATTTTCTTTGCTAGCCACCAGGTGGCAATCATAAACTTCCATAAATTTAGCCTGCTCCACCAACTCTTCTGAAGCAGTTACTGCAGACAGAGAATATGCTGTAAGCAGAAAGCAGAAACAGGTATCTCCATGGTGACTATGATACTCTGTTGTTTGTCATGAGTGAAATTAGATGAAACCATGTTCGTGCTTCTAAATTACATATTTCTTCTCATTAAGTCCCGAGAAGATAACCTTGAAAAAAAAAGTGTTCTGTTGAAAGATGCACTTTGTCTCTCAAAGAGCCTGCTGATAGCTTGTTATCCGTGTGGCATTTTCAGCCCTCTGGACAGTGACCATAGCAAACATTCCTGAAGAAAATCTATATGTATTTTTAAATTGCCTTTTCCACCCAAGTAAAAACTAATAATAATTCGGCTTAAGTACTCGTTTTTCTCTCTCCCTTATCAGGGCTTTGAGTGATACATTGCAAAGCTATGGCAGGCAGGCAAAGAGATTCTGCACTTTCTCTTTACATATAATTTGGCTTTTAAAGAACTGAGAGCCCTTTAACAGAATCTTGATTTTCAACACCATTATCATACTCTGAAAACTGAAGATGGAAATCCCTGGTTGGCATGTGTGTTTCATTTTGAACATTCCTGTTGAGAGAGACATAGCTAGACATCAGCAGACTTTTTTCTCAAAAGTGTTTTAAGATCTTAAATACCACTGACTTTTGATTTTCATTTTGTTTTTCTTCCAAATCTCTTGCTCTTACATCTTTACCTGTAGGTAAAGGAAGAAAAATTATGAAAATAACTCAAGACATAATATCTGGAAAAGAAAATTTAAATAATTAAAAATAATAAGAGAAGTCACAGGAAATAAAAAAGAAGAAAGAGGAGTTTAAGAATTGTTGGAAGCACTGACACTTGTACGGGAAAAAAATCCACCATCCAATAAGCTTGAAGGACATCAGATTAAGACCAAGGAAATAAAAGACTTTTGTACCCAGTCTCCTGTTTGTTGGTGGAAGTTACTTTCAGAAACAGCAGCGTTAAGAGGACATGAAAAAACAATAATAATTAGATCATCTCAATCAACTCTAGGTAGCATAAAGATAAGAAAGAACCTTATACAGTGATACTGTCTTTGCCTTAATTATTTACCACTTTCTTTTTTAAGTGTTCTTCAACATTTTCCTGGAGCGTTTGTAAGGTACAAGGTCAGAAACTGGCAGTCTAGGTGTGTGATTTGATGTAGAAACTCCCGTGATGATGCAGTCTGTTGCTGTCTTGGACTTTTTACTGCCCTCTGACACACACTGTTTTGCATGTTTTTCTAGTCCCTGAGCAAAGCCAAATTTCTAAAGTCAAGTACATTTCCATTACAGTTTTAAATTCCCCTCTGTCATTCAAAGAGGAGCTAAATTTCAGTTCTTCTAGTCAAATTCAGAAGAAATACAAAGGTTTAATATTACTTCTTGAAAAGCAAATTAAGAGAATTTCTGATTTTAAAAAGAGAGAGAGAGACTATCTCCATGCAATCACCAGAAATAATCAAGGACTCTCTAGGTTTGTGAATCTGAGGTGTTTTTCCCTGTTGGTAACTTGTGGTTCTCTGTAGGAGCGGTTAGATGGCAGTGTTGTTACACTATTCAAAGCAACCACTCATTTCTGGTTTTGTCAAAAACCATCACTTCAATCCAACATTACAAAGTCAAAGCATAATTACCACTAATGCTCCCCCCTCTCTTGAGCAATGCCATCAGGGTATATCTTGCAAATGAATGGAAACTGTTAATTATAATTATATTAGACACCCATATTGTATGTTTCAGCAGTGCCGGTGTCATCTTTGGATCTTTGTTTATCATTACACAGGAGATATTAAAGTGAAAGGATGGAGACCACAGTGACAACACTCCTTTATAGTATGAAAATTATGCATCCTATTTCATTAACAGCTCAGCCCAATAATTTGAAAGTGCTTGTAATTGGATTATTCTGTGCCCATATTTTACACATATGTCACCAAAAAAAGAAGAGAATGTTTAATTAATCTTTTTTTTAGATTGTTTGCAATCTAATTAAGATATTTGCTTTCATTGACAGAGCAATAATATTTCATATTTATTTTGCCTTGAAATATATATCTTCATTTTCAACCCAACCTCCAGGGAACTATTTCAAGTAGAGCTATAGTATGTGTACAGTACAAAATCCTGTCTGTGAAGAAACTGGGGAATAGCCTGTACTTTCTTAGCTCTTCATCCTTTCTTCTTCACACCAATTTTCCTAACTCTGTTTTCCTTTTCACAAAAACCCTAGTTTATTCTTAGCTTCCTGACCTTTCTAGAAGAGACCTGTCATCTTTCTCTTAGCATTTTATTTAGCCCATCTTCCACAATCTGTCTGGTGCACCTCCCTGACATTTTTCAGATATGCTGAATCCTGACTGCTGCACTGACTGCAGGTGTGGTACTTTCTTCAAACTTCTGCTGAGCCTTCCTAGAACTTGCCTGAAATTAGTATTAAGAAAGTACCCCTTTAAGTATCCACAAACACATTCATTTGTACTACTTTAACTATGCAGGTATGACTAAATTACTGCAATGCCACCCTCTGCAGTGGTGATGCAACTGTACTGCTGTGGAAGACCTCCTGCTGGCTGTAAAAGTACATCCTTTCTAGTTATAGCAGGGCTGAGTAAGCTGTTAAAGCCTGCAGTAGATCCTTACTTAGGTCCTAGAAAACATCCCTACCAGTGTTTTCTCCCTCTGGAGTTCAGATTCCACAGTTCTAAAATGTTCCATTCAAAATGAGCCAAATCTGCAATGAATCTGCTCATCATTTTGAACTGATTAAACCATTAAGCATGCAACTTTTCCCTAATCAGACCAGGATCATAAACCAGAAAAGAGCTATCTCACAAAAGTGCAAAATACAGGTGCCAGGACTCAGCTTTTCTTCACTGTAATCAACAGAAGGTTGTTCAAATAGCCTTTTACTGTCCTAAATCATACTGCTAAATAGTTGGCCGCTTGTACCCATTGCAGCAAACCATTTAAGCACCACACTGATATTTCTCCTTGAAAGGCAATGCTTGGGTATCTTTCTTTCAGGCAAAATCATTTACTTCTCTTTTTTCTTTTTTTCCTAGTACGACTTTCCAATCTTCCTCAAACCTAAGCTGGTCTTCTACTGGGATTTCTGCCATGTGGCCAGTAGCCTGGCAGCTCCAGGAGCTGCAAGGCAAGCTGAGTCTCTCAGGGCTGCTGGGGACTGCGTGTACAGCAGAGGACCTTGAAGGCTTCACTGTAGGCAGTGTTCCTTGGACTCCCCAGGTTACCAGCATTGCAGGAGCTTGCCATGGGGAGTGCCCATGGAGGAAGGAATCAGGAAGCTGGCTGTTAATGAAACAGATTTTTCTGAAGAAATCTTCCTGGATCCAGTTGGGAAATTAGAAGAATTTGACATGTTTTGGTGGAACATTTGAAATGTTGTTAAATGTGCATTTCCCAGTGGAAGGTTCCCAGACAGCTGTCATAATTTCAGGACAAAAGAGATAAACAAACAACTGAAGACACCATAACCATTCTCTTCTTTTCTTTGCATTAATGCCTCAGAAATTCGTTTACAATAAAATCCTTTGAGTGTATTCACATTATCTGAACTTAGAGACAATTTTGTTGATATTTTGCCAGTCTTCTGATAGAAATCATCTTCTGGAAGAAGTGGTAGAGATTCTGCACAAATACAATATAAATACATCTTCATTCATCTGCAACACCCAGGCAGAGTGTCTATTATATATCTATTATCCACATAAATAATTACTCATAAGCAATTATTGGATCAGTGTTACATTGCCATATATTCAGTGTCAACTCCCATTTCCTTGCTATGTCTCAGGGAGATTTATATGTAGATCTACATGCATGCAACTCTCAAGAAAACAGATTATGAAATAGTAATGACAATGGCATATTTATGACTGATCATTATGGAAGATCTTACACCAGCATCTTTGAGGTTGGTATTCTGGCCTGACATATTAATCCAAAGTTTCTTAGGGAGAGAACTAAAAACTTCTTGAGTGACACATCACCCTAAAGTTCTCATGGTAGGAACACCTAAGAGAGGTAAGACAAACTAAACCTAAGAATGCCTCTTAGTCTTTGTTGAATATAAACAAATCTTGAGCAAATAGGTCAAACCTGGATATAAAAGTCTGGGAGACTTAAAGCTAGTTGGATTGTACCCTTGTCTTTAATCCCCATATAGAAAATTAAGGTCCCTCTCTCACACTCAAATATTTCATTCAACTTAGTAAGAGGCCATGCTGGCTACAAATGAACCTATCAAATATAATGTTGATATTGACAACTTTGATCTCAATGTAACCTCTTTATCAAAAGCTGATAATATAGTCTCCCATGAAAGAATTATAATGCAAAGCAATTCCACACTTCTTTTCTTTTAAAGTCAAGTTTCAATTCAAAGGTTTCTGTTCTCTTATTTAAAGCACTCCAGGAAAATGTGACCTAAAACATTAACATTTGTTTAGGGCAGCCTAATTTTTCACTTGAACATGAAAATCTGTCAGTAGGGAGACAATTTACTTTACAAAAGTAAAAAATAAATTCACATTGAATTCTCCATAGGTGTGATATCACATATGTACAGTAACTTGATGGCCAGTTCAGAAGGTTGTTGGAGCTCCCAGTCGATCCCACAGGACTATAATTTTGTCTCAGTCCCTGTGGTATGTATACATATACTAGAAATCTCTATTTGAAAGTCAAGGTAAGAAGATATTGCTAGATGTAATTCATTTCACTACACACAAGTCTCAGGATTTTATTATTCTCAGTAACATCATACATTGAAAAATAGACATTCAGAATTTTAATTTATTTTCACAGAAAAAAGATTTAAAAATAACCTATATGTCTCTTCAGGTGTACAGGAGGCAGACACTATAATGATATGTCTGCTAAAATCTTGTGAGCTTTTATAGCTGTGTTGTTCTTGAGGTTGGATAAACAGAGCAAAAGAAACAAAGAAACAAGAAGAGAGAGAACAAGCATACAATATTATATTTTTAAAGGAAAATAACAGTGGAAAAATGTAAAATAATGGACTTTCACCACTCCAAGGACATAAAGCACAGGAAGCCATATACATGCACACTGCAAAAAAAAAAATTGATAGGAATTTCTTTAGACTAGGTCAGTATTTAAGTCAAATAATTTTTCTGACATAATCCAACAGAAGAAGAAGGATTCCATATAAAGACATATGGTAAGTAGATGCAAGACCATTAGAGATCTTGAAACTGAAGAGATTAATTTGGTGTGACTATTAAATATTTGCATTTATGATTTTCTTTACCATATTCTTTTGTTTCATGCAAGTCATTCATCATTTTTATATGGGAAAATATAGGTTTTAATTTTTTTTTTTGCATTTAGTAATTCATGTTAGAAAGGCAAAATAATAAAGCAGGAAAATGCATTATTTTCTTAATTCAAAATTTTCTCAGTATTTCCTCATTTTGTTTTGGGCCCTAGTTACTCCCGTGTAAGGCTACTGAAAGTCTATTGCAGAGAGATATTTCACTCTGCCAAAATAAGAGCATAAACTCAGAGAGGGCATAGTTTTAAGAGTTGACATTTGAGAAGCTAATACAGGCTTCTACTAAGGAAGCCATATATGAATCCTATTATGATGCATGTTTGTAAGGGCGCAGGTCTACTAGAGGTGGACCAGCATGCCTTGGTCCTACTTTAGCTCTCATCCAGTCGAATGATCCCAATATTACAGGGGTGGTTCAATGAAAAACACACTGAAATACCCTTCTTTCTCCTACAAATGATACCTTTTTTCAACATATCCTTTAGTCAGGTCAGTGTGGTCTAGCTATACATGAATGACAAAACTCTGCAAAGTCAAGTGTTTTTAATAGTCAGGTACTTTTACTAGTCAGGCTGGTAAAAGCCAGCTTAGGATAATGTAAGTACTAAGTCTTTCAAGTGGATCTCATCTTCCATATTTAATGGATGAAAAAAGTCTTACAGGCTTACAGTCTTACAGACAAGAAAGGCAAACAAACTTGCTTATGAAAGATTTCAACTGTCCTTGGAGACCGGTTATGACTAGGCAATTCAAGGGTTCACGCATGTATCTGTGTTTAATCAGCAGGCTACACCACGGTTTAAAAGTCCTCTGCAAGTAGATCCTGTCATGACTGTGAATCATGGCAAGAATGAATATGCCTAACACTTTTTAATAAAGCTGCTGTCTCTCCTTGTTTAAAACTTTGTCTTTTGACTTGGGAGTCTCCCATTCCTCTCAGCTTCTAATTTGCCCATGGCTGCTACAGTTGATCAGCCTCTCTAGTCTAGATTACCTCTGCTGCTACAAGACCTCTTAAGAAAGTCTTTTTTCTACTGCCTAGTGTGTTTGTATTAAACAACGTAATGAGGTATATTGTAGTAAACAATATAACCAGAATAACAGAGTAATTGGGGATGGAGTTAGGAGAAAAACTTGCTTTTGACCTTCTACATTTTAAACAGAGATTTTTATCTTTTTTCTGTCTTTTTTTGTTTTTAATCACTCCCTTGAATCTGCAGAACTTTCTTCCCTTCATCTGATCAACTGGGTAATTTAATTTAGCGGTGATGAAAAAAAGTCCAATTGGGTGCTGCTTTGTTTACTTGACTGCATTTTTTAATGCAAAATGAAACTAACTCACTGAAGAACTCTGGAGATGAGTGTAGGGCAGGCAGAATGCAGAACTTTTAAAGCTGCCTTTATTTTGTTCATTCTTCCACTTCAGACATTAAATAGCTCTCCGTTGTATCTGTCAAGATAAAATAAAACTGACAAGATGGCAGAGTGAGAGAAATAAGACTCTACATATGTGAAGAAGACAGAGTAATCAAAAAGAGAATTCAGAATGGACAAAAAAGTGATCACGGAATAAAAAGAGACTTCTTCCCTTATAATACAAGCTGAAAAGAAAAATAAAAAAACACCTGGAAAATGCATTGCACTTTGCAAGATAGTGTTTAATAAAACTCTTTCAAGATATTCAAGAGTGAATGATTCCACAAAATCTTTTGTGTTGCCAGTAGTAACTGATTTCAGGATTTGAACTGAAAGTCTTTATGGACTATACAATAATGAAAAAAAAATGGGAATGTCTAAAGTCAAAGGTAAAATACAATTCTCAAAATATAATTTTTTTAAACTATCAGACAATGAAAGTGGACAAGGGGCATCTACGTGAACTTGTACCAAGCATTTGACACTGTCCCACACAACATCCTTTTCTCTGTACTGGAGAGACATGGATTGGATGGCTGGACCAGTTGGTGGACAAAAAATTGGCTGGATGGTCAAGTTCAAAGTGTTGCAGCCAAGAGTTTAATATCCAAGAGGAAAGCAATGACAAGCAGGGTCAATATTGGAACGAGCACTTTTTAACACCTTTGTTGGTGATACAGACAGTGGGATTGAGTGCAACCTCAGCAAGTTTGCTGATGACACAGAGCTGTTTCATGAGATTGACACACTGGAGGGAAGAGATGCCATCCAGAGATGGCTTGAGAGCTGACTGTGCGCACCTCATGAAGTTCAACAAGGCTGAGTACAAGCTCCTGCACCTGGGTTGGGGCAATCCCAAGCACCAATAGAGGCTGAGAGGAGAATGATCAAGATGAGCCCTAGGGATAAAAACTGGGGAATGTTTGTGGATGAAGAGCTCAGTGTGACTCATCAATGTGCCCTTGCAGCATGGCTACAGCAAAAATGACAAGACCGATGGTGATGATTCTACGACTCTGCTCTGTCCTTGTGAAACCCCACCCAGAGTACTTCATCCAGCTCTGGGGCCACCCAAAGAACAAAGACATGGAACTGTTGGAACAAGTCCAGAGGAGTCCCACTAAGTTGATCAGAGGACTGGAACACCTCTCATCTCCTAAGGAGACAGGCTGAAGAGTGGGAGTTGAGAGAAAACAAGGCTCCATGGAGACCCTATAGTACCTTCCAATGCTATAATGGACAAGGATCTTACAAGAAGGCTGGAGAGGAACCTTTTACAATGACCTTTTACAATGTAGTGAAAAGATAAAGGAAGAATGGCCTTAAGGTGAAGTTTAGATTAATGGGTTTAGATTAGATATAAGAAATTTTTTTTACTGTGAGGGTGGTGAGGCACCAAAACAAGTTGTCCAGAGAAGCTGTGGGCTCTTCATCCCACCTGGGTTTCAAGACCAGACTAGATGGGGCTCTGAATGACCTGGTCTAGTGAAAGGTGCCCCTGCCCATGGCAAGTGAGTTTGAGCTAGGTGAGATATAAGACCCCTTCTGGTCCAAACCAGATTCTATGATTCTGTGATTATATAATATCAAGTATGGGTATTTGCAACAAATGTTTCTCAGAACCTTGAGCAGTTGTTCTTTGTGATTTGTTTGTTTGTTTGTTTCATATCAATCCCTTTATAGTGGAGAAGTGTTGCTTACCAGTTAAGATCTGTTATCTTGAAACATGCAGGTATTGCTGATCCACACTGAGGATGGGTATTCAGTCACAGTCACAGCATGACTGAAGAGGCATATTTTATCTCTACTGTATATAAAGGAAAGAATTCTTCCAGAAAAAGAAAGAAGGAGCATAGATACAAATTTTATAGTACTAAAATTTGTAGAAGAAAGTCTTCAGAAAGAACCTCCAGAATTTGCATTCTGAAAAGTAGAAAGATAATGGGAAAGCAATAAAGCAATACAAAAGGTGGGTATTTCTTATGAACAGATACAAATACTAACACATACTACCTGTTACATCCCTGAGTAATGTACAATATCTAATTGAGCATTGTTTCTCCTTTCACATAAATGTTGCAATGTCCTTAGTTAGATTCATCAGGTTAGGAGAAATTAGACACTTGAAAATAAATGCAGTAGATTCCCATGCTCATTTCTTTACCTCTCATAAAATTCATTTAGATTCCAGATGAAGAATTCTCCATTAGTCATGAGAACTAATAGGCTTATAAATTCATTAATTTTGGATAAGCTTTTTTTTCTTAGCAAGTTAATAAACACAGTTTTCAGTTAGCTTTCTGTCTTTCTTTAAGCAGATAGGAAAGAGCTGGTTCCATTACATTTTGTCTCAATTTAATCCCTCACTGTTACAAGAAGTGGAAAATGCAATTAAATGCACTTCTGAAACCTTTCCCTAGAGTGCTGTTTACAATATTGCCTGCATTAAGCAGTCCATGTGAGATGATGTATCTGCTCTTCCATATTCATGATAGCCTTAAGAAACTTCAAAAAATATTTATTTATTTTTACTTAAAGAACATAGACCCCACAAACAACTAAAAAATCCAAATCAAATAAAAACAGCCCCCTCACCTTTTAGTATAAAAAGATGTTTATGAGGAAATGGTAATGTCAGACATGGATTCCCAGCAGATTTACAAGCAGACCATTGTCAAATGTGCCTTAAATTTTGTTCTCACATTCTTTTCTCCCTTCTACAAAATAAAAAGTGTCTAAACTTCCAGATTACTTCAGTTGATTCCATACAAATTTCATATGCATGTAATTTTCCTATCTCCTTATTCATTCTAAGCAACAAAAAGAAAGCTGATAGCTTTGACAATAGATGTGCCCTGAAAATGTTATCTCCTCATGCAAACTGTGCCTAGATAAGTATGGTGGGATATATCTGTATCCCCCTGTATCTGTAGGCTTCTATATCCAAGGTCATCATCTAAGCTCTTTTTTAGTTAGTGGGGGGAAATAACCAGGGGTTTTTAATGTTTGACCCAACTGACTTGTTCAAGACTTGTATCTTGTATCTTGGGGTGGGATGAGTTACAACTATGTGTTGAACTGTTACCTTCCTAAACATTCCCATGTTTGCAATGGTGCAGTTAAGCCTCCAAAATCACTAGCAGGCTTTTTTTTTTTTTTTTTTAATTTGTCCTTCTAATTGAAAACTATCAGAAAACACAGGTTTGGAATTCTAATGAGTTAAATACAAGTTTCTCAAATAACTTTTGAAGCACAGAGGAAGTGAGAATGGTCACAACAATGAAAGATTACATGCAAGTAATAAAGCTAAAATAGAAGAAAACTCACTAAACACAAAAGCATCACAAATAGTCTAATATACCGCTCTTAAGTTTCTAGACAAATCTTCAACCAAGGCTCTTAAAAAAGGAAAATCCTAGGGTTTGTTTTTTACTGGGATAAGAAGTGCTCTTACAGATTGGCAAGCAATCTACAAATAGGATAAAAAGGACAGGAATGCATTCAATATCCATAACAATGGCACGTATAAGCAGCTTTACTCCAAACCTGGCCTACCATTCCTACAACCTGAAATAATCTTAAATATCCTGGGTGTAAAAGTTGCAGATGACAAAGAATAATTTCAAAGCTTGGTTATAAAATTTAAAGTGAGAAGTCCAAGAAGATTTCATAATATATGGTAAAGTAGGCAGCAAAATAACACCTTAAAATCAGCATCAGTGAGCAGAAAGTGCCTCATGTGGAAAAGTATGGCCGTAAAAACATCTGTGTAATGGCAAGCTCTAAATTTGATATTACTTACTCAGAAAAGCATAACAGTGTCACAGTGTATCACTCCCAAAAATATCATCCTGGTAGTCAGGAGAAGAGACAAAATGATAGAACATAAAGAATTATGAAGGAAGGAAGTGGAAACAAAGTGAAAGTTTTACTGTCATTATGCTATTGTATAAATCTATTTTAAGTCCCCATCTATGAATACTGTATGAAATTCTTGTTGCTGTCTCTCAGAGATTTAGAGAGAAATTGGAAAAGGTACAAATAAAGACAACACATTGACAGAGGTTAGGAAGAGTATGTGTCTTCTAGTTAGAAAAAAAAAAAACTAAACAGTCTTAGGGTAGATACCAGTTAAATCAAGCATGACAAGGAAAAACTACTAAGAAATGACTATTTACTGTTCCTCACCACACAAAACTGAAGAGCACCTATTAATATCACTATGCAGATATCAAAGAGAGAAATGGCTTTTCACAGCGGGGACAGTTAAGCTGAAGAACATGGTAGAAGCTGTAGTTCAAGAGCTTACCAAACAGGATTGAGTATACTGGAAGAGGAGCCAAAACAATGACCAAACCTGAAATAAACTGAATTTTTGTCTTAGTTTCTGGTTTTACCTGAAAAGTATAAAAGTATACAAAAGAAAAGTGTTTGCTCCTTTCTTACACTTTTTTCCCAAATATCTAATACTGGCCATCACTGGAGACAAGATTCTGAGTTTCCCAGACTCAGGTCCCAGTTAGTATAATCCTTCTTGTGTCCTTAAAAAGAAATATTTAGATAGTGATGTCTGACAATAGTTAAGGCAAACAATTAGGAACTGTTGTATTATTTAACAATTATCCTCTCACTCTCCTTATCCAGATGAAATATCTCCCTCCTTCTGGTTGGCTGGCTAGGGAAAATTCACTATCAAAAATTAATTTCATAACATATGAATCAAAAATTTAAATCTGTACTGGAAGAAAATATGTGTTCTTGAAAAACGCATATTTACTCTGAAATGTTGGAAATACATTTTCAACAAAATTTCCTTATTGTAGCCTCTAAGTTGTTGTGGCTGATGGGGTTCTTTGATGCCAGAAAATGGAACAAGAAAAAAGTAGAAAATTCAATATTTTTTGTGTCTTGCAGAGCAGGATTCTAGTTTTGGTGAAAAAATCTTTAAGTTGAATGTTTTAACAGTGCAGTGACTGTTTACTTTTCTGAAGGTGTCTTTGTAAGGCACAACAGAGTGGGCAAAAAAGTGTGTTTCACTCCCTCCAACATAAATTGAAATTAAATAATATGCATTTTTAAATTTAAAGTAGTTCAAACTGTAATCATGTGAGATCTTATACTGGCTTCCAGGAAGAGAGGTAGTGGTCATTCCTTCTTGATTTTACTTCTTTTTTTTTTTGTTTTTTCCTATAATATGGGAATACACATTCCTGGTCTCCCAGACATTTATTATCTGCTCCTATTTAGCCTTGATCCTTGTTTGGGTTAGGTTGCCAAGCAACTTGTATAGTCTACCTGATAGACTTTTATAGATTCAGGGTCACAGAGAGATATTTACTCCCTGACTCTAATAAGAACTTGATAAAAGCCATTAACTTTATTTCTGAGGTCTTTCATATCCTTTTGGAAGAATATGAAAGATTTTTGAAACAGTCTGAGAAAGTGAAGCTTCTGATCTAGTAGCAGGTAAATACAAAATAAAGGAAAAATTATACTGTACATATTTTTTCCCTGAAGGGACCCATCTGCACAAAATTTCTGCCTTGGAATAGCTGTGTAAAGTGCATTTTTGCTCTCTTTTCTAGCATGTCATGTCCTTTGATCCATGAAATGTAACAGAGAGTTAGGAAGACCATTCAGTAGGAGGGTTTCTGTGAACCCTTAAGTGTGTTCTCAGGCTTTTCTGCTTTTCAGGCCAGACTTCCTATATTTTGAGTCTGTTCTGTTGTCAGGAGAGAAGAAGAAGAAATAATTTCCTGACGACAATAAATTCAAACTAATTATGTCTTCTCTTAAATTTCAGATGACTTCCTGTGTTGTAAATTGTTGTAACATCTTGAAAGAGGTTGGAACGAAAGCCTTCACAATAGAAAGTTAGTACTGTATCATAAATTGGATGGGAAATGGTACCTCAAATACACCCCCACAAGGAAAGGGAAGTGTACAATTTTAAGCTATTGCACACATAAGATCGGTAGGAGATTTTCCAGAAAAATAATTTGGGGTGGGTTGAAAATGAAAGCACAGCAGGGTCATCTATCCTCCTGGCACTTGAGAAATACCTTGCAATATACAGTTCAATTCCCTTCCAATTGTTCAGCTGTCTATATCATTAACCCTGCAGCAAAGAAAGTAAACAGACCAGCAATTCTAAGACTGCCACTCAACGCCACAAGGAATTCAGACTCATGTCCCTACAATTATCTCCACTGCTAACGATTGGGAAGAGGAGTGCTTTTACAAGTTTGGGTTGCTAATACTTGAAGGCAGCAGCAGGATTGGTGGTCTTTCAATTGCTAAATTGAAATGGACTCAGTTTTTTCCTATTGCTAGCGAGTGTTGCATATATATTTGATGGGTTTGATTTTAGTTTTAATTTTTAGCAGACTAAAAGCAGAGGATTTGTTGTGTTTTGTATCTTTTCTTTGACTCTCTGGTTTCTCAGTTTTTATCGCAAATTAAAACAGAGTGTGTTGACTGCTGTACATAAAGAGGAAGGTTGTAAAAGAGGTTTTCTACAGGAAACTTTGTTTGAATAAGAATTAATTGACTCAATCAGTCAACCTTTTGGCAAGTGGAAAAAAAAAAGACTAAATAATACTTAATCATTCCTGTATAATATGAGACCAAAGAGACTTGTTCATTAGGGATTAAGAGATCCTGGATGCAGATATTTACTCTGCAGTTTGCAGTTGTCTATTGAATACGAAATTGCACACCAAATGTCTCACATCCTATTTTGGAATTATTCCTACAAATAAGGTTAAATATGTTCTAGGCATGTTTGTCAGGTCATCACTTTGTCACTATGTACAATTTTTTCTAGCAGTTGTTAATGAATGAATTCTTTGTATGGCTCATGGGGAATCAGGAAAGATTAAGGAGGAGGAAAGAAAAAAACCAAACACCACCTTGCTTTCTTGCTATGTAAACACACATCTTTCTTGGTGTGTGGATGTTTCCTCTTCCCTCTGCCTGCACTAACCTGCAAGCTGTCTGCTGAGACAGTTTCTTGAAGCATGAAAGTGTCAGGCTTGTGACCATCTCTTTCCCCATTCCCACGGGACTACTGTAACTTCTTGGTACTTAAACTGAGGATAAATCAACCTTTTCTGGTGATGTTTTTAAAAAAGCTGTGGCAACTACAAACAGATTCTGTGCAGAACTCATTCTCACAGGCCGTACAGCAGTCATTCCCAGAAAAGCCTCACAGGGCACTCAGGCAGAACGGTATCTTGTTTCTTAATTCCTGTGTTAGGCAGGCGTTACAAATGCAGACACAGAGATAGTGTCACATAACTTTTGTAAGTATTTTAATGTGAAAAGTAAGGTGCCTCCTTAGTAGTCAAGGGCTGATTTTGCAGAATCTTCAGTCTGGATTTTAGTGTATTAGTTCTTTGACTGAGTCAAAGTTCAAAGTTTAGTTTCACTGCAACTAACATTGGCTGGCTAAATTGTTAACATTGTTAGTTTCCACAGTCCGTGGTGAAAAGTAGGGAAGCCCCTTCAGGAAAGCAATTAATTTGATTCTAAATTAAGCTATCTTAATAATTTTCTGGAATTTCACTCCACTAGCTAGAGAGAAAGCTTATATGTCTCAGGTTGGAGTCCTTGATCTTGGAAGACTGAAATCCAGAGAGATGAGACTAGAAAATGAAAGTCTTCAGACTGGACTTGAGCCAGTAAAATATATATTTTATGCTATATTTTATTAAGTATATGACATTTATAAGAGCAAAAAAACCAGTCACCATCTCAAAATTTTGTGGTTTTGAGGACTTCTTGCAGGCTGAGTTCATTCTAGTCTGTGAACATCTAATGACAAGCAAAAGTTTAAATACACAGATACAGTCACAATGAAAATTTCCATTGAATTCTCAGTCTAACTAGGACAAAACACATTTTCACAATTCATCTAGAATTCAGTTCTTTTGATATTTGTATTTCAGTTTTAGAGGTGTGTCAAGTCCAAAGTTTTTCTCATGAGCATTTTGTATAGTTATTGAATGTAGTTTCTGAATGTGGACAGATCTGCCAATGTGAAGGCTTTTTTAAAAGTAGACTTTTCCACTCAATGGGGAAATGAAGGCTGTGGTTTTAAGTGTGTTGTGGTACACCTGGAAGCCCTACTTCAGTGTGTGCTAAAGCTCCTTTCCTCCCAAATCACTTCTTCACCACAGAAAGGTCACATGGATGTTGTCAGAGAGAAGAATGTTCACAAAATATTTCATCCCAAAAGGCAAAACACATTGCACAAAGGGATTTGCATGCACACGTGTGAATTTGGGAGTTCAGACACAGCTATTAAATACCACAATATGCTATTTAATGAGGGAAATTCCCATTTTCCAATTTTAAGTACCTATAGCACTTCCACTTTTCGTACCTCTTTCTTTTCCTTTAGATTTTCTTAAAGCAATCTCCTTCCTATTTTACCATCATCCTTTCTTTTCTCTTTATACAGATCATCCTTTATATTTCTTTCTCTTGCACTCTCAGTTTTCATCTGACTCAAGCATTTTTACAAACTGCTGCCTTCCATAGAGGCTGCTAAATGGATAGTATTATTGCCAGGTGGCAGAAAATTGAGAAATGATGTGAAATGCACAGAATCCATTATTTTATACTGCCCATGATTTTCCAGTGATCTTGACTACAACTTCAGCTATCAAAAATGCAGTGATTACCCTTGCTGCTTTTTTACAGAAGAAAAATTTCTGGGGCTTTGTAACATCCTCTCTAGAATAAACTATCACACACTTTTAAAAATGCAAGTAATTCCCTGTCTGCATAATATCTGTGGGCATTCTGAGTATATAATTTTAGCATAGATCAGTTAATTTTCACTGTGATTCTGGATTGCCTGGTGTGGATTGCAAGACTTGATTGTGAGAACTGTCTTCCTCTCTGATGTCACTTTGAAATAAGCTGGTTTTGCAAGTAACTATTCCATATTCATATTCTTGATAGTGAAATTGCCTAACAGTGTAGCACAACTCACATAGTAAAGGAAATCTGGGGTGGGGAAAGAAGAAAAAAGCTCTTATCAAAAGGTTTCCTCAAAATGAATGAGAATGAAAGAATAAATATTCCACATTTGGAAGTAGTACCTGAGGTTTGGGTACATTTATGAAATCTAATTTCATCTCTCACACTGAACTTCATTCAATCAGTGAAAGTCTGTGAGGATGCAATTTCACAGTTGAATTAAGTCAGTTTAAGAGAAGTAGTCTTACCTTCCTGCCCTTGGTTATGTCTTCCTACCTTGTTTCTTGTACTATTGCTAGCACTATAGCATTCATGAGACTGCACTGTGAGCTGAATGTGGATCTGATTCAGTGGCAAATTTCACACACACACACACAGAAAGAAGTGGATAGATAGGTTTCATAGGGATAAGTTTCAGTTGATTAATCTGGCTGACCATACAAATACTAGACCTCACAAAAGAAAAATATTAAGAATGATGAAGTAGAAGAAAAAAACCCCTTGACTGTCACAGGAAAGAAGCGAACATTGCACACTTATTCCATAAATATACAGCAACAATAATTATCAGTGCTAACTACTTTGAGAACAACTCCTGCATGATCCTCTAGTACTGAATCCTGTGTATAGAGTGTATAATTTAGATAGTTAAAATGGCAAACCATAGCTTAAAGCAAAGAGGTAATACTGAACTCTTTCTTCTTTGTCACATTCAGTAAAGCTCTTTGTAACCTTTATTATCATAATTTTTGAGGAATAATGGACAGTTTGCCATCAAAGAATGCACAAAAAAAAGTGGCAGTTAAGGTAGACTTTATCTTAAACGTCCTTCAGTTCAGTCAAAGGACTATTATTAATTTAATATGTATTTAAGAAAATAAAACCATCTTAATAAATACAGCTATTTATTTCTGTGAATGAGTGATATGCCACATTTTAATATTAAAACATAATTCAGCACACCATCAGCAACAGAAGCCCTTTTTTAGGACAGAATCATAGAATTGCTTAGGTTGGAAACAACCTGTGATACTACCTGAGCTCAACCATTAACCCAGCACTGCCAAGTCTGCCACTGAACCATGTTCCTCAGCGCCACATCTACACATCTCCTGAACACCTCCAGGGCTGGTCACTCAACCACTTCCCTGGCAGTCTGCTCCGATGCATGACAGCCCTTTCAGTGAAGATTGTTTTCCTAATATCTAGATGTCCCCTGCTGCAGCTTGAGATCATTTCCTCTCATCTTTAAGATGAGATCCACTCCACCTTGATACAGTCACCTGTCAGGTAGCTGTGGAGAGCAATAAAGGACCCCTTAGCCTCCTTTTCTCCAGGCTTAACAACCCCAGCTCCATCAGCCACTCCTCATCAGACTTGAGCTCCAGACCCTTCACCAGTTCCATTTCCCTTCTCTGGACTCTCTCCAGCACTTCAATGTCTTTCTTGCAGTGAGGGGCCCAAAACTGGACACAGTTGAGGTGAAATCTCACAGGTGCTGAATACAGAGGGTCGATCTCTGTTCTGATCCTGCTAGCCACACTATTGTTGATACAGGCCAGGATGCCTTTGGCCATCTTGGCCACTTGGGCACACTGCTGGCTCTTGTTCAGTGGCTGTCAACACCCTGAGGTCCTTTTCCACGGGACAGCTTTACAGCCACTCTTCCCATAACCAGTTGTTCAGACAGACAACATCCACAGCCTTTCCCTCACGAACTCAGTGGGTCATTGTAAATAAAATGTTACAAAGCGTCACACTTCTCCTCAGTGGTCTGGGACAGACCCACAGCCCTGTGTGTTCCAAAGGGCTCCTGGCCCGGGGCTTTCAGCACCCGGCGGTCCCCTGGCAGCATCCTGCTGATCCCAGCTGCAGGCTACAGCCCTGCTGGCGAGATAGCAGCCACAAACACTCCCTGAAGAAAAATGACATCAAACTAAGAGATGAGAGAGGCCTTTTGTACAGATTCCTGAGTTCATTAAGCTCAGAAGGGTCCAGGGACAAAAGGCAGAGAGACAGGGTAGAACACCAACTTTTATACAGAGAGGGTCAACCAAGAGGGACAGGGCTCAGGGCCAGAACGGGGGAGGGACAAAGCAACGGGGGCCATCCAGGGAAGAGCAGGGGAGGGGAGAAGGGGGCCAGGCCAATGGGATGTCGAGGTTCAGGGAACATTCTTGAACAATATGAATATTTAAAGCTATGCAGGGAGATAACTGGCCAACCATTGGAACTGAATTAACATAACTGTAACAGGAAGGAAGCATTATGAACTCAGGGTGGAGATGTCACACAGTGTTGCCTTCCCACCACTCGTTGGGCTTGTTTGGCTCTTTCAGCCACCCTCAGGGTGGCTTCAACCACCGCAACAGGTCATAGGAGATTAGTTGGCTAAGCAGGACCTGCCTTTCACAAACCCATGCTGCCTGGGCCTGATCAGCTGGTTGCCCTGTACATGCCACATGGTGGCACTCAAAATGATGCCTCCCATGACCTTCCCCAGCACCGAGGTCAAGCTGAAAATCCTGCAGTTCCTGCATCCTCCTGCTCAGCTTCTTGTAGAGGGGCACTATGCTGGCTAATTTATAACTGAACTCAATTGAACTCTTCTTAGAAATGAGCTTTTATAGTTAGGAACAAATCCTGGCAGAAATGCAGATGTATGTAGGATTTCAGTTGATTCCATACATATAGATGTGCATGTCTATAAATACACATACACATATACATATACATATACATGTACACTCATGTACATGAGTTTTCAGCTCAATCAACTTATCTATAAGAAAATGTCCATCAGCCTTCATGTCCAAATGGAGTTATTCTCAGACCAGGTCTGTTTCAAAACAGTGGGAAACAATGTGTTCCTATTTCACTATATTTCTTCATCTGCTGGTGAATATTCCAATACTTGCCTATCTAGAAACTCTTTTTTCTTACAGAACATGCTGTAAGGTCTGTAATTTATTGCAGCATTATTTTCTAGACACAGTAAGTTATATTAGTCATCTCATTCACCTGTGAAAGATCATTCAGAAGGTGAAAGACCTTAGAGATATGGCAAGCATTATTCTAACAAATGGAGATGAACAGCATAGTATAAATCATGTTTGTGAGCTGGATGAAATGTTCAGTGGTGATTCTAAACATCATTTATCAGAAGGGAAATTTTCTGAAACATCAAACTTCACTCCACAGGTAAACTTTTCAGAGAACCTTTTGTACCCAGTTGGCCAAAACATCTTGGTGTTAATCAAATTTTCACATTAACTTTTTTTCATCTTTCTGTGTATTTAATTGCAGTTTTATGTGCTTAGTCCTAATATTTCTGGGTTTTTTTTCCTGTTTAATGATTATTGCCATAAAAATAAGAAAAGAAAATACTGCACTAGTATGACAAATGCAGGACTTCTCTGTGGGTGGCTTTGTGGCTTCTGGTCTTCATGCAAGAATGTTATTTTGTAACGAAACTTACACACATGGGAATATCCTATACTAATAATGTAATATGTATATAAGATGAGATTTTGAATGTGAATGTGCTCTCTGGTGGAAATGCAACTCCCCTGAAATAAACAACCAGTTCAGATAGGCATTTAGAGACACACTTATTAACAAAAACTCAATAGTCTAATCAAAATACAAAATGTCAGGGGAAAATTTGTTTGTAGGAGTTATATTGGTTCACATTCTATTGCCTCTATCCTCTATATAAGTTTGTGGATGTTTCTGACATGATGCAACTCCATACTATTTCAGTCATCACCTGGAGAATTCCCAATTTTACCATACCGTGTTATAAATTAAAATAATTGTTAATTTTCCATAATCTTATCAATATAACTTAAGATGAAGTCAGGATTGAAAAAAATTGCCAGAACAAATTTTTTATTTGATATATTTCTTTTGGTGACTGGACTAGCTCAAATATTTTTGTTTCATCATATTTGGTGTAGAAAAAACTACAGATATTTAACTTCTTTTAGGTGCATTTAAATGCCATGGAATCTGAAAAGTCTTGATTGTTATGTGCACTGTAAAATAATTTTCTTTTACTCTGTAGATATCTAATTCTTCGATTGGAATTTTACAATTGAAATCTTTATTTGCTATCCACACCCTTATTTTTAAATATCTTGTTGTAGGTTTACAGGGCTGGTAGGCTAGACTTACATGGTTTTTTTCCTGGGAAAAGACCATCTTCCCTAAGGTGAAATAGGGTAAAAGAGTTCTTCTCTGTTTGTGTTGAATGAATTGCTTGGCAAGCATGAGCTAGAGTCCTGCCAGGTATAAACATGATTCTCAAGTAGTTTTAAAGTGATGTCAAAAGATGCAATTTAAAAGATGTGGGGTTTTTATGTCTTCTAGGAATAGGTCAATATTTTTGTCATACAAGACATTCTTGTATGAATAAGATAATTTTACCTAAACTACAATATGTCACCCTATTTAAGTAGTAATGAAGAAACTTTCTTTCTTAGTCTTGGTGGGATCGAGAGATGAAAAGTAGAATATAAAGGGGAGTGGGAAGAAAACCAAGAGGAACCATTCTGGAGAAAATTTTGTTTCTTACCAATGCATTTAGAAGAGTATAAGCATTAGAACTAAAGGAGTCTGGTTTTCTATGGTTTCCTGGCTTGAGATTGCTTAAAGGTGATGCCCAAAAAGATGCTAACCCTGTCCCGTTTGTGGGGCATTTATAAGGATTCTTTTCCATTTCCTGAAGTGATACAGACTTTCCAGGGTCTAATATGTGTGCTCATGGCACTGTTTTTCCCTCACCTGAGATACCTTCATTTTTTCATACCAGTTTCTCAGTTTGCAGAAAACTCAACATAATGGGCTTGCTTGAGACCTCTATCCCTTTGTTAAAGTGGACTGAAAAGAACTGATTTTAAAAGCTTTTGGGCCAAGAAGAAAGAAGCTCTCACAAAAACACTTAAACATGGACATAAACCTCTTCTCCACAACAAATCTGGCAAGGAATCTTATTATTACTAATATGTGAGTTTGTAAATCAGATCCACTCTAAAATCCTGTGAACCTAACATATATTAAGAGTGGAAGACAAATCCTTAACCATTGCTTATATTTACTAGATATTTAAAAGTACTTTTTTTTTTATTTACAAATGAATCCCTACTTTACTGTTTTTCTTTTTCTGGAATCACATACTTCAGAGGATGATCAGAGACAGACTTGAAGTTCACATCTCTAATATCTGTATCTGCTATTGAAATTTACTCATGTTTGTCATTCACTCTCTCCCAGTGCTGATGAGATCAAAGAGCCTTATTAGCTGGATTACCTTTGCCAAGCTTATTATTGGTGAAGACTGTGTATTTTTGCTTTTCTTGCTTTTGCTACTTGCAGAAAGCTTAGCATCATTTTGAAAGCCCTAGTAATAATACTTTGTTAAAGTAAAAGACTTCTGTGTAGGGATTTGCTCTTAGAGGTTATTATGTTGTCATTCAATCACATCCTCCATTTCATTTCATTTCATTTCATTTCATTTCATTTCATTTCATTTCTTCTTTAAAAAAATATTATAATAAAAGCAAATGTAGAATACATTCTGCACTTTCATAGTATTAGGCTGATATTTTAAAATTCTGAAGGCTTATTTCATGATCTGTGATATATACACTACTAATTAACTTGATTCATCTGCTTTCAAAACAATTCTCCCTCAAACAGGAGAGCTTTCACTCTCCAGCTTGGTAACACTAGAGTAAATTATTTCCTCACTGTTCTGTTGTGCTTCAAGCATCCTAAAGTCTGCCACCATACAGAACCTGGATTCAATGAATGCCTTCTGTTTGAAAGAGCTGAATCTTTTGTTCTTTTTTATCATTCACATACAGGCATGGAGGGGTCTCTCCCGATGAAGTAGGTTCTTCAGTGCAGAGGTTTAGTTGAGATAACCTAAGCATTCAAGGCTGTGCCCTTTGGAGAAGTCCTTCAGACTGTTTAATGAAGCAAGAACTGGGAAAGTACTTTGTCCCTGCAGCTTCTTATCCATTCTTCAAAACCACAGTGTTTAGCAACACACTAATGAATCCGGTTTATTGCATGGAAATACAGTACTCTTCATTACAGATGCTTTAACAAATAGTATCAATTAACAAATATTTCAGCAACATGGGAGTGTGAGAAAATGATTTTCAATTACAACACTGCACTTGTGCAACTGTCTATTCAACGCTGATAAGTGTTTTGAGATAACCTTTAAAGAGAAATTCTACATTGGAAAAGTGTCTGTATTAAAATGGCAGCTGTTAAGTGAACAGATTTCTTCTGCTGTGCTGAAGTGCAAAGCAATACAAATTAATGCAGTTTGCTTTTCAGTTCCCAGGCTGAATTTTACAAGGATTATATGTACAAAGTATTTCTTTACACTTGTATACACACAAGCATAAATTCATATATGCATATATGAGGAAATTACTGATTCATCATAATTTCAGACTCCTATTTAATTTTTACACTTCTTTGAATTTTCACTTTAAAGTGAAACTAGAAGCAATAACACATTTAGGTGCAAGGTTAAAGACTTGGCGATTGTTAAAGTGATATAGTTGAAACACATTTGAAAGAAAGCAGCTTTGGCATCTATAAAACAAAAGAATGGCATTATGAATTCATTTGAAAGTTCTAGTGTAAGAAAAAAACACAGGGTTCTCCAGACAAAATTTATTTTTTCAATGTTTGAAAAAGGTTTTGAAGAACACTAATCAAGCAAGAATACAGCAGTTATATTCTGTCCTATAAACAGCATATTAAGTTATCTTATACACAGCATATTAAGTAAATAGTATTACTATTAATTGATTTTTTCACTTCAGGAGTTCATTTTGACCATGTGTTTTTGTGGATGTAGTTATTTCAATATGAATTCAATGCCAATGACACTATTATTTTATTCCCCATTGCAAAAAAATAATCTGAAATATATTAAAAATTTATTTCAACACTTGGCAATACTTTCTTTTATGGCTAATTGTAGGCATTCATGTACCTATTCATGTGTGTGCAACTATGCATAAACATCAGGATTTCTCAGCAGACTGCAGCAGCTTCTCTGCTGTCTCAATTTGGCTATTATCCTGTTTTGCTCTTGTTGTTTCACTTCTTATCTACCACTGATATGCACAAAGATGGCTTTGAGGCGTTAATCAATAACTGTGAAATGATCAAATATATCTTGTGCGCCCAAAAGAAAATGACATACCTTAGTTACCAGGAAGGAAACGTGCAGATTGCGGTGACCTTTCTAAAACAGTATCTTCTCTCTGATCATCAGAAATCTGCAGAAAGTTTACAATACTCTTTATTTGAAGGGACAATACTTTTTAAAAATGACCATTAGTTAGATTACGTCTCAAGTCTTATGTAGAATCATCTGCTGTAATCCACATCCAAATGAAGGATCATATTTTCATTTTTGAGTATTAACAGGTGTTTGAATTAAATTATATCATATAGCAGTGAGTCCTGAATGTTCCTTATTAAAGCTTAGTCAAAGTAAAAACAACTTTTATAATATTCTGCACTATATTATAAAAATATGCAAACATATTTCTAAAGGAATACAAAAATTATATTTCAGTGTTGAAATTCCAGTCTGAAGAAGACAAAAATGTAGCACAACCCTCTTCTTCGGTATCTTCTACTTAGATAGCTTCTTTGTAGACTAGCTATACAAACATGCTCCAAAGAGAAGACAATGCACCACCTACCTAGAAAATCATTATAAAGAACCCAAATGCTGTTATCTTTCCCAACATTGCTTCTGAAACTGTCTTTACAAATGTTATACAAAGACAGTAAGGCTATACCAACTACCTTTTTAAATTTCTCAGTCTGCTTTATAAACCATTTTAACCACACCTAAACAGTTTGTTACTTATAGAAATACCTGAAGTAAACATAATCCTCTGTGCTTGGATGTAGATATTCTGCTTTAAAACTTTCTAGACTTGGGAAGGATTTATTTGCTTTGTTTTGAGAGGTGGGAATCATTTCCGTTCAAAAAGGAAAATAACTTTCATTTTTAAAGGACATTTTTATGTCAGTAGAATGTTGTCTATTTTTCCAGGGGTAACTGTGTTTTCCCCAGCACTGGACTGTTACAATCCCACATGTAGGAGTGGTTTCTATTGGTACACTTAGGCCAGACAGATATTTATTGTTCAACACTCCCATGCAATTTTGTTACCTGACTGCCATTCACTTTTAGAAGACCATTAAAATTCTTTTGCAGTACAATATAAGAGCTCCTGATATGTTAACCTTCACCCTATTGAATAATAATAATTAATTCCTGCTCTTTGTTTCCCACTTCTTAGCTATCTTCTGATCCGTGACTGTTTTTTGCTTCTCATCAAATGAGTACTTGATTTCTCAAAAAACTCTCAGGGGAAACTCATCCTCTTTAGAAAGTTTATATCAGTTATTAATGCTGTATTTTACTTCAATGTGTCTGAATAATTAATGTGCAGAAACTTTTTGAGAAGGTAAAAAGCTGGTATTGTTCTTCCACAAGAATTATGAACAAAGCAAAATAAAACAAACCCAAAATCTGTCAAGCATTACCTCAGCACCAGGATAATGTCACCGCAAGTTTCAATTCAATTTTTAAAGTACAAATATATTCTTGTAAGTTGGAAGAGCATGGAGTAGGTGAGAAGCTGTATTCTCATTTTGTCCTCTTCTTGGGTCTTTATGGAAAACTCTTGTCTTTGTTTATGAGTTCTTGCCTCTGTTTGGAGACTGTATTTAGGTGCTTTTGCAAATATTCTTCAAACTGTAAATGGAGAATGAATCCTCCCTGGGGAATACTATTTCCTCCTTTATGACAGGTGAACTGTAGACAATGACTGCATAAAGCTCAGCATAAGGTCATGGCAGAAATGTTGGCCCATGAACCTGAACAGGTTTATGTTCTATTTTCAATCATCCCAGTGGTTAGATTTTTAGTTGACTGAGTCACTGAAGATCTGATTCATCTTGTTAAACCTTATATATCCAAAACACGGATATTTTTGAAATGGTCATCCAGACTCTCTTTGCTACTTATGAGGGAAAAAAGGGGGAAAAACAGTATTTTGGAAGAATTATTCATCTAATTTAAAAGTAAATGTTTAAAATACATTATGCAAATCATTCCCTAAAGAATGCCTCTTCATTTTCTCTGGCTACAGTAGAAATTCAGAGAACTAGATTAGGTATAGTTATTTATATAATAGATCCATAGAAATATAGCAAATTATATCCACACTAGAAGTCTTGAACAGTGAGGGCTGTGAACATCATGGGACAAGTCTGAGAAAACAGATCTGTATATAAGGAAATAGCTTATTTTAGTTAAAGTTGATTTTCATTCTTGAAACAACCATCAAAAAGCATTTTATGATGGAAAGGAGATATGCATGTACTCAATTTTCTGTATACAATATAAAGCAAAGTAAGAAAAAAGGTAAATTTCCAATTGTCTGTTGTTACATGATCTACATTTAAGTTATTACTCACTGCTCCAAATCTTTTCAGCTCTCCTATTAAAAAATGCTACTGGCAGTGAAAATAAGCTTTATTTATCATACAGTAAATGCACATTTTTAATTCTTAGTCTGAGATGTTTATTCATTGCCATATATGTTATGGAGATTGTTTCAGAGAAAAGCTCTGTGCACACAAATGGATGATATGCACTCTGTCCACAGAAGGGCTGAGGTAAGTTTGTACACCTTTACATCCAATAATTAATTTTGCATAGTCACTTGCTGTAACTCAGATCAGAAGTTTTCAGCTTACTTTTTTTTCTGGTAATTGCTAAATTTATTCTTCAATTTTGTTTTTATACTTTTCTTGTATCATATTTTATGACCATCAAGTTCTAGTGCACCTCTCTACACTATCAGTTAGCCAGTGAGTTGTACAAAATATCAGAGTATCAGAAATGTTATTCTGCCCTGTTGATCCATCTTTGAGTGATCTAGAGCACAAACTTCACTAAAAGTCTGTGTCACTGAATCATAGCTTGAGTGTTTTTTTATCACTTTGGGTAACATCAATATGTAAAATCATGACAGTCAGTCTTTTTTGTTAAATGTTTTATTTTCTTTTATTTTCTGAGCCTTTATCAAGCTGCAAAATATTTCTACTAGATAAGTGTGTTGAAATATGGTTCAGATTGTCAGTTATATCACCTCTGTCTGTAAATGTAAGTCACCTGGTCCAAGCTGGGAATTAAAGCTTCTTCTTTTGCCTGTGGAGACAGATATTACTTCCCAACCTATATTCAACCAAACTGTCTCAGGCACTATGATTGGATGGGGGGAATCTTTCACCTGGAAGTGACTCTCTCCCGCTGTTGATAACAGTGTCTAGATGGATAGCTCAGACTTAAGGAAACAACATTGTTGATCTTCACTCCATGAAATTATTGAAACTGTACTTTAAACAAAAGATATATTGTCTGTTACTTGCTCATGTCTTTTCCCCCAGTTATCCTTCATTGTCTCAAATTGACAAATTCTTTACAAGCAGACCTATATTCCTGATATCCATGCAATTCAATTCTACTTAATTAAGCTATATTAATCAATAGAAGCATTACACAAATTATAAAACATGTGTTTGAAAAAGAATATTTTTAGACCAAACTATGCATTACAGTACTAATGAGATTTCAACTATTACATTTTACTTAATTTTTTAGTCAATATAATTTTCATCATTTTTTTCCTCAGTTGAAGATAACTGTTTAATAAAACACAGCAAATTTAAGTTGTACTAAGGAACAGTTAACATAAATTTTCAGTGTCCACCTTAGAAGTACAGCACTCAAAAATGTAATAGTGTTATATCATTTAAGAAAAGGTATTTGAGTTTTCTATTTCTTATGACATTTCACAATACTGGTGTTAAGTGATTTCTCCTAAAATACATGTTTTGACAAAAGTAATTAAAGTGTGGACATTTTGAGTTATTCTGATACTTGAAAGTAAAAATTGTCTGCGTTATTACTTCTCATCCGTCAGTTGTTTCATTCTCAGTGACCTTAAAGTTACTCCGGCGTAGTCACCTTGAAGGTGAATTCTAAAACTTTGATTAGCAGACTGTGGAGTTTTTTTTCTCTCTGCTACTCTGTTGGCAAGTAAACTAACAGAGAGACATTACTCTTTCAGATGTTGTTATAACAATCTGGCAGAGATTTTGTTCTTTAATGAAAGGTAACATCACTGAAGGGTAGAAAGGAAGCAAACTAAGAAAAATAGATGCTAGATTTCTTTAGAAAACAACATCCAGATCCAGTTTCAAGTTAAAAAAAATTGGAAGAGCAAAATCTGAGCAACACGTTTAACTTTGTCCAAGTCATACGGCAAGTCAATTGTCTATTTTTTGTCAATTTCTGATTTGTCTGTCAAAATATCATTCAAATGCCAAGCATTTAATTATTACCTGGCATCATAAAAAATATGCAGAGGTCTTTTCTTTTTTTTTCTCTTTTCTTTTCTTTTCTTTTCTCTTCTTTTCTTTTCTTTTCTTTTCTCTTCTTTTCTTTTCTTTTCTTTTCTCTTCTTTTCTTTTCTTTTCTTTTCTCTTCTTTTCTTTTCTTTTCTTTTCTCTTCTTTTCTTTTCTTTTCTTTTCTCTTCTTTTCTTTTCTTTTCTTTTCTATTCTTTTTTTTCTTTTCCTTTCTTTTCCTTTCTTTTCTTTTCTTTTTTTCTTTCTTTTCTTTCCTTTTCTTTCTTTCTTTTTTTCTTTTCTCTTAGCCATTTTTCTTGTGCTCTGTTAATTTTGCTTTTTTATATGTATTCTAAAAATCAGTATATTTTGTATTTTATTCAGGTATGTTAAAGATGTTGGCTAATCCAATCCTGTTGAAATTAATCCAGTAATTGAGATCTTGCTGTAGAAAACTGGTGCTTTTCTTCATCAGAACTGTCTAACTAATCTCTACCAGTTTTATGTTGCTCTTTACAACATCACCCTGATGTGTTCTTGATGAAACCTGATTTAGAAAGTATTTTGGAGTCACAAAACATCAAGAAGACCTAATACTGTTCTTAAAGCAATGAGAAGCCCTTGAAGAGTGTGAAATACCTGTTAACAAATATGGTAACAATTTCCCCCTACTTTTCAGTATGCTATATTTTACACGAATGGCATAAACTGCATCAGCTCAACTAATAGGAGGAGGCAAATGTTTCAGGCTCTTCTCAGTGGTGCCAGGCAATAGAACAAGAGACAACAGGAAGAAACTGATGCACAGGAAGTTCCATACATAAGGCAAAATTTTGCCCAGAGAGGTTGTGGAGTCTCCCTCACTGGAGGTACACAATAACCTGAACACAATCCTGTGCAATGTACTTTAGGAAGACACTGCTTGAGCAAGGAGGCTGCCCGCAACAGTGGTCCCTTCCAAACCCAACCATTCTCTGATTAGATTCATTCTTTAGTTTGGTCTTCCCTCCACCATATTCCCAAGTATCTTCCCAATCACATGCATATAATTTCCTCTGCTTTCAATGTCTTGGAGAGCAAGTTATGTGGACATGATGTTTTTGTTAAAACAAGTGGAAATTGGTGTGTTGGAAGATGTTGTGTGAGCCATTGGTTTAAACGGAAATGCTTGTAGAGATACTCTGCATGAAGAATATACATTTAGTTCACTGTTAGTAAGAAAATTATTGCATTGAAATTTATGTCTCCTGGTTTTTATGGAAGGTGTTGTGAACTTTTTATGCTAATTATAATGTCAGTATATGCCATTTCAGACAAGATAGATCCCCTTATTATTTTGTATCGGTATAACAAAAGGCAAAATGCAGTGAAAACTATACATACAACCCTACTTGAAATGTCATTACAGATGAGATTTTGGGCAAACTTGGAGAAAAGGAGTTTGATAAACAGTTTATTCTGTCTCTGTAGGATCACAGATTGATGGGGTAAAAAAATTTCCTTCTCAGGTAGTCCATGCATTAATCCAGAGTTTGCTTTATTTCAATATTTTGAAATATGATGTAGCATAATATGATTGAAAAGACTGAAATGATGCATTTAAACTGAAAAGATGGATTCCTAAGATTTGAGTTACATAACACAGATTCTGAGATTCTGAGAACAAGCTGTAGTATTTATATTTCAAAAACTCCTGCTTCTAGAGATTGTGTTTGAATTTGTTTACTTTGACAGTCTATGACCTTGAAAGATGCTTGTCTTATCCTCCATCATCCTATTTCTGTTCCACAAGTCCTCTTCTAAAGTGATATGTTCTTTCTGAATGAAAAGTAATTCTAAGCACTTCACATCTTCAACAGAGATCTGATATTTTGTCATTTCAGCATGTCACATTTTTAAGCTACCTAATGCAATGAATCAAAATGATTCAATACTAGCTTCTGGGCTTACATTTATTGTGATGTACAAAACACTAAAGATAAATTACAATTAAACTAAAACTCTCAGCCTATAGCCACACTTCTTGCTAATGATTAAATATCAATGTGTCTGAATAATCTAGGGATGGATTATCTGTGTATTGTATCAGCAGAACAATGGATATAGGCAGTGCAAATTGGTTCAGGTCTTACAAGAGTTATTAGTACAGCACCACTCAGACCAAGTTATGTTTCTTCCAGGGCTGTTGCCTCTTAATGAAATGCATCTGCTTTTTGCAAAGCAAGCATGAGCATTTCTGGGAGTATGGAATTGGGAGAATTAGGAACATCACACTTACCTGATAAGAGGGAATTAAGGTGATGGAGCCAGATTCTTTATCTTGTGACAGAAAAAGAGACAAGACATTCAAATTAAAGAACATGAAATTCAATATGAACACAAGGCAACACATTTTATTGTATGGATGGTCAAAAAGAGAAACGGGTTGCCAGAGTAGCTGTGGAATTGGCATCATTTGAGATATTCAATGACTGGCTGAACACAGTCCTGGGCAATCTACTGTATCTGTCCATGCTTGAGGGGAAAGGAGTAAAGTAGACAATCTCAAGAGGTCAATTTCATGTTTCTGTGATCCTGTGTAAAAAATTCAAAAGGTGGCAATTCAGCAGAGCACATGTACACTGGCAAATAATATGAGAGGTGACAGAATAGCTGAAATGAGCTGGACTGATTCAACAGTCTTAGTACTCACCTCTACCACCAGATCAGGTTCCAGAATTCATAGAAGGGCTATGCAGATCTCAGCGGACTAGTTTATAAAGAGAAGTACCTGCTCACAATACCTTCATTTTCCCTAGAAATCCCACTACCAAAGTGTTTCCGATACTGAAGACCTCCCAGCTTTTCTGTTACCTCAGTAAGAGGCAATTGTTCAGAGCCAATTCTGAACACATGTACATAATGGCTTCCATCAATGTCTAAGGATCTGTCAGCTTGCAGGAAGATCTTTCTACTCAGGTAATTTCTTCGTACTTGTATTCTATGGTGATACTCAAAGCAAGGCAACATAAATGCTCTCTTTTCCCTAGGGGCTCATAGTTTAGAATTCACAGGCACTCACCTGATTCAGTAATTTCTTGAGAACTGCTAACCAATTTAGCAACTGGACAGCAAGATATGGTTTACATTAATGTAAAAGCCTTGGTTATTAGTAGGGTTCTTTTCCTATATTTTTGAGGATGTCAAGCTATTTCTATTTCTAGGTGCATTCCTTAAGGTTGCTGGTACACTAGAAGTCTATGGTCTTTTTTGCAGTTTTTATTATATATTTTAAGATTTAAAATAAAATTTCTCAGATACATTCTCATTTTGATGAAACCTTCCAAAAGTACTAGTCTTTAAGCACACTTTTTAAATATACAGGGAGAAGAAGTAAAATTAAACAAGCACCTTGTACTGTTCAATACTAGTTGGGGTGAATTAATAAAATAAGCAAATAAATCACATGCCTTCTGAGCAATGAATGTGTTTTATTTATTTATTTATTTATGCAGAAGGGTTTTTAGTCAGGTTTTTCCTTGAATTATATATCTGCTGACATACTTACACCATAAACAGATGCACCACAGCTGGGTTTGGGGTGGCCATGGAAGACTAATCAGCTAATTAAATTACTAAAAGATTTCATGGTTTTTTACACCTTCATTCTCAGAGTGGCTTATATCAGCTCTACACCTATGAGTAAACTAGAACAGACTGAATAACTATTGGAAAGATAAGTGCACGTCACTACATGAGAGGGTTCATCTAAAGTTTTGAATTCCCAGAAATGGCAGGATGGCTGACAATGCCTCCTTTTAGCTGAACACAGAGGAAGGCATGAGGAGAGAGACACAGGGAGGTGCTGCTGTGGACATCTGCAATGTCATGTCAGCTTGCAGACTGCTTTGGAGAAACAATGACATGTAAAGCACATACCATGGTAGGAGAGGTCCAGATGAAGCAGGTATCATTTCTGCATTGATTCACTGTAAGTGGCACTCTAGGTGTGCCTCATTTCCTCTTTACGTTCCCTGTCCTGAGAGAAGGGAACAACACATTTAGCGGGTCCTCTGGTCTGGAGATGCAGAAGCTCTCATAGAAAGTCTATTTCCTAATGTAGACATAGCTCACTAACAAAGAGATGGTTAGAAATGAACTTCACAGATCCCTGGGCTCTAATGTCAGTGGGGCCCTGGCTTTCCAACAGTGCTATTTCCAGTCTTCATTTAGAAGCATTGCACTGCTTCTGCTATTGAGTCAAAGGTTTTCAATTTTATGTCACTCATAAGCAAGGCAAAATGAAGTCCTGGTGTATTACCAGCCTTTTTTTTTATTGGTATACTTTTAGGGTCCAAAACTATTTGTATTGATTGATGATTCTTTCTGTATCAAACTACATCACCACTACATAATTTTTCAGAACTGCTAGTGAAGGTGGGATATAATTAAAGATTCAAGCAAAGAATTTGAACAAATATTTTGACCACATTCATGCCATACTAAAAACAGTTCAGACTGTAAATATACAAACATTCCAAGCAAAAATGTTAAGTATGTTTAGTCTTCATTTGTTTTCTTTAGGAATCTGTTGTTTAATGGTTAAAATATTATATAGTTTTAATCTCACAGCTTGTGATCTGAAAATTTACCTAAGAATATACTTTTAAAGATTATAGTAACATAAGCCTGTAGCTTTTCTTTATTTAGAAGTTTGTAATAACCACAGAAATTGTTTCTGTACATTGGTGTTTCACAAGTGACAATATTTAGAGCCACTTACATTAAGAAAAGAGGTTACCTTCTAGAAAAAAAAGAGGCAACCTTAGGTTACCTTCATTTTGCTCATTTATAGCCTGATCTAATATACATTGAAGTAGATGGGACTTCTTCCAAGATGTACTGTCAACAAGCTTGAAAAATTCCAAATGAAAATAAAGAAAATAATATTAACAGGATAAAAACCTTAAGCAGCTTCTCAAGGGTTTGTCTCAAGGAGGAGAAGAAAAGGCTCTGGAGTGAGCTTTTGTAGCCTTTCAGTACCTGAGGGAGCCTACAAGAGAGCTGGAGCAGGACTTTTTACAAAGGCATGTAGCAATGTACAAGGTGGAATGGCTTCAAAATGAAAGAGGGTAGGTTTAGATTAGATATCAAGAAGAAATTCTTTACTGTGAGGGTGGTAAGTCATTGGAACAGGTTGCCCAGAGAAGTTGTGAACGGATGATCCAAGACACATAGACACATGTATGCCTCAGTTCTAGATTAACTACAGTATTCTGAGCCTATCAGTTTACACTTCAGTTTAGGCGTTTTTATTTGTCAAATAAAAGCTTTAAATTAATAGTTACAGGAGTCAGAGTAACAGCCAACACAAATACATCCTGAAAAGCTATCTCAATCCCTCCATTTAGAAGTTTTTGGGAAGCCCTTGATATTTCCTAGTGATTCAAGAAAATGAACTGTTACTCTATACTCTCAGTCAAGTAAACTGAAGACTGTTGGACATTCTTAAATCTTTTCTTTATGTGGTCTGCAGATGCTTTATAAATTACATTCATTGCCTCTGAACATCTGAAAAATAGTTGTCAAGGTAAGCAACAATTTTCTTTGTGATACAGAAAACCAAGTGGTAACAAATGTTTTAATTAACACTGTCTCTTCTGCCAAATGCAGGGTTCATCAGTTTCTCCTTTAACCATTAAAATGAAAAAACTCGAAATAGTTATTGAAAAATGTCTCTACGGTAAAGTAACAATAGTTTGTCCGTGAAGGAGTTTATTGTGATGCTCTTGAACCATATTGAGCACATCAGCAGTTTCTTTCTGTATTCTCCCAGTATGCTGAGCCCCTCATAATCCCACATGTGTGTAGCCTCTTATATTTTCAACTCCTTAATACGTTAAAGGAGGCTGTTCTACCTTCTATAGTCCTTCACAAATCCACCTGACTCCAGCTTTCTCCTACAACCACTTTCCTTAGGATAAGTGTGTCCATGAGTTCCACGATTTACCAAATGTAGGTCTCTGTAACAACCAGAATCTCAGGATGTGATAGAAAGCAGATACCTATTTGTGTCCTGCAAAAGAACTGAGAAAAAACCAGCAGGTTTTATTTTGTCAAGTCTCCTTTTTTCTTTGTAGTTTTGCAACACTAATGAACCCTTTCATATTCTGAAAGTGTCTTTAACTTTTCTAACTATCTTAGAGAGAAAGAAAATTTTCAAACTATGCTGGCCCCAAATCCCATCTCCTAACACAAGTTTCCATAATTCAAATGAGTGCTGACAAACTCCATAGGTTAACAGCACATAACAGTATATGATCAAATGTCGGATTCACCCAAAAAATGTGGAAGAACCTCATTCTGAGATCTCAATGCCTCATAAAATCATTTCTTTTTTTCTACATAAATTTCAACATATAAAGATGGGATAGATGTAGGTCTATTGGTCATAAGAGTTAAATAATTAAAATTCTCACAAAAATCCCCTACCCAAACCCACTGCCAACAAACTCTCAGTAAAAAGAGAACAACTTGGTCCTTTAGGTGTGCAATATAAATATTAAAATTAATATTTTAATGCAATCTACAGCACATCCCATTTCTGGTGCTAACCTTTACCCTGACCTGTGTTTTGGTTTAAAAGATAGGTGTCTGCTAGGGAAGGCAGGAGTCTTTCTTGGAATGGAAAAACTGCAACCCCTCTCCCTCTGAATTATTATAAATTTAAAATCAAGAGGCTCTCAGGTAAAGATATGGGAATAGGAATAACAGTTCTTTACTAATATCTAAAATAAAGCTAACAAATAATAACAACTATGGCATTAACCAACAAACAACCAGAAACCCAGTGGCAGCTTGTTTGGCCTTTGGGCACCTTTTTTCTTGGTGCAGTTCCAGTCACAGCCTGCAGGGGGCGCTTCGGATGCGATGGTTCCCCCGCGGCTGCAGGGGGCGCTCTGGCGTGAGCCCAGGTAGCACAGGGCAATGGCGGCCGCCGGCGTGGAGAGAGGTGGGGGAGTTCCACAAACCCTCAGGGGCGGGGGTCAGCTGCTGTCCGTGCCAGCAGGATCCTCAGACACAG